>CM061543.1:16102763-16702763 GCA_030864215.1 Capsicum pubescens | reverse complement strand
TAAAATCTATGCATGCAACTGAATGGGGTATCTAACCCTTGGGACCCTATGTCCCTCTATGAATGCTCAATTCACAAAGATGCTTAGAAAACTGAGGCAATGCACTAGGCACCTACAAATTTAATCATATCTGAACATCTGGAATCTAAAACGAGCACATGATGCATGAATTAACCTATACTCGCAAATACTAGTATACTCTATCTTGGAATAGTAACATATCTGAGATTTTGGGTAGCATGATTGAATGAAAAGACGAGAAAAAAAGTCATGCGAATCTGACGGCTAAACTGATTTGCTGGCCACATAGACTGAACTACACTAGAGGCTTATACTCAATCTGGAGTATCTTATCAACACTCTTCCGTACGAAGTCCTGGTAGCATTAGATAGCCAAATATTTGGGCATGAGTCACACTAGACATCCGACTATAGGATCCCAACATTGACACTGTTCTATAGTATGGAACATAGGCATATATCTCATAAACTAGGGTAGAATTTTCAGGCCTTAGTCAATGCGACTTCTTACTTTCAAGCTTAGCACACTTCTCGAGTATCCCTTAACTATACTATTCCCTATAAATATCATATTCATTCAATTCAGCTTAAAATTCTCATATGAGCATTGACAAATTTTTTTCTACTAATGTCTAAAATAGCTTCATCCTTACACCGCGATCAAGCCTAACTCTAAGTCACAAAAATACCACATGCTACACTACGCTATTATTCTAAACCATATGACGCCACCTTCTATATCTCTTTTAAAGATCGCATCCTAAGCATAACATGTCTTACCACTTCAATGACTACTCTGAACTCTTAATATGAAGTCTCTAATGCATATTGCGACCTTCCACTACAATCCCAAAACGTCATTCAAGCCTAATTTATAACCGCATGTTAACTTCAAGGAAAACACCCATAAATACATACTTCATATAGTTTCTAAACTATTATCAATATAACTCCCACGCGCTATCCTAAAAACATACACACACAAACTTTTCCACCTAACATCACATGTATCAAAGATTGGCCCAAAATCTCACTTCATACTTAAGGTCTTATCTAAACAAACGTACAATGATCTTCCATCAACAAGAACATTTACATCATCACCACTATCATTGCATAGGGAGGTCACTAAAAGGTTAAAACATAAGACCCTGAAGCATGAGAAGATTTTTATATGGGACTGAACACACTATAAAGAGTGAGTACATGCGTCATGAGTTGCATGACCTCAACTAGAGTTCCTAACATAAGGAATGCAATTCCGACTACTTGAATGAAGTAGAACTCCTTATCTTGGAACTGGAAGAGTACGTGACTCTCTATCACATACAGGAATCACGAACTATGATCACGGAACTAAAACGTAAAGCTTGAGTAGGCATTGGGATCACTAAAAAATACTAAGATAGGAATGGGTTGAGTCTCACTCTCACTTTCTGACGTTCTCTGTCGTCATGACATCACTACTAGAATGTGAGAACCTGACTTGGTTATTCATTCTATCATCTCCCCCTTAGCTTCAAACCGTCATCTTAAGTTGTGGGAGATACCGTATTAGACTTTAAACTTAAACTGCACTCTGGGGTATGAAAAACGACAATACACGTAATTGACCCTAATGACTACATCTGGAAGTGGAAAAACCTACTACAAATACCGCCTTCTGAGACAAACTCTATCATTCTGTAACCCCAATAGTCATCATCAATTACTTGAACACTTACTAACTTTGAATCTTCAAGAGCATCCCCAAAGTTGAAGCGCACACCCTCTAGTACCTCTACTCTTATTTCTATTAGCACAACTTTCAAGGCACTCGCCACACATCAACTCAACGGTACCACTAGTCACACACAACATGTAGTAGCATTAGAATAAATACCGTCGTTTTAAACCACCCTGGGCATACTTCTACATCATACATACACCGTCATACTTCATTATGAAATCAAATAAACTTAGGCACTCGGATAGACTGTTTCAAGCCTATAGATCACTTCCCAATAACTAGTATCATTAAGCAAGAAACCTTCACTTTCACCTTCATGGCCATCAACTGTTCAAACTTAATATAGTGCTATGCATGATTTACAACCCAACCTTACACGAAATTTTCACTTGGAAACTATGAAATAAACATCACGAAACACTAGTGCACTAAAACTTCATAACCACAATAATCGATCATGACCTAACGGTTTAACTTATCATCATTCCGTTAGCATGTACTATTTCAGCACCTCAAGCCTACTAAATTAATCCCACAAAATATGCATCAACAAACTCTTGCCACTATTTACCACCACACCATTTAAATTCAAGCCTATAGTTTAGTATCAATCATCTACCACCAATGAAGAATGCAACATAATATAAATACACTAATCCATCAAATTGGGATATTCTACCCAAATATCTCAAAAATCTACTACATACCTTCTCACAAGTAGCACTAGTTTACAAGTACCAATGAAAAGAGGGTCAAGGGGGTTAAAGCCTCATAATAGACATGGTCAACATTAATCTTATATTATAACCCCATACAATTGTATCTACTTATACGTATTTCTCACCTCATACTTACTCACTCATTCATACATTTAGACTGTCTTCAAATTCCTCAAACAACCATGAGTCTATAATCATAACTTACTCGCTAATATAGCCATTTCCACATTCAAGCAATCAACAAATCACCCTGACCAACAACTCCTTCTCTACCTTCAACTACTAACAAACAAGGATGAATCACTTCATTACCAACTCTATCTCATGCAAACAGATTCAGCCATACATATATTAAACCAATGAAAGAACAACAAGTTAGACAACAAGTTGGACAACAAGTTGCTAGTGAATCGAAACAGGCCTCACACGGCTTCACTAGACTTTGGTTTTGTATTTTGAACTAGAAAATGAGATGGATGACAAGACAACTATGCTAGTGAATCGAAAGAGCCCCACACGGCTTCACTAGACTTTAAATTTTATTTTTTTTTCAAAAACATCATGATAACAAGATTACATATTACAAGGGATAGAAAATTGACACCTAATATTTAATGGTCTAAGAATATACATATTATTCTGTATAAATAAAAATCTGAGTAAAACACTTCCTCCATGGACTACCATACAATCCACACATGTTGCTAGCTACCACATTAGTTTATCACTATAAAGGGGTAAATCATCCTCAAACATCGATTATTCAACTGAAATATTCATTTACACAAAATCACCCTCACTCTGACTTCTAACTTTGTGACTTTACATCACTAAATTCTTGGTCCAATATCACTACCAGTAGGTCATGACAACAACACTTTAACTTATGCTACTATTTGGGTAGAAATATAGTTCCAACATTCTGCTATACATTGTCCACAACTGTAACAAGATTTTTGAGAGGGACAATATACACTTAATACCTTAAGCTGGAAAGCACGATTCCATCAGGATCAATATTTACATCAGAATCTGCATATATTGATGCACTAACAGACTCCTATCGAGTTTTTCCATAATTTTTAAAATCTTATAGAACGTAATCGAAAAGGACTATATCATGTATACTCTAAACTTTTTGAACTTGAATCAACCCAATAATGGGACAGTTTACACTCTGAAACACGAACTAAATCACAAAGAAGGGAAACATTCCTAAACGCCTAGTAGCCTCCTGTTTATAAGTGTGGCGCGCTACACAGCCATAAAATGAACTCTACTCGACGCGATTTCGCAGACACCCTGGGACCATGAACCGTTCTCTGATACCAAGTTTTTCATGACCCAAGCCTAGGCCCTAGCCATGACGAGCATCCCGAACCATGAAGGCCCGGAACACCCATTCTCTATCTGGTTATCATGCACAACATTCATAATCATAATAAAATGCGGAATTGAAATTGAGTACAGAAAACATGGTCAAGTTCTACAACATTTCTGAATAATACTATCTGACATCAGTCTGCGAAATCTCTACTAAGAACATAAACATCTGTCTGAAAAGAAACTGGGACAAGGCCCCCAGTAAACCAAAAATATAGTAAATAAGATAATGTCTGACATAATTAGGCCTTCCGAATAATAGAAGGCTCACCACTGTGAGCTCAAGTGTGCAAATCCGAGAATGTCTACTGAGTAGCTGGACCCCTAGACTGTGCCTCAGAACCTGGAAGGAGGGGGGGTCAGCACAAAAGTACTGGCACGCGAAGCAATCCAAAAGTAGTATAATGGAACATACATATATATATATATATATATATATATATTAAGGGAAAGCAATTTTTCATCAAGACATCATGTATAAAAATGTTTCTGAAAAACATATGGGCACTTTCTGAAAACATGGAACCTGTCTGTTCATTTCAAATCATGATCTGTGTTTTACTTCTGAGTTAGGTGGT
Source organism: Capsicum pubescens (assembly GCA_030864215.1). NCBI lineage: Eukaryota > Viridiplantae > Streptophyta > Magnoliopsida > Solanales > Solanaceae > Capsicum > Capsicum pubescens. The sequence goes on along the minus strand of CM061543.1, from coordinate 16,698,333 downwards.
ATTCCCCTACAAGTCTGAATATTCCACGGGCTGTATGGAATCCGTCATTGACTCGGCGGGGAAGCCCCCAACCCATGTGTGCCGCAAGGGTTGGAGTTTCTGAGTCTGATACGCCACAGGATATTTAATTCAGCACATAATAATATACCCGGGTCGGCAAACCACGGTTTTAGGCAAAGAGTTGTCTGAAACTCCCGCCTTCTTCAGGGAACCACCTAAGCTCTCTTTATTCCCTATTTTAGCCTTTTATGAACATGTATCATTCTGAAATTTCTAAATCATGAGAGTCTGATAAAAATCTGATTTCTGAACTAGTCTGTGTCTGTTATGGCATTTGTCTGAGTTGGTATCGTCATACCAAGACTTGCATGTCCTATTTCTTAGCCGTAATGTATTAAGCAAGATCTTTCATTCAAAACATAGTTTAGACCACCAAAAAATGTAATTTGCATTAAAGATGTCATGTTCCGAAACTCAAGTCAAATCCATGCAAAACTTTCATCAAACATATGGTGGTCATGTGCATTTTTGGCAAAACCATGCATTCTTTCATTACATGCTTATTCAACATTCAAACCCTCTCTTTCGTGTTCAAAACATTGTATATTACGTGAAACAGTGAAAAATTTACATTAAGAGAGAGGTTTCATGAAAATCATGCTCTAAATTCATATTTCAGGACAAACGCATATATATATACATATAACTTTCAAATCACTTTGGGGGAAAGCCAAAAGGCCAAAACAATATCATTAAAGCTTCTGAAATATGAGTATGTACATGAATTCAAAAACCCAATCCTTAAAAAATGATTTCTATGCCCATGAGATTTTAGGAAAACCCCGCGTACCTTATTCTCCACGAATTTTTGGTGTCTATCGAAGCCTACGTTGAGAGGATTCCGAATCTGTAATTTGTTTCACGAAGAAGTTTCGGAATGATCGGTCCTTCAAGCTTATTTTCTCAAACCCTAGTTGCTCCTTCTCTTAAGTTCTTGAAGGATTAGATTTTGGGATTTTATAGGAGGCTTCAATGTTGTTAATAGGCCCAAATCCGTTTAGGAGTGGGTAAGGACGATTTTGGGTTTTGTAAGGACTAACTTGCACTTAAAGTAACTCAAAACGGAGTGTTTTCGTCACCTGAAACCATAACTATGCGCCGCCCTTTGCATTGCCTAAATTTACTTAGGCGCCGCCCTATGCATCGCCTATATTTGCATAGGCACCGCCCTATGCATCGCCTATATGTGCATAGGCGACACATTCAACTTTGAAAGGCCATAACTTCTTCACCAGGTGTCCGTTTTAGGCGAATTTGGTATCGTTGGAAAGATTATTCAATTATCTACAATTTGGTATATAGTAGGCCACCCAGTTCATCATATACTATGAGTTATGGTCAATAGAATTTGACACAAATTACAACGTCCACTAAAACTTAATCGATCGAAATGGTTTTAACTCGTCCTTGAGTTGAAGGACTTCTATGGTCTAAATTCATGCTCAAATGGATTCACATACTACAAAATTTATTAACATGCCAAATTGGTATAGTATTTAAGGCTCTGGGATTATCAACGCATCAAAGTCATATTTTTTTATTCTAGCCCAAAATGCGGGGTGTTACATAGTTAGACTTGCATATCAGACTGTGCAGTGGTGAGCTTTCTTTATTCCAGAAGGCCTGCATATTGTTCAGAGTATTATTAGTAGTTATATTTTGGTCTACTGGGGGGCCTTTTCCCAGTTTCTTTTCAGACAGCTGCTTATGTTCTTAGTAGAGATTTCGCAGACTGATGTCAGATATTTCTATTTCAGATTCGACCATGTTTCCGTATTAAATTTCAATTTCGCATTATCTTATGTTTTATGAATATTGTGTATGATTACCAGATAGAGAAAGGGTATTCTAAGCCTTCATGGTTTGGGATACTCGTCACAGCTAGGGTCCCAGGTCGGGTCATGACAAACATGGTATCAGAGAACGGTTCATGGTCCTAGGGTGTCTGTGAAATCTCGTCGGGTAGAGTCTTGTTTATGGGTGTGTAATGCGCCACACTTATAAGCAAGAGGCTACAAGGTGTTTAGGAATGTCTCTCTTTCTTCATGTTCTGGTTCGTTCTATAGAGTCAGAATGTTCCTCCTTCATACTCTAATTCATGCTATGGTGTCACCCATACAAAAAGAAAAGTTATCCTAATTTCTTCCTCACTCTGGTGTTTCCAGATATTCTCCGATTATCTAACAAAAATTTCAGAAGTCCCACAAAGGACGGGAGAGGAGTTCCCTAGTGTAAAATTGTGTCCTCGTTCTTATTAGGCGTTTAGTTAAGACAAGAGTAAGATGTGTATTCTTGAGTTATTGAATATTGTATCAAGATTCTATCTCTTGTAATCTTGCTATCATTGAGTTGTTGAAAACAAAATTCTAGTGAAGCCGTGTGAGGCCTATTTTGATTCACTAGCAACTTGTTGTTCATCTTGTTGTTCTTGTTCTTGTTGGAATTGTATTTCCACCCGAGTAGTAGTATAAGTTAGAGTGTCGGTGTCATGACCTATTGGTAGTGAAATTAGACCAAGAAGTTTATGATATGAAGTCATAAGGTTAGAGGTCAGAGTGAGGGTGACTTTTGTGATTAAATATTTATAGTTGAATAACCGTTGATTGAGAATGATTTACCCTTTCATGGTGGTAGAATAATGTGGTGGTACCATTTATGTATTGTATGGTAGTCCGTGGAGGAAATGTTGACTCAGAATGTTATTTGTTTTCTTCCTTTCAAAATAGAGAAAGAGCCTAGAGTGGATACTTAAGGTGGTTATAGAAACCCCTTATAGGCTATGAATGAAAATGGCTAGATTAGCCAATAGGTTGTAAGTATAGACTCACTTTAATATGGGGTATCTGAAGGTAGTCTAAATGCCCATTGGGGTAAGTAAGTGTGATGCGAGAAAGCAGTATAAGTAGATAAGATTGTATGGTTATAATATAAGCTTAAGGTTGATCATGTCTATTATGTGACCTTACCCCTTAACCTTCTTCTCATTGGTAGTTGTAAACTAATACTACTTGTGAGAAAGTATGTAGTATATTTTTGAAGTATTTGGGTAGAATATCCCAATTTGAAGGATTAGTATATTTATATTATGTTGCACTCTTCATTGGTTGTAAATGATTGATGCTAGACTATAGGCTTGAATTTAAATGATGTGGTAGTAAATAGTGGCAAGAGATTGATGATACATGTTTCGTGGGATTAGATTTGTAAGCTTGATGTTTTGAAATAGTACGTGCTAATGGATTATGACAAAGAAAACCGTAAGGTCATGATCGATTATTGTGGTTATGAATTTCTAGTGTACTACTGTTTCTTGATGTTTATTTCATAGTTTCTAAGTGAGGATTGTGTGTAAGGTTGGTTGTAAATCATGTTTAGCACTAGACATTAAGTTTGAAACAATTGATGGAAATGGAGGTGGATATGATGATTTTTTGGGTAATGATACTAGTTATATGGAAGTGATATATACGCTTGAACAGTGTATGCAAGTGCCTAAGTTTATTTGATTCATAATGAAGTATGAAGTTGTGTATGTGATTTAGAAGTATGCCCATGGTGGTATGAAGTTGTAGTATTTTTCTAAGGCTATTACATGTTGTGTGTGACTACTGGTACCGTTGAGTTGCTAGGTGGAAAAAGACTAGATAGATGGTATATGGTGTTCTAAATAGCGAAGTTAAGGACCTTTGATTGATAGCGTTGACCCTTTTGATATGAACTTGATTCTCATGGTAGAGAAAAATAAGTTTGAAGTTTCTATGTTGGTAGACTACGATAGAAATAGAGTGGCTCATTGAAGACTTGGTGATACAATGTTAGGTGTTATAATCTAAGCTCGAGTCCTTGCAAGTTGTGCTAATAGAAATAAGAGTAGAGGCACTAGAGGGTGTGCACTTCAACTTTGGGGATACTCATGAAGATTCGAAGTTAGTAAGTGTTCGAGTAATAGATGATGACTATTAAGGTTACAGAATGATAGAGTGTGCCTCAGGAGGTAGTATTAGCAAAGGGCGTTCCACTCTCATAAGTGGTCTTTCGGGTTAAGTTTTGTTAATTTTGTGTATTGTCATATTTCAGAACCCAGAGTGCAGTGAGTGCAGTTATGTTTAAAGTCTAGTAAGGTATCTCCCAAAAACTTAAGATGATGGCTTGAAGCAAAGGGGGAGATGACTAAACGAATAACCAAGTAAGACTCTCAGATTCTTGTAGTGATGTCATGATGATATATAACATCAAAAAGTAAGGGTGAATCTCAACCCATTCCTATCTCATTATTTCTCAGTGATCCTAATACCTACTCATGCTTTACGATTTAGTTCCATGATCAGTTCACATTTATACATATGATAGAGAGTCATGTATTCACGCTTTATAATGTGCTCCGTTTCCATAACTCATGTTTTACGCCAAATGATTGGTGAGATTCATCTTATAGCCATGAATACCCTAAATTCAGAGCGCTTTGGTGAGTCCCTGTTGTTGTTTTGCTATTCCTCGGGTCTCAGATAAGTGTCAAGCTTCGTATAGTATCATTCCATGCCTCCAGATCTTATGTTTTAACCTTTTTGTGACTCTTCCTTATATGATGATAGTAGTGGTGAGTAATTATTCCTTGTTGATGGAAGATCATAGTACGCTTGTTTAGATAAGGCCATAAGTATGAAGTAAGATTTAGGGCCAAGTTTTTACTTATGTGATGGTTAGTAGAATTTTGTATGTGTATGTTCTTAGGGTAGCTCGTGGGAGTGAAATTGATAGTGGTTTAGAGAATATGTGAAGTATACCTTTATGAGTGTTTGCTTTGAAGTTCATATGTGGTTATAAAGATAGGCTTGAATGACATGTTGAGATTTTTGTAAGGGAACGCTATATGCGCTAGCCACTTCATAGTAATAGTTTAGAGTAGTCATTAAAGTGGTAAGGCATGTTATACTTAGGATGTGATCATTAAAGGAGATATAAAAGATTGCATCATATGGTTTAGAATAATAGCGTGGTCTGGCATATTGTATTTTGTGACTTATAGTTAGGCTTGATCACGGCGAAGGGATTAAGTTATTTCTGACATTAGTAGAAAGATTTGTCAATTCTCATATAAGAATTTTAAGCTGAGTTGAATGAATATGATATTTAAGGGGAATAGTATAGTTAAGTGATATTCGAGAAGTGTGCTAATCTTGAAAGTAAGAAGTTGTAATGCCAAAGGCCTAGTAATTCTATCCTAATTCAGGAGTTATATGTCTATGTTCCAGACTGCAGAGTAGTGTCATTGTGGTGATTCCTCAGTTGGATGTCTTGTGTAATCTATACCCAAGATACATGGCTCCCTATTACTGCTAGAATTTCTTTAGAGAATTGTGATAAAGAGATTCTCCAGTGAAGTATTAGGGTGTACTATAATTCAGTCTGTATGGACAATAAGTCAGTTTAGCAGTCAGATTCGCATAACTGCTACTCGAAATCTCAGACATGCTACTATTCCAAATAGAGTATACCAGTAGTTATAAGTATAGCCCATTTCATGCTTCATGCATTAAATTCAGATTCAAGATGTTCAGTTATGATTCAATTCGTAGGTGCCCTGTGCATCGCCTCAGTTTTCCGAGTATCTTTGTGAATTGAGCATTCATAGAGGGACATAGGGTACCAAGGGGGAGATAACCCGTTCAGTTGCATGCATAGATTCTTATTACAAGATTCACATCAATTATTATTGCGTATTTAGCCATACGTTCATACGTTATTTTAGTCAGATATGCATGCATTAGAAATGCATGTTCAATAGAAAAGTTCAGCTTATCAATGTATTCAGTCCTGCATTCATGAGAACAACTCGGTCACAGATCCATGCATCAGATATGCATGATTCATTATGAGAATTCAGCCTATGAGTAGCTTCAGTTGTGTATTCCATGCCTCGGATATGCATGTCCGGCATAAGCATTTAAAACATTAGTAGTTCCAATCTTATAGTCATGTTTCCGATCAGTGTATTCTTTCTTAGGGAACATATCATGTCTGTGTTATCCCATACCCTTAAGACTTCGACATTCTATCCATCATTCGAGGACGAATGATCCCAAGGGGGAGATAATGTAACACCCCGCATTTTGGGCTAGAATAAAAACCATGACTCTGACGTGTTGATAATCCCAGAGCCTTAAATCCTATGCCAATTTGGCATGTTAATCAATTATGTAGTATGTGAATCCATTTGAGCATGAATTTAGACCATAGAGGTCCTTCAACTCAAGGACGAGTTGAAACTATTTCGATCGATTAAGTTTTAGTGGATGTTGTAATTTGTGTCATCTTCCATCGACCATAACTCTCTATATATGTCTAATTAGAGAGCCTACTATGTGTCAAATGATAGGTCTTCAAGTTAACATTCCAACGATACCAATTTTGCAAAAATCCGACACCCGAGCAAGAAGATATGGCCTTTCAAAGTAGTATGCGTCGCCTAACCAATCGTACATTGCCACTGGAAAGCATATGCGATAGCATATGCGGCTCCTATGTAAATATAGGCGATATCATATGCGGAGCCTATGTAAATATAGGTGATATCATATGCGGCGCCTATGTAAATATAGGCGATATCATATGCGGCGCATGTCTTATGGTTTCAAGTGACTTAAACACTCCATTTTTGGGGTAAAATGGTCCTTTTCCCACCCTTATTCAGCCATAAACACGAAATTCAGTCCCCAATTCTCCAAAATACATCCACATTCATCCAAAAACAATCTCAAGAAAACTCCCAAAGGTTTCAAACTAAAAACACAAATAAATAAAGATTTAACCGTGGGTTTTCAAATTGATTAGAGATTCGGAATCCCCAATCCACAGTCTTCAAGAAGCACCCATTATTTTCCGAAATAGAGGTACGAAGGGTTTATCCTAAAAAAAAACTACATGGGCTTGAAATTTGATAAAAACATGATTTATGTTTTAATGCATGTATTTTATGGGGGTTTTGAAAACTATATTATAGTTTATGTGTTTCAAAGGTTTAAATGCTATTATGCTTTGTTATTATGGTTATCCCCCCTAAATTGATTTACAGGTATATATTTATGTATGAAACTAAGATTTGATCTTTGTTTGAGAGCATGAATTATGGACTCCCTCTCTTGTATTAACTTAAAGATTTTGACTTTATTGAAAAGAAAATCGAAAATGCATGTTTCTGTGATTTTAAAAGTCATGGCTTTTGGAACAGTGTCTTAGAGTTATCTAGAGGATGTCTTGATATGACTATGTTTTGATTCAAAGAGAAGAGTTATTTGCATGTGTATGCATGAGTCTATTCTTGAACTGTTTTATTGATATGATGGTCCTGAAACTTATGTATTGTAACAGAGATTTTTGTATGTTAATAATATCTCAGAGATATGACTTGAAAGTCAATGGTATGACGATACCATATGTAATTATTCCATAACAGAGTATGTTTTCAGAGTATGTGTTCAGAAGATGTCTTCAGAGTATATTTTCAGAGAATGCATGTATTCATAGAGTTTTAAAAAGGGGCTTAAAGAGTGTTAGGTGGTTACCCGAAGAAGGCGTGAGTTCAAGTAACTCTTATCCTGAAACCGTATTTGCCGATACGCGTAGATTATTATTGTACGCTGGCGATGGCCGTGTGGCATAGTAGTGTTAGAGACTCCAACCCTTGCGGCACACTTGGGTTGGGGGCTTGTGTCACGACCCGAGCCCAGACCCTAGCCGTGACGAGCATCCCGAACCATGAAGGCCCGGAACACCCATTCTCTATCTGGTTATCATGCACAACATTCAAAATCATAATAAAATGCGGAATTGAAACTAAGTACGGAAAACATGGTCAAATTCTGCAACATTTCTGAATAATACTATCTGACATCAGTCTGCGAAATCTCTACTAAGAACATAAACATCTGTCTGAAAAAAACTGGGACAAGGCCCCCAGTAAACCAAAAACATAGTAAATAAGATAATGTCTGACATAAGTAGGCCTTTCGAATAATAGAAGGCTCACCACTGTGAGATCAAGTCTGCAAATTCTAAAATGTCTACTGAGTAGCTGGACCCCTAGATTGTGCCTCAGAACCTGGAAGGAGGGGGGGTCAGCACAAAAGTACTGGCACGCATAGCAATCCAAAAGTAGTATAATGGAACATACATATATATATATATATATATATATAAATTAAGGGAAAGCAATTTTTCATCAAGACATCATGTATAAAAATGTTTCTGAAAAACACATGGGAACTTTCTGAAAACATGCAACCTGTCTGTTCATTTCAAATCATGATCTGTGTTTTACTTCTAGCTTAGGTGGTATTCCCCTACAAGTCTGAATATTCCACGGGCTGTATGGAATCTGCCATTGACTCGGCGGGGAAGCCCCCAACCCAAGTGTGCCGCAAGGGTTGGAGTGTCTGAGTCTGATACGCCACAGGACATTTATGTCAACGCATAATAATATACCCGGGTCGGCAAACCACGGTTTTAGGCAAAGAGTTGTCTGAAACTCCCGCCTTCTTCAGGGAACCACCTAAGCTCTCTTTATTCCCTATTTTAGCCTTTTCTAAACATGTATCATTCTGAAATTTCTAAATCATGAGAGTCTGATAAAAATCTGATTTCTGAACTAGTCTGTGTCTGTTATGGCATTTGTCTGAGTTGGTATCGTCATACCAAGACTTCCAAGTCCTATTTCTGAGCCATAATTTATTAAGCAAGAGCTTTCATTCAAAACATAGTTTAGACCACCAAAACATGTAATTTGCATTAAAGATGTCATGTTCCGAAACTCAAGTCAAATCCATGCAAAACTTTCATCAAACATATGGTGGTCATGTGCATTTTTGGCAAAACCATGCATTCTTTCATTACATGCATATTCAACATTCACAACCCTCTCTTTCGTGTTCAAAACATTGTATATTACGTGAAACATGGAAAAATTTACATTAAGAGAGAGGTTTCATGAAAATCATCCTCTAAATTCATATTTCAGGACAAACGCATATATATATATACATATAACTTTCAAATCACTTTGGGGGGAAGCCAAAAGGCCAAAACAATATCATTAAAGCTTCTGAAACATGAGTATGTACATGAATTCAAAAACCCAATGCTTAAAACATGATTTCTATGCCCATGAGATTTTAGGAAAACCCCGCGTACCTTATTCTCCATGAATTTTTGGTGTCTATCGAAGCCTACGTCGAGAGGATTCCGAATCTGTAATTTGTTTCACGAAGAAGTTTCGGAATGATCGGTCCTTCAAGCTTATTTTCTCAAACCCTAGTTGCTCCTTCTCTTAAGTTCTTGAAGGATTAGATTTTGGGATTTTATAGGAGGCTTCAATGTTGTTAATAGGCCCAAATCCGTTTAGGAGTGGGTAAGGACGATTTTGGGTTTTGTAAGGACTAACTTGCACTTAAAGTAACTCAAAACGGAGTGTTTTCGTCACCTGAAACCATAACTATACGCCTCCCTTTGCATTGCCTAAATTTACTTAGGCTCCGCCCTATGCATCGCCTATATTTGCATAGGCGCCGCCCTATGCATCGCCTATATGTGCATAGGCGACACATTCAACTTTGAAAGGCCATAACTTCTTCACCGGGTGTCCGTTTTAGGAGAATTTGGTATCGTTGGAAAGCTTATTCAATTATATACAATTTGGTATATAGTAGGACAAGCAGTTAATCGTATACAATGAGTTATGGTCAATAGAATTTGACACAAATTACAACGTCCACTAAAACTTAATCGATCGAAATGGTTTTAACTCGTCCTTGAGTTGAAGGACTTCTATGGTCTAAATTCATTCTCAAATGGATTCACATACTACAAAATTGATTAACATGCCAAATTGTTATAGGATTTAAGGCTCTGGGATTATGAACGCATCAGAGTCATATTTTTTATTCTAGCCCGAAATGCGGGGTGTTACATTATCTCCCCCTTGGGATCATTCGTCCTTGTATGATGGGTAGGAACTTGTTGAAGCCTTAAAGGTATTGAATAACGCAGGCACGACTTGTCTTCTAATAAAGAATACACTGATCTGAAACATGAACATATGGATGGAACTACTGATATTCTGAATTCTTATATCAGACATGCATATCTGATGCATGGAATACACGACTGGAGCTACTCATAAGCTGAGTTCTCATAATGAACATGCATACCTAATGTATGGATTTGTTATTGAGTTGTTCTCATGAACGCAGAACTGAATACACAGATAAGCTGAGCTTTTTCTATGGGACATGCATTTCTAATGCATATCTGACTGAACTGACGTGTGAACGTATGACCGAATACACAATGATAACTAGTGTGGAGCTTGTAATAAAAATCTATGCATGCAACTGAATGGGGTATCTACCCCTTGGGACCCTATGTCCCTCTATGAATGCTCAATTCATGAAGATGCTCAGAAAACTGAGGCAATGCACTAGGCACCTACAAATTTAATCATATCTGAACATCTGGAATCTAAAACGAGAACATGATGCATGAATTAACCTATACTCGCAAATACTAGTATACTCTATCTTGGAATAGTAACATATCTGAGATTTTGGGTAGCATGATTGAATGAAAAGACGAGAAAACAAGTCATGCGAATCTGACGGCTAAACTGATTTGGTGGCCACATAGACTGAACTACACTAGAGGCTTATACTAAATCTGGAGTATCTTATCAACACTCTTCCTTACGAAGTCCTGGTAGCATTAGATAGCAAAATATTTGGGCATGAGTCACACTAGACATCCGACTATAGGATCCCAACATTGACACTGTTCTATAGTATGGAACATAGGCATATATCTCATAAACTAGGGTAGAATTTTAAGGCCTTAGTCAATGCGACTTCTTACTTCCAAGCTTAGCACACTTCTCGAGTATCCCTTAACTATACTATTCCCTATAAATATCATATTCATTCAATTCAGCTTAAAATTCTCATATGAGCATTGACCAAAAAATTTTCTACTAATGTCTAAAATAGCTTCATCCTTACACCGCGATCAAGCCTAACTCTAAGTCACAAAAATACAACATGCTACACTACGCTATTATTCTAAACCATATGACGCCACCTTTTATATCTCTTTTAAAGATCGCATCCTAAGCATAACATGTCTTACCACTTCAATGACTACTCTGAACTCTTAATATGAAGTCGCTAATGCATATTGCGACCTTCCACTACAATCCCAAAATGTCATTCAAGCCTAATTTATAACCGTATGTTAACTTCAAGGCAAACACCCATAAATACATACTTCACATAGTTTCTAAACTATTATCAATATAACTCCCACGCGCTATCCTAAAAACATACACACACAAACTTTTCTACTAAACATCACATGTATCAAAGATTAGCTTAAAATATCACTTCATACTTATGGCCTTATCTAAACAAACGTACAATGATCTTCGATCAACAAGAACATTTACATCATCACCACTATCATTGCATAGGGAGGTCAGTAAAAGGTTAAAACATGAGACCCTGAAGCATGAGAAGATTTTTATATGGGACTGAACACACTATAAAGAGTGAGTACATGCGTCATGAGTTGCATGACCTCAACTAGAGTTCCTAACATAAGGATTGTAATTCCGACTACTTGAAAGAAGTAAAACTCATTATCTTGGAACTGGAAGAGTACGTGACTCTCTATCATATACAGGAATCATGAACTATGATCACGGAACTAAAACGTAAAGCTTGAGTAGGCATTGGGATCACTGAAAAATACTAAGATAGGAATGGGTTGAGTCTCACTCTCACTTTCTGACGTTCTCTGTCGTCATGACATCACTACTAGAATCTGAGAACCTGACTTGGTTATTCATTCTATCATCTCCCCCTTAGCTTCAAACCATCATCTTAAGTTGTGGGAGATACCGTATTAGACTTTAAACTTAACTGCACTCTGGGGTATGAAAAACGACAATACACGTAATCAATATAAATTGACCCTAATGACTACATCTGGAAGTGGAAAAACCTACTACAAATACCGCCATCTGAGACAAACTCTATCATTCTGTAACCCCAATAGTCATCATCTATTTCTCGAACACTTACTAACTTCAAATCTTCATGAGCATCCCCAAAGTTGAAGCGCACACCCTCTAATACCTCTACTCTTATTTCTATTAGCACAACTTTCAAGGCACTCGCCACACATCAACTCAACGGTACCACTAGTCACACACAACATGTAGTAGCATTAGAATAAATACCGTCGTTTTAAACCACCCTGGGCAAACTTCTACATCATACATACACCGTCATACTTCATTATGAAATCAAATAAACTTAGGCACTCGGATAGACTGTTTCAAGCCTATAGATCACTTCCCAATAACTAGTATCATTAGTCAAGAAACCTTCACTTTCACCTTCATGGCCATCAACTGTTCAAACTTAATATAGTGCTATGCATGATTTACAACCCAACCTTACACGAAATTTTCACTTGGAAACTATGAAATAAACATCACGAAACACTAGTGCACTAGAACTTCATAACCACAATAATTGATCATGACCTAATGGTTTACCGTATCATCATTCCTTTAGCATGTACTATTTCAACACCTCAAGCCTACTAAATTTATCCCACAAAATATGCATCAACAAACTCTTGCCACTATTTACCACCACACCATTTAAATTCAAGCCTATAGTTTAGTATCAATCATCTACCACCAATGAAGAATGCAACATAATATAAATACACTAATCCATCAAATTGGGATATTCTACCCAAATATCTCAAAAATCTACTACATATCTTCTAACAAGTAGCACTAGTTTATAACTACCAATGAAAAGAGGGTCAAGGGGGTTAAAGCCTCATAGTAGACATGGTCAACCTTAATCTTATATTATAACCCCGTACAAATCTATCTACTTATACGAATTTCTCACCTCATACTTACTCACTCATTCATACATTTAGACTGTCTTCAAATTGCTCAAACAACCAAGAGTCTATAATCATAACTTACTCGCTAATATAGCCATTTCCACATTCAAGCAATCAACAAATCACCCTGACCAACAACTCCTTCTCTACCTTCAACTAATAACACACAAGGATGAATCACTTCATTACCAACTCTATCTCATGCAAACAGATTCAGCCATACATATATTAAACCAATAAAAGAACAACAAGTTGGACAACAAGTTGCTAGTGAATCGAAACAGGCCTCACACGGCTTCACGAGACTTTGGTTTTGTATTTTGAACAAGAAAATGAGATGGATGACAAGGCAACTATGCTAGTGAATCGAAAGAGCCCCACACGGCTTCACTTGACTTTAAATTTTTTTTTTTTTCAAAAACATCATGATAACAAGATTACATATTACAAGGGATAGAAAATTGACACCTAATATGTAATGGTCTAAGAATATACATATTATTCTGTACAAATAAAAATCTGAGTAAAATACTTCCTCCATGGACTACCATACAATCCACACATGCTGCTAGCTACCACATTAGTTTATCACTATAAAGGGGTAAATCATCCTCAAACATCGATTATTTAACTGAAATATTCATTTACACAAAATCACCCTCACTCTGACTTCTAACTTTGTGACTTTACATCACCAACTTCTTGGTCCAATATCACTACCAATATGTCATGACAACAACACTTTAACTTATGCTACTATTTAGGTAGAAATATAGTTCCAACATTCTGCTATACATTGTCCACAACTGTAACAAGATTTTGAGAGGGAAAATATACACTTAATACCTTAAGCTGGAATGCACGATTCCATCAGGATCAATATTTACAACAGAATCAGCATATATTGATGCACTAACAGACTCCTATCGAGTTTTTCCATAATTTTTAAAATCTTATAGAACGTAATCCAAAAGGACTATATCATGTATACTCTAATCTTTTTGCACTTGAATAAACCCAATAATGGGACAGTTTAGACTCTGAAGCACGAACTAAATCACAAAGAAGGGAAACATTCCTAAACGCCTAGTAGTCTCCTGTTTATAAGTGTGGCGCGCTACACACCCATAAACAGAAGTCTACTCGACGCGATTTCGCAAACACCCTGGGACCATGAACCGTGCTCTGATACCAAGTTTGTCATGACCCAAGCCTAGGCCCTAGCCGTGACGAGCATCCCGAACCATGAAGGCTCGGAACACCCATTCTCTATCTGGTTATCATGCACAACATTCATAATCATAATAAAATGCGGAATTGAAACTGAGTACGGAAAACATAGTCAAGTTCTGCAACATTTCTGAATAATACTATCTGACATCAGTCTGCGAAATCTCTACTATGAACATAAACATCTGTCTGAAAAGAAACTGGGACAAGGCCCCCAGTAAACAAAAAACATAGTAAATAAGATAATGTCTGACATAATTAGGCCTTCCGAATAATAGAAGGCTCACCACTGTGAGCTCAAATCTGCAAATCCGAGAATGTCTACTGAGTAGCTGTCCCCTAGACTGTGCCTCAGAACCTGGAAGGAGGGAGGGTCAGCACAAAAGTACTGGCACGCAAAGAAATCCAAAAGTAGTATAATGGAACATACATATATATATATACATTAAGGGAAAACAATTTTTCATCAAGACATCAGGTATATAACTGTTTCTGAAAAACACATGGGCACTTTCTGAAAACTTGCAACCTGTCTGTTCATTTCAAATCATGATCTGTGTTTTACTTCTGGGTTAGGTGGTATTCCTCTACAAGTCTGAATATTCCACGGGCTGTATGGAATCCGCCATTGACTCGGCGGAGAATCCCCCAACCCAAGTGTGCCGCAAGGGTTGGAGTGTCTGAGTCTGATACGCCACAGGACATTTAAGTCAGCGCATAATAATTTACCCGGGTCGGCAAACCACGGTTTTAGGCAAAGAGTTGTCTGAAACTCCCGCCTTCTTCAGGGAACCACCTAAGCTCTCTTTATGCCCTATTTAAGGCCTTTTCTGAACATGTATCATTCTGAAATTTCTAAATCATGAGAGTCTGATAAAAATTTGATTTCTGAACTAGTCTGTGTCTGTTATGGCATTTGTCTGAGTTGGTATCGTCATACCAAGACTTGCAAGTCCTATTTCTGATCCATAATGTATTAAGCAAGAGCTTTCATTCAAAACATAGTTTAGACCACCAAAACATGTAATTTGCATTAAAGATGTCATGTTCCGAAACTCAAGTCAAATCCATGCAAAACTTTCATCAAACATATGGTGGTCATGTGCATTTTATGCAAAACCATGGATTCTTTCATTACATGAATATTCAACATTCACAACCCTCTCTTTCGTGTTCAAAACATTGTATATTATGTGAAACATGGAAAAATTTACATTAAGAGAGAGGTTTCATGAAAATCATGCTCTAAATTCATATATCAGGACAAACGCATATATATATATATAACTTTCAAATCACTTTGGGGGAAAGCCAAAAGGCCAAAACAATATCATTAAAGCTTCTGAAACATGAGTATGTACATGAATTCGACAACCCAATTCTTAAAACATGATTTCAATGCCCATGAGATTTTAGGAAAACCCCGCGTACCTTATTCTCCACGAATTTTTGGTGTCTATCGAAGCCTACGTCGAGAGGATTCCGAATCTATAATTTGTTTCACGAAGAAGTTTCGGAATGATCGGTCCTTCAAGCTTATTTTCTCAAACCCTAGTTGCTCCTTCTCTTAAGTTCTTGAAGGATTAGATTTTGGGATTTTATAGGAGGCTTCAATGTTGTTAATAGGCCCAAATCCGTTTAGGAGTGGGTAAGGACGATTTTGGGTTTTGTAAGGACTAACTTGCACTTAAAGTAACTCAAAACGGAGTGTTTTCGTCACCTGAAACCATAACTATGCGCCGCCCTTTGCATTGCCTAAATTTACATAGGCGCCGCCCTATGCATCGCCTATATTTGCATAGGCGCCGCCCTATTCATCGCCTATATGTGCATAGGCGACACATTCAACTTTGAAAGGCCATAACTTCTTCACCGAGTGTCCGTTTTAGGCGAATTTTGTATCGTTGGAAAGCTTATTCAATTATCTACAATTTGGTATATAGTAGGACACCCAGTTAATCATATACAATGAGTTATGGTCAATAGAATTTGACACAAATTACAACGTCCACTAAAACTTAATCGATCGAAATGGTTTTAACTCGTCCTTGAGTTGAAGGACTTCTATGGTCTAAATTCATGCTCAAATGGATTCACATACTACAAAATTGATTAACAGGACAAATTGGTATAGGATTTAAGGATCTGGGATTATTAACGCATCAGAGTCATATTTTTTATTCTAGTTCAAAATGCGGGGTGTTACAGCTTGGCTGCCGAGTCAATGGAAGTTTCCATATGGCCCATGGAATTTTCAAGAATTGTAGGGTATACCACGTAGCGCAGAAATGTATAAAGAGTGTTACAGATTTTAGATGTTTTTCACAGAGTTTCTTAAAGATGCCCATGAGATTTCCTACTATACGATCGTTTATGAACTGTTTTAAATTGTTCTCATATATGTTAACTACAAATGATTATTTTTGGATTAGCTCTGCGTACCAGTACTTTTGTGGTGACCCCTTCCCCCCCTCCAACCTCTCAGGTTTCTGAGGCTCAGTCTAGGGGTCCAGATAAGTAGTAGATAGTCTGACTTGCAGATCAGACTGTGCAGTGGTGAGCCTTCTTTACTCCAGAAGGCCTGCAGATTGTTCAGAGTATTATTAGTAGTTATATTTTGGTATACTGGGGGAATTGTCTCAGTTTCTTTTTAGACAGCTGCTTATGTTCTTTGTAGATATTTCGCAGACTGATGTCAAATATTTCTATTTTTTATTTGACCATGTTTCCGTATTAAATTTCAATTCCACATTATCTTATGTTTTATGAATATTGTGCATGATTACTAGATAGAGAAAGGGTATTCCAATCCTTCATGGTTCGGGATACTCGTCACAGCTAGGTCCACGGTTTGGGTCGTGACAGTATTTATTTCAGTATGGTTTTTGGTCTGTTGGGGGCCTTGTCCCAGTTATACTGATAGTATGTCAGTAGTGATTTCACAGATTGTTGTAGATGTTTATTAAATATTGTTGGGCATGTTTTCAGGCCTTTAACTATTTTAAATTGTTGACCATATTTCCGTATTATTGTATCTATTCTGTATTACAATGATCATATGAATTGTGTGCATGATTACCAGATAGACGAGGGCATTCTGGGCCTTCGAGTTTGGGAATTCTCGTCACAGCCAGGGCCCCCGTTTGGGCCGTGATAGCTTTGAACGACAACCTCTCTTTAAGTTCCCTTTCAATCTCAAGAGCCGCTTGGAAAATACCTTCGATGGTATCAAACTTGTGAAGTGTCAAATGAGTGGAGATATCCTTGTTCAACCCACACTTGAACTGAATGATATCATGACTAATGTGTTCTCCACGATGATCAAGCTTCAACATAAGTTGTTTGAAGGAAAAGTGGTTGTCAAGTCTTGAAAAGGTGATGTTTGACCTCACTAGACCCACATGACAAGGTTCCTTGTTTGAAGGAAAAGTGGTTGTCAAGTCTTGATAAGGTGATGTTGGCAAGTCTTCTCACAAATATTTTTTTTTTCAATTTTGTCCTACAATCTTTTTGTTTTTATCTATTTCTCTTTATAGAAGTTAAGAAAAAATATGAGAAGAAGTTTAGGATAACACAACATCAACACCTTTAAGAACATAAAAACAATGCACCACAATGGTCACTTCCAACGCCCCAACACAAGTCAAAACTCACGGCCACTACAGGTTTTCACAACTAAAATTCCCTTCCAATTAAGCTCAACTTTAGATTAAGACACTTTTTGTCTTGATGGGGAAGAAATCAACACAAGAAACAATCTAAACAAGTAAAATCTTTTGTAGATCTACAACCAATTTTTTGACCAAAATGTTCAAGAACACACTTTTTGGTAAGATCTTCCCAAGATTGGTTTTGGTAAGAACAAACCCTAGCCTTGAGATTTGATAACAAATGATACAATTCTAAGTGTGTATCAAGAGATTCCAACCAACACAAGAACAACAAGATGAACAACAAAGTGCTAGTGAATCGAAAATGGCCACACACGGCTTCACTAGGCTTGCAACACTTGTTTGATCTAGAAAAGTGAGTTTAACAACAAGAACAACAAATACAATATTTCTAGTGAATCAAAAGAGCCCCACACAGCTTCACTAGACTTTTATATTCAACAACACAATGTTAACAAGATTTACAAAGAAAGAGATAGAAACTTGAGACACAATATTCATTAATCTAAGAACCCTAACAAGAGAAAGAATCCCAAGACTAATAAATATCAATACCAAGTTCTTACTTTACCGAGAGGAACTCAAAGAACCTCAAGAATCTAGTTTCTAGCCAACATACAACACTAGTATCACTCTACTAGTGAGAATTTGGTTTTAGCCTCTCCAAATGAGAAAGAGAAGTCAAAAAAATTACAAGTCTTTTGTTTCTTGAATAATAGGAATCAACTAAAGCAAGACTAGACCTATTACATGGATTATAAAGTCACTTAGAAAAGGAGGGACAAACACCAAAATACCCTTGGCATTTAAGTGGGTAGGTTTGGGGTGTCTTGGTGGGCCTCTTCACATTTTATTAAATATAGGCCCTTAGATGGACTCACAAGGGCCTCACACATGTCCAAGGATATCAGCATGGCTTGGAGTCATTACAACTCACGTTCTTGGCTTCGTGTGAAAGGTCTTGAGCTAGGACTTCCCGTATCAACTCTCAATATTGAGAGTCATTCAACAGAAAATTGACATGGTTTCAGAGACTTCTCTTGGCTGTCTTGTTTCATAGAGTTCATTTGTGGTTCCTTTCAGTCTTTTTGGAAAATTTTGGTTTTTTGTTGATTTTTCCTCGGCAATTAATACCTTGGACTTTGATCTTGATCATTTTGGTTATTCTTTTTGAGTCAGTGTTTATAGTTTTCATAAATACGACTTCATATCTGTTTGAATCATTCAGTGTTCGTTTCACTAGAAAGAATTTTTCATCATGGGAGTTTCAGTTTCAGTTATTTGTCACTGGAAAAGAACTATGGGGACATATATATGGAGCCGATCCTTCTCCCACTGATCCTACAAAATTAGGTGAATGGAAGATTAAAGATGCTCGGGTGATTACATGGCTTTTAGGGTCAGTTGATCCTCTTATTGTTCTTAATCTCAGGCCTTACAAGATAGGTAAAGCCATGTGGAATTATTTACAAAGGGTTTACAACCAATATAATAGTGGCCGACGCTTTCACTTAAAGTATGAAATTGCTAATTAATCTCAAGGAAGTCTTTCTGTTCAGGATTATTTTTCTAGATTTCAGAACTTATGGGCTGAATTTACAGATATTATTTATGCCAAAATACCTGCCGAATCTCTCTCTGTAATTCAATAAGTTCATGAGCAAAGCAAGCGAGATCATTTTTTGATGAAGTTACGATCTGAGTTTGAGAGTGTTCACTCCCACTTGAGGAATTGTGACCCGTCTCCCTGCTTGGATGTTTGTTTTAGGGAATTACTCCGTGAAGAGCATCGTTTTGTCACACAAAATGCTTTCAAGCAAGTTGATGATATTGTTGTTGTATTTTCTGCCCAAGGTAAAGGAAAGGGTAGGGATATGACTAGAACTCAACGTTACAGTTGCAAGGGATATGGTCATAGGGCTAGCAATTGTGGCAGGAAGTCTTGTAATTATTGCAAACAACAAGGGCACATTATCATAGATTGTCTCACACGCCCTCAAAACTGTAAGGTTAATTATTTTCAAGCTGTGAAAAATTGTTTCACTACTGAGAACTTATATTTAGGACAAGTTCTTACTCCTGAAATGGTAAGACAAATGATCATGTCAGCTTTTTCAGCTTTAGGGTTGCAAGGTAATGATCTTGCATCTAAGTTTTGGCTTGTTGATTCTGGAGCTTCCAATCATATGTCCAACTCATCTAGTATGCTAAAAAATGTTTGTTAGTATCATGGTCCATCACAAATTTAAGTTGGCAATGGTAATAATTTACCCATTACCAAGGTTGAGGATATTACTAAAACTTTCAACAATGTTTTTGTGTCACCAAAACTCTCCACTAGTCTTATTTCAGTTGGAAAATTGGTAGATAACAATTGTGATGCGAATTTTTCTCGTAATGGTTGTCTTGTGAAGGATCAGGTGTCAGTGATGATAATTGCGAAGGGTCCTAAAGTTGGATGATTGTTTCCTATACACTTTTCCATTTCTCGTTTTCTATCATTTGCTTGTACTTCTACATCTAGTAAGACTGAGGTATGACATAAGCACTTAGGACATCCAAATTCTATTGTGTTATCTCATTTATCAAATTCGGGTTTATTGGGAAACAAAAATCAATTTTCCACTTCTTCCTTTGATTGTTCTTATCACGACCCGAGCCGGAGCCCTGGTCGTAACGAGCATTCCAAACCATGAAGGCCCGGGTGCCCTTCTTTATCTTATAATTATGCACAATATTCATATAATATAAGAAAGTTTGCGGAAAAACATAACAAGACGGAACCATGGTCAATTTCTTAACACTTGAACAATTTGAAAATAAATTCTTAGAATTCAAAACATATGACACCCGTCTGCGAAATCTCTAACATTACAAAATCCAACATATGTCTAAAACAAAACTGGGACAAGGCCCCTAGTCAGACCGTGAATCAAAATAAATAACAATGTTTAAATAAGCCCGGCCTTCCAGAATAATAAAGGCTCACCAACTGCACACTTCTGTCTGAAAATCTATAGCTTAATAGGACCCCTAAACTGAGCCACAAACCCTGAAATATAGGAGGTCAATACAGATGTACTGGTATATAGAGCAATCCAAAATAATGTATTTATATATAACATAAATGAGAGCATTTCATAAAACATTTTACATATGATGTTTGAAAACACATGGGCACACTTTAAGGACTTTGAAATATTTCTTTGAATCCATGACTCACTCTTAATATTACTTCTGAGCTAGATGGTACACCCTACAATCTGTAGTTCCACTGGCTATATGGAATCCACCCATGACATAGCGGCCAAGCCTCCAATCCAAGTTTACCGCAAGGATTGGAATATCCATAAGAGGAGACACGCAAGATCACACAACATGGTTCCATGATACCCAATCAAATAAATATGTCATGGAAGTGCACAAGATCACAAATCAGGGCTCCTAACCATAGTCCCAATTTGGGACGACGTGAATCAAGGTACATAAGATCACAAAGCAGGGTACCATAATCCCGTGTTGGCAAATCACGGTTTCTAGCATAGAGTCTTTCAACTCGTACTTTCTTCGGGTAACCATCTAACTCTTTTTAAGCCCATTTTTTAACTTTTATAAACATGCATCTTTGAAAGTTCAAAATCTGAAAATCTGAATAAAAATCTGCATTCTGTTCTTTTCTGATTTACCATGTCATTTTCTGTATTGGTATCGTCATACCAAGACTTGCAAGTCGCATCTATGATCCATTAAAAACATTTTTATAATTTCCTCTATCAAAACATAAGGTTTGGGACCACCAAATTAATAAATCAATTCAAAGAACTCTTTCTTTAAACTCATGTAAACACATGCAAGAAACTCTCTATTTTCTTCTACATTTCAATAACCTAAGGTGGTCCTGTCAAATTACTCAATCACATGAAATTCTTTCTCAGAAACTCTAGTATATAGTTATATCGATAAAACTCGCTCTCATCATCTCTAAATCATGTTCAAATACTATGATTTTATGATAACTACTTTCAAACCATATAACATGCATTTCAAATCATTCCCGATAAGATTATAAACTTCAATTCATCACAACAGAGGGGATTCATAATTTATTCTCTCAATCAAATCCTCAAAACTCAATTTCATACATATACATATGAGTATAAATCAGTTTAAGGGGAAAGGCCTCAAGGCCAAAACAATAATAGCATTGAAACATTCAGGATGCATAATTTAAAATATAGATTCCAAAACCCCTTTGTAATTTCACGCTTGATAAACTTTAAATCATATTCAAGTGTTTCAAAAAGACCATGTAGTTTTAGGATAAACCCTACGTACCTTAGTTGCGAAGAATTCATGAAGAAGTTTTGAAAAGATTCGACCTTTAAGCTTGATTTCGCAAACCCTCGTTGTTTTCTCCTCCTGTGTTCTTGAAGGATGAACTAGGGATCTAAGGAGATTTTAAACGTTACTAATGAACCTAAATTCATTTAAGGTTGATTAGGGACGGTTTAGGAGTGCCAAAAGACTTAATTTCCCTCAAAATAACTCAAAAATGGACTGTTAACGTCGCTTGGGCTATAAGGTATGTGCCGCATTTCCCATCGCCTAAGCTAGGCTGGGCGGCGCATTGCCCATTGCCTAAGTTAGGATGAGCAGAGCCTAACCCATTTCCTAATCTAGGTTGGGCGGAGCCTAACCTATGACATAACCATTCCAGTAGACTTAGGCGATTTGCTAGGCGATGCACTCCACTTTGCAAAGTCATAACTTTTAGTTCGATTATTGGATTTAGGCAAAATTAGAATCATTGGAAAGCTACTTCGAAGACCTTTCATTTGATATATAGTATGCCCTCTAATTCTTTATATACAAAAAGTTATAATCAATGAAAGTTGACCCCAGTTGAAACGTCCACTAAAACTTAATCGCTAGAAATGTTTATACTCGTCTTAGACTTAGGGGATTTTTGAGCACTCACTCCATATTCAAAGGTATTCCCACACTATAGGATTGATCATCACACATATATTCACAAGGAATCATCTAGTTTGGGTCTATACGCTTAGGAACGACGGTCTAAATTCTAACCCGAATGTACGGGGTGTTACAGTTCTACTTGTAAATTAAGCAAGACTAAAATTCTTCCTTTTCCTAATTTTGGTAGTTGTGCTACAAAGTATTTTGATGTCATTCATAGTGATGTTTGGGGTATTTCACCAATTGTTTCTCATGCTCATTTCAAGTACTTTGTGACATTTATAGATGATTATAGTCGATTTACATGGGTATATTTTCTTCGTTCCAAATCTGATGTATTTTCCAAATTCAAGACATTTTTGGCCTATATTGAAACTCAATTTTCTACTTGTATCAAATTATTAAGATCTGATTCTGGTGGAGAATATATGTCTTATGAGTTCAAAAATTATTTTCTTCAAAAAGGAATTGTCTCACAACGCTCCTGTCCATATACACCACAACAAAATGGGGTTGCTGAACGTAAAAATCGTCATCTTTTAGATGTCACTCGTACTTTATTGATTGAGCCTTCTGTTCTATCTAAGTATGGGGTGAAAGCTTTGTCTACTGCAGTTTACTTAATTAATAGACTACCATCTAAAGTCTTAAATCTTGAATCTCCATATTTTCGTCTTTATCACAAAAATCTAAGTTATGATAATTTTCATACATTTGGTTGTATTTGTGTTGTGCATCTTCCTCCTTCTCAGCATAATAAAATTTCTATTCACCTACTAAATGTGTTTTTATGGGTTATAGTACTTCACAAAAAGATTTTCTCTGTTATGATCCATGTTCTAATAAATTTCATGTTTCTAGGAATGTTGTTTTCTTTGAGAATCAGTATTTTTTTCCTACTCATGTTGAGTCATCTCCTGCTTCCCTTCTTCTTCCTACTTTTGAGGATTTGTCATCTTCTTCTAAGAGGTTCAAACCTGGATTTGTGTACGACATCGGCGGCCAACTTTACCCACTTCTGATATTGATTCGCCACCTGAAACTGCTCCACAACCAGAATCTGAGAATTCTTCAAGCCTGCTCCTCTTGAGCCCACTCGGCGATCTACGAGAGTATCTTGTACTCCTAATTGTTTTGGCTTTTCTTCTACTTTATCCACCATGTCTATTCCAACTTGTTACTCACAAGCTTCCAAGCATGGATGTTGGGAAAATGCAATAGAGGAAGAACTTTTGGCTCTTAAAGAAAATGACACATGGGATATTATTTCATGTCCTTCAAATGTCCATCCAATTGGATGTAAATGGTATTATTCAATTAAAATTCATTCTGATGGAACTCTTGATCGGTACAAAGCTCAGTTAGTTATTCTTGGTAACAAGAAGGAGCATGGTGTGAACTATGAAGAGACTTTTGCACCGGTAGTAAAAATGACGACGATGCGAACTATTATTGCTATTGCTGCTTCACAAAATTGGACTCTTCATCAAATGGATGTCAAAAATATTTTTCTTCATGGTGATCTCAAAGAGGATATTTATATGAAATCTCCACAAGGTTTGTTCTCATTGCCTACATCATATGTATGCAAGTTGAAGCGGTCTTTGTATGGATTAAAACAAGCTCCTAGAGTTTGGTTTGATAAATTTCGGTATACTTTGATACAATTCTCTTTTGAGCAGAGCAACTATGACTCATCTCTGTTTCTTCGAAAAACATCCACAGGTTGTGTTCTTCTTTTGGTATATGTAGATGACATTATTATTATAGGAACTGATTCTTCACTAATCACTAGCCTACAACAACAACTTAAGGATTCTTTTCATATGAAAGATCTTGGTACTCTTACATATTTCTTGGGTTTGGAAGTTCATCATGATTCATCCAGTGTGTTTCTAAATCAACACAAATATACCCATGATTTGATTTCTTTGGCAGGTCTTCAGGATTTCTCCTCTGTAGATACTCTATTAGAATTGAATGTAAAGTATCGCCGGGGGAAAGCAACCTTCTTCCTGATCCAACTATATTTCGGCAATTAGTTGGGAGCCTAAATTACCTTACTATTACAAGGCCTAATATCTCTTTTGCAGTTCAACAAGTTAGTTAGTTCATGCAAGATCCCCGTCATCTTCATATGGTGGTTGTCTGTCACATCATTCGATATCTCCGAGGAACATCTAATCATGGATTATTCTTTCCTAGTGGTTCGGCTATTCTTATTAATGCTTTTAGTAATTCTAATTGGGAAGTATGTTCTGACACTCGTCGTTCAGTTATTGGTTGGTGCATGTTTCTTGGAGAGTCTTTGATATCTCGGAAGAGTAAGAAGCTAGACCGTGTGTCAAAATCTTCTACAGAGACTGAATATCTAGCAATGTCTACTGCTTGCTCCGAGATTGTGTTGCTTCATGGATTACTTGCTGAGATTGGATATCCTCAATCTAATCCTACTCCTCTCTATGCTGACAATACAAGTGCTATTCAGATTGCTACTAATTCGGTTTATCATGATCGGACCAAACACATCAAAGTAGACTGTCATTATATATGAGAAGCTGTAGATAAAGGTGTCATTACTCTTCCGCCCGTGTCCAGTGATCTTCAAATAGCTAATTCATTTATAAAATCAATGGAACAACGACGACATCAGTTTCTAGTCGGCAAATTGATGCTTCTTGATCTACTAGCATCAATTTGAGGGGGGATGTTAGCATGATGTAAATATTGTATATATTAATGTGTAACACCCCGCAACCGGGTCCCGGAACGTCACATGGTACTTAAGGCTACAAGTAGCCCCAAGCTAACCCTTTGAGCCTTCTACTTCATATATTAGCTTACTTAAAGATAAAAAGCATGAACTCAACACTGTGACATCATAAAATGAGAAATATGAATGAAATACTTGGTATGAACAAAGTACAACTCAAAGAAAATCTCGAAGTGTTGATAATCTGATGACTAGTCTGACAAACCTCTACTACTCAAAACTAGAGAGCCATTGGGACAGGTCCCCAACTGACTCATACTCAATTGACAAGAATTAAACATCTACTAAATAAAACTGGAATTCTGAGAATAACCGGTCCCCGAAACATGAGGACTCACCACGCCTAATATGTAGATAGGAGTGCTCGAAAAGATCACTGGTGAGGCTGAGACTGAGCACCAGAACCTACATTACGAGAATAAATGGCACACAAACAAAATATATGGGTCTGTACTTTGGGAGTGTACTAAGCATATGGGGGAGTGTGAAATTAAAATACTCAATCTCATAAGCTTTTATAGAAAACATGCATGGTGTAAAACATACTCACATAGCTTGAAATAAATATATGCCACAAGACTCATAAATCATCATGCTTTTACTTAAAACCTTAAATTATCATGACACCTGAAATTATTAGGACCATAGCTTTCAAAATCATTTATACTTTCAAAACTTTGTAACTTTAAGACTAAAACTCTTTGAAACTTGGAAGACTTTAGGACTTAGAGAACTTTAGGAACTTAGGGAGTTTCTCTTAACCGACATAAACCATGTGAGCTACATGGAGTCTAACGTCTTACCCACGTTGGGGAGAGTTGTTCTATCCTTGCTGATACAGATTTAATAATTAATTGATCTCATTAATATTGAAGGGGTTACAGCTGTATATATAGAGAACTGAAGAATAACTAATTACAGAATAACCCAGATGTATTTAATAATTATATATGTAGTCTATTATCCCCCCGCAAGCTGATCAGCGGTAACGAGGGGCAGCTTGGAGCAGAGAGACTGAAAAGGCTGTAACGGAAGAGGCTTGGTGAGAATATCAGCAAGCTGGTCAGTAGATGGGACATAGTGCGTGGCCATCGCTCCTGCAAGTACCTCATCGCGAACAAAGTGACAGTCAGACCCAACATGCTTCATACGATCATGAAGGACTGGATTTTTGGTAACACAAATAGTGGACTGATTGTCACAATAAATCTGTGGTTTCGTCGGGGGAATGCCAAGTGCATCCGTAAGGTATCGTAACCACATGGCTTCAGCAACACCCGCAGCCATGGCACGATATTCTGCTTCTGTGGAGGAACGGGACACTCGCGTTTGCTTCTTGGTGCACCAGGAAATCAGATTCGGTCCCATCATAACAATATATCCAGTAGTGGACTTTCGATCATCTTTGTCGTTAGCC
Organism: Capsicum pubescens; assembly: GCA_030864215.1. Lineage (NCBI taxonomy): Eukaryota > Viridiplantae > Streptophyta > Magnoliopsida > Solanales > Solanaceae > Capsicum > Capsicum pubescens. The sequence continues at coordinate 16,671,236 of CM061543.1, read as the reverse complement.
CAATCCGAATCAGAAAAAATAGATATATCAAACGAGCCCTTTTGAAATAAAATTCCACAGTGAAGAGTACCTTGAAGATAGCGCAGAATGCGTTTCAAGGCCTGAAAGTGTTGTTCTGTGGGAGCATGCATTGATTGGGAGACTCGATTGACTGCATATTGGATGTCCGGACGAGTAACAGCAAGATAATGAAGTCCACCGACGAGGCTCCGATATAGTGTAGGATCGGCAAAGGGAGTATTCGGCCCTGGGGATTGGCGGACTGCCATGGGAGTGACCGCGGGTTTGCAGTCTGTCATTCCAGCCCGATTTAGAAGTTCAAGGGTATATTTTGTCTGATGCATCAATATGGTTCCCGATTTGCGGATGAGTTCGAGGCCAAGAAAGAACTCCAGAGGACCGAGGTCCTTAAGTTTGAAGTCACGATGCATAGCTTCAGTAATTTCAGTGATGAGTGATGACGAGCTGCCTGTAATAACAATATCATCCACATAGATAAGAATGATGACTGTCCCTCGAGAACAGTGAAGGGTGAAGAGGCTGTTGTCATGATGGTAGGTGCGAAAACCAAGACCCTGCAGAAAAGTAGAGAGACGTGTGTACCAGGCACGAGGGGCCTGTTTCAGGCCATACAGTGATTTGCGAAGCTTGCAAACATAGTGAGGACGGTTGGGATTAACATATCCCGGTGGCTGAACCATATAGATTTCTTCCTCAAGATGACCATGAAGAAAGGCATTGCTGACGTCTAGCTGATGAAGCGGCCAATCATAGTGAAGAGCAAGAGACAAGACCAGACGAATAGTCTGTTGCTTAACAACAGGGCTGAAGGTCTCCTTATAATCCACACCATACTCCTGATGATACCCTTTTGCAACCAGACGTGCTTTATAGCGAGAAAGAGATCTATCTGAATTTCGTTTGATGCGAAACACCCATTTGCACCCAATAGACTTTCGGTTACTAGGCAGAGGTACCAAATCCCATGTACGTTGTTCATTCAGAGCCTGAAATTCCTCATCCATAGCTTGGCACCAGAAACTATTTTTGGAGGCTTGGTTGTAGGTAGTAGGCTCAGTTGTGGGATGTGCATCAAAGGGTATTTGAGTGTGGTAGGCTTTGGGTTTGAAGGTACCGGCCTTGGCTCGGGTTGTCATAGGATGAGTGTTGAGTGGAGGGTGATTAGGAAGGGGTGGTGGAGTTGTATGATGCGTGGGCGGGGGTTGGGTGGGGCTGCCGTGGGAGCTGGGATGTGCAGCGGTGGATGGGGTGGCTGTATGTGTGTTAGGAGTATGATGTAGGGAAGTGGTGGGTTGTGTGGCAGTCGGCTGGGTGTTCGGGTGGGAGGTTTGGGGTTTCGGGTGGGTAGTGGTGTAGTGGGGTACCGGGTTAGGTGCCGAGTGAGCCGGAGCATGAGCGTGAGAAAAGGACGGAAATAATGGCACAACGCCAAGTGGATTGGGGGAGTATGGAGTAGAGGAAAGACTTGTGTAAGGAAATTGTTCCTCCACAAAACGAACATGACGGGAAACATATGTTTTCTGAGATACAGGATCGAAACATTTGTAACCTTTGATAGTGGGATGATAGCCTAGAAAGACACAAGGGGTGGACCGAGGTTGAAGTTTATGTTGAGTGTGCGGACGCAAACAGGGATAAACTAGACACCCAAATGGGCGGAGATGGATATAGTCGGGTGGATGATTGTAGAGACGGGCATATGGAGTGGAGTTGGAGAGAGTGTGAGTGGGCATGCGATTTATGAGGTAGTTGGCAGTAGCAAGGGCATCAACCCAAAAGGAAACAGGTAAGGTGGAATCATGGAGGAGCGCAACAACTGTTTCTATTAGGTGACGGTGTTTGCGCTCAGCAACGCCATTTTGTTCAGGGGTATATGGACATGAAGTGTGATGAAGAGCCCCTAGATTTTGAAGAAAAACACCAAATGCATTGTTGACAAATTCTTTGCCATTGTCACTTCGAAAAATTTTGATTTTGGCATTAAATTGATTTTGAACCATTCGGTCAAAGTTTACAAAAATAGTATAAGCTTCGGATTTAAATTTCAGAGGATAAAGCCAAGTGAATTTACTGTAATCATCAACAAAATAGATATAATAACGAAAACCTTGAACAGAAGGAACTGAGGTTGGACCCCAAACATCAGAATGAATTAATTGAAATGGCGCAGTGGCCTTGTGTTCAGACAGTGAAAAAGGTAAACGACAAGATTTAGACACTGAACAGGACTCGCAATGTAATTTTTCTGAAAAATTAAAACCTAAGGAAAATAAAATGGATTTGGTGATGGCGGATGATGGGTGCCCAAGCCGGCGATGCCAGGTTGACGAGAGAATGGCTTGACTCACAACAGAGGTACCATGATACAGATTTAATAATTAATTGATCTCATTAATATTGAAGGGGTTACAGCTGTATATATAGAGAACTGAAGAATAACTAATTACAGAATAACCCAGATGTATTTAATAATTATATATGTAGTCTATTACTTGCCATCGGATAAAATCTTAACCTTAGTGATCACTATCTTAACCCACTTGGGGTATATCAAGAACCTAAGGGGGAACATAGTTCTGGGGCATGAGCCCTCAGAATCAAGCCCAACTCAGTGCTAAATACTACTCCCTTACTTAGCTCGGAACATTAGAAAATCCACCTTAAAACAATTCAACAATATATATATATATATATATATATATATATATATATATATATATATATATATATATATATATATATATATATATAATGGGAGCCAAAATGCATCCCCTTTACTTAAAACTCAAGAATGTGAATTTGTATCTTAACTTACAATCAAAACTCACTTCTTGATATTCTTTAAAAATCGCTAACATCTCATTCTCAAACTCATGCTTTAACCATAAGGTTCAATTCACAACAATAGGACTTGAAATTCTCAAAACATGATATAGACGTTGAATTATGCAACTTAAACCATAAATTGACAATTTAAAGCATTAATATGCATAATAATATTACAACTCAAATCTTGGGTAAGACATAGTTTTATAAAACTCAAAATATAATAACATGATAGGAACTCTCCATGAATTTACGAAATACTTTACGAAAATATGTAACTTTTGGGCACAAGAACAAAAGGGTGTTCTTGTTCAAAACCACATACCTTAAACTTGGAACTTTTGGATGACTTCAAAAATTTCGGAAGGTTATTCATGAACTATTGGGTGTCCCTCATATCCCTCTTAACGGGGAATTCAAATATGCACGAATTATTGAATTCTCATGGTTGAATCTCTAGATAATTGGGTTTTTATGTTGAAACCCTAACCTTGTGGTTGAAGGTGTGCAGAGAATTTTGAGATCTTTAACTAAAGAAAAATAGAAGAAAATACGTTCTCTGAGGGTTATAAGTCGTGGGAAGTACAGGAAAAAGACCAAAATACCCTTGCACGCAAAAACGTCATTAAATTGCTGAAAAAAATAGCTGACGATATTCATGACAAGTCGTCACGAAATTTCATCACAAAAGGGTGGATTTTATAATTTTCGGCTTAAGGTTGACGACATTTTATGACAAGCCGTCAAACTTGAACAAGTCGTCACAAAATGTCGTCACAAAATATGGGATTTTGTGACTTTCTACTTATGGGACGACATTTGTGACAAGCCGTCAGGCTTGTGACAAGTCGTCAGGCTTGTGACAAGTCATCACGAAATGTTGGATTTTGTGACTTTCTGCTTATTGTGACAACATTTGTGACAAGCCGTCAGGCTTGTGACATGTCGTCACGAAATTTCAAGGCTGATACGCTGGAGTAAAATGGGCATAACTCTTTGCTCCGATAACAAATTTTGGCGAAATTGGTATCGTTGGAAAGATAATTCAATTATTTATCTTTTGGTGGGTCATGAGATCAGAAATTCATAGTATAAAGAGAGAGATACTCATTTGAAGTTGACCATACCAATATCCATCTCAAGAATTCAATTGGCAAGGAGTGTTTTGATTCGTCTAATAGCTAGGACACTTTTGAGGCCCTAATACTCATCAATCTAGATCATGTACCTACCAAATCACTAACTTTATTTCTAACGGGTTTGAAACAGGGTTCTACTATTAGTTGAAATTCCCTGGGTATTATATAATGTAACCATATATTGTTGTATATTAGTGTAATTACATAGATTTGATTTAGTAGTTAAAGAGAATAATAGTGGCGTTAGTAGAGCAGATTTGGTGGGATAGAATAGCAGATTTAGAGGAATAGAAAAGTTGATCTTTAGGGATAGGAAGACGGAACTTTAGGGATGTAATCATTGAACACTTTCTATTTAATGGCAAGACTCTCAATATTGAGAGGCATTCAGCAGAAAATTGACAGGCACAAATTTGTTCATGAGTTCATAAGTCAATATCTGCCATATCAAACGAAGAAGCTTCTTACACAACAAGCTCTTGTTGTCATTTTCCTTATCTCGTAAAAGTTCTAATCCATACTGAATGCTGTTATATCGCAAAAGATTCCCCCAAAAGTTCAATTCAACAATTATTACAGTTAAAAAAAAACATGTGTAGGAGATATCAGATGCTGCTATTTCTATTACCTATCAGAAGATAAAACAAGCCTCAGGTCAATATCTGCTTGAGTGTTCCGCATCAAATGATGGCTCAATGTCCATCCAACAACCTTCTCTGCACCTTCAAGAACCCAAAAACAGTATTAACTTCAGCTCTTCTTGCACAAAAAAAAAGAAAAAGAAAAAACACCTGGATGATGTAATTGTCTTTTCTTCCTTTTGGAAATGAAGGGTATAAACGATATTTACATTGATGTAAGGCATCCTGAATTCAGATTTTCATCAACACCTAAATTTTAAGATTCGAGGACACTGTTAGGAGTATGGGTATGAGTATAAAGATACAACCATTAAATATATATTGCGACATGTATATAAGTAAATTTTCGGCAGTTAATATAAGTTAGTAAATTAAAATTATAATTGTTAAGTTCTTTGATAACACTTAATATCCAATCAACCTATAGTTCTTATCCATTAGTATAATCAAAGCATATAAGTTAGCTCGACCAAATACTGTATAGATCCTACACCACACCGAAACCGTGTTGTATTGACACGGATGAGGTAGGGATTTTGAAGGATCTAAAAGACATTGAACGATATAATAGTTAGAATCTAAAGTATCCAACAACTATGTGAAGAAAAAGGGAAAAACAGTTAAAGCAGCAGCTTACTTTGTACAGAGAAATTTTGGTCTTTGATGCACAATGTCTCTAGTCCATTGCATTCTAATCCAATCTGAGTCAGAACCTATATAAGAGGGACAATCATATAGAAATACGTAGTTATAGGAAGAAGTCATGCCATTAATCTATTTAATTCATAAATCAATCATTCAACTTGTTCACACAATTTTAAAGAAAAGGAATACAGAGAGCAGTAACCTAGTCTTAGAATGCTGGAAAGGCATTGACAGCATTTTTCGGGAAATCAGGAATATATAGCAGATGTATTGAGTAAACAAGGGTGGAATTTCAGTTTCAGAAGGCAACTAAGTAACTGAGGAATTGACGGAGTTACTCAACTTCTGCAGCAGCTAGAGATGTTCCAGGGGACAACAGACGGTGAAGATTATTTTACATGGAAAGGCTAAACTAAGACGATCATATTTTGGAAGTCAAGTCTCCATTTGAAGTTGTTTGTTTTCCTGACCGGTAGCAAGGAAACATGTAGTACTTTCTGAGGGGAGTCACAAGTGTGAGCTGAAAAATCGGTCATTCATAACTTTAAAGGTCAGAAAGCCTTACTCTTTGCAAGCTATTAAAATTTTCTTCAGAAAGCCTTACTCTTTGCAAGCTATTAAAGTTTTCTTTCATTCTGAGGGTATCAACATCTTGATCCAATTGTTGTTTCCAAGTCTATAAAAGTTCTTCATCCTACAATACTCAAAGCCACTCCGTGACTTGCTAATGCAAGAACAATATCATATAAAATTCTATAGAATTTAAAAAACAGACCTGCGGCTTGTGAATAACCACTTTATTTGGGAAAAGTTTCGTCAGATATTTATTTGTTCTTGCAACCTGTTTCCCCTTGTCTTGCATCTTCCCAAGAGTGCTTTAATTAAGAGAAAAAAGAGTAACCTAGAAGAAAAAATGTAAGTAATACACGGAGCGTAGCTCTATCGGAACTTACCTCAGCGACTTCAAAAGGAAAGAAAAGGGAAGAGCTCTATGCTCACTCAACCATGGGCTTTTTTTCGATTTTAGGGATAAGGGGTGAAGAAAGAAAAGATCGGATTGGAATATCTATGACATCGTTATTATTAATTTGAAAGTGGCAATGAGTGTAGCTTGCTTCTAGGCAGAAGCTTTGCATCTCACACTTTGATGAGTGGAACCTCTTGTCCCCTCTAATCCGTTGTGTTCTTAGCGTGAATGATCCAGTTATAGAGCCTATTATGGTTGTCGAATGGGTCTCCTCTCCACCTAGGAGAAACATAGGCCGTCAAGCGAGCGCGATTGGATTTTTCCGAACAAGCCTCAAGCTTGAATGAGCTCTCTAACCGGTTAGAAAATTTCTTTCACATTTCCCAAAATTCATTTGATTGCTCATGACGGGATAGAGAAAGATGGGGGTAGGGAGTGAAGATGGTTGGTAAGATGCTAGCGGTCTAACTTGGGTAACAGCCAGTTATAGTAGACTTCTATCCATCAGGGTTTCATGGCTGCCTTAGGTCGGATAGGAAGAGAGAGCTTTGATGACATTTCTAGTGAACCCAATAAAGGTCGATGAGGACAGCGTAAAAGCACAGAAAGGGAAGTAACTTGTCCACAAGCAACTTCCCTTTTCTTTCCTTTTGAAGTCGCTGAGGTAAGTTCCGATAGAGCTACGCTCCGGGTATTCCTTAAATTTTTTCTTCTAGGTTACTCTTTTTTTCTCTTAATTAAAGCACTCTTGGGAAGATGCAAGACAAGGGGAAGCAGGTTGCAAGAACAAATAAATATCTGACGAAACTTTTCCCAAATAAAGTGGTTATTCACATGCCGCAGGTCTGTTTTTTAAATTCTATAGAATTTTATATGATATTGTTCTTGCATTAGCAAATCGCAGAGTGGCTTTGAGTATTGTAGGATGAAGCACTTTTATCGACTTGGAAACAAGAATTGGATCAAGATGTTGATACCCTCAGAATGAAAGAAAACTTTAATATCTTGCAAAGAGTAAGGCTTTCTGAAGAAAATTTTAATATCTTGCAAAGAGTAAGGCTTTCTGACCTTTAAAGTTATGAATGACCGATTTTTCACCTAACATTTGTGACTCCCCTCAGAAAGTACTACATGTTTCCTTGCTACCGGTCAGGAAAACAAACAACTTCAAATGGAGACTTGACTTCCAAAATATGATCGTCTTAGTTTAGCCTTTCCATGTAAAATAATCTTCACCGTCTGTTGTCCCCTGGAACATCTCTAGCTTCTGCAGAAGTTGAGTAACTCCGTCAATTCCTCAGTTACTTAGTAGCCTTCTGAAACTGAAATTCCACCCTTGTTGACTCAATACATCTGCTATATATTCCTGATTTCCCCAAAAATGCTGTCAATGCATTTCCAGCATTCTAAGACTAGGTTACTGCTCTCTGATATTCCTTTTCTTTAAAATTGTGTGAACAATTTGAATGATTGATTTATGAATTAAATAGATTAATGACATGACGTCTGCCTATAACTACGTATTTCTATATGATTGTCCCTCTTATATAGGTTCTGACTCAGATTGGATTAGAATGCAATGGACTAGAGACATTGTGCATCAAAGACCAAAATTTCTCTGTACAAAGTAAGCTGCTGCTTTCACTGTTTTTCCCTTTTTCTTCACATAGTTGTTGGATACTTTAGATTCTCACTATTATATCGTTCAATGTCTTTTAGATCCTTCAAAATCCCTACCACATCCGTGTCAATCCAACACGGTTTCGGGGTGGTGTAGGATCTATACAGTATTTGGTCGAGCTAACTTATGTGCTTTTATTATACTAATGGCTAAAAACTATAGGTTGATTGGATATTAAGTGTTATCAAAGAACTTAACAATTATAATTTTAATTTAATAACTTATATTAACTGCCGAAAATTTACTTATATACATGTCGCGATATATATTTAATGGTTGTATCTTTATACTCATACCCATACTCCTAACAGTGTCCTCGAATCTTAAAATTTAGGTGTTGATGAAAATCTGAATTCAGGATGCATTACATCAATGTAAATATCGTTTATACCCTTCATTTCCACAAAACAAAGAGGAAGAAAAGACAATTACGTCATCCAGGTGTTTTTTTTTTGTGCAAGAAGAGCTGAAGTTAATACTGTTTTTGGGTGCTTGAAGTTGCAGAGAAGGTTGTTGGATGGGCATTGAGCCATCATTTGATGCGGAACACTCAAGCAGATATTGACCTGAGGCTTGTTTTATCTTCTGATAGGTAATAGAAATAGCAGCATCTGATATTCTCCTACGCATGTTTTTTTCAACTGTAATAATTGTTGAATTGAACTTTTGGGGGAATCTTTTGCGATATAACAGCATTCAGTATGGATTAGAACTTTTACGAGCTAAGCAAAATGACAACAAGAGCTTGTTGTATAAGAAGCTTCTTCGTTTGATATGGCAGATATTGACTTATGAACTTATGAACAAATTTGTGTCCAACGCAGGATGTGGAGATAGAAGATGAGTTTGAGAAGAAACTTTTGTCGGATGTTATTGCCCCCAGTGATATTGGGATGACATTTGATGATATCGGTGCACTTGAAAATGTAAAGGATACATTAAAAGAGATGGTCATGCTTCCCTTACAAAGACCTGAACTTTCTCCAAGAGTCGATTAATCAAGGTTTACATCTACACTTTATCCATATTTTTCTCGTCTAATTAGATTAGTTTGTATAAAAGTTTTGAAGCATTTCATCTTTTTGTTCAAGGATCTAGCTCTTAGGCAATATATTCTGGATTGATTACTCCAGTGTTGCTTTTATCCATTAGTTTTACCACTAAAACAAGACTATTACCTAATAATATTGTTATGAAATTTCTGTTGTGTAGTACACAAACTTTGGTACTCCATCATTATCAGTATGCCTTTCAGGATTCGTCATTCTAGCTGTCTTGCATTTTCTAATGCTCTCCGTCCTATGGGTATCTACTTCTACAATTGTCTTGCGAAGGTCCAAAATCTTGAATCTCTTTCACTCACTGATAATGTAAGTAGCCTCCCCTCTTCAAGAGTTCCATGATGAACTTACAGCAACTAGAATGATAGGAGGTGATATAGTTGAGGTTATCGATTTCAAGGTTGCACAATCCTGCAATGGTCTGTTAATATGCCTATTAACTGAGAGATCTAATACGTCTACTAGAAGAAAAGGTCTTGTTTACATTCCTGTAAATAAGTTCATCTATGCATTGTCTACCTGTACGGAGTCTGATGAATGGGAGTACTTGTAACACCCCGCATTTTGGGCTAGAACAAAAATCATCATTTCTATGCGTAGATGGTCCAAAATCCATAAATACTATGAAAATTTTCAATTTTAATCAATTATGTAGTGTGGGAAATTGAATGAGCTTTCCTTCGATATAAGATTTTCCCAAATCCGATACCCGGGCAAGATGTTATGGCTATTTTAAGTCCTAGTCGTAAAACACCATCATTTTAGTGCTTGGCGAGTCATGGAGGGGGTCTATTTAACAATTGTCAAATTCTAGTAGCCTAGCGCAATTGTGGTACGTCGCGCTGAAGTTCAAGGTCCCAACCAGTGGGACAACGTGATGGCTCCGCGTCGCGGTGACACTAAAAATCCCATTCGTCAATTTCTAGTGAGCCACCGCGATAGTGGCGCATTGCGGTGGCCAATAAAATCAGGCTCCCAGTTATATTTTATTCCGTCTCATTAAGGGTATATTGGGTATTTTCCACCCCCTTACCAGCTTAAATATGGGATTATACTCCCAAGTGACCACATTATTCATATTTTCATCAAAAATTCACAAGAACACTCTCTAGGGTTTCAAACTAAAAACCCAAATAGCTCAAGATTTAACCGTGGGTTTTAAAGATTGACTAAAGATTTGGAATCCCCAAATCGTAGGCTTCAAGAATCATCCACTAAATTCCTAAATTGAGGTACGTGGGGTTTTCCTAAAATTTCATGGGCAAAGAAACATTCTTTAATTCATGCTAAAGATTTAGAAATCATGATTTTACGGAAAGGGTTGAATTTTACCATTACTAGCATGTTTTAGAAGCTTTAATTAATATTGTTTGGTCTTTAGGCCTTTTCCCAAATTGATTTGAAATTCTATATATATGTATGTATGTGTTTAAGGATGAATATTCAATTGAGAGCATGAATTATAATGAATCCCTCTCTTGATATGATTTTTTCCATTATTTGTATGATATGAATTGTTTTGAAAAGCATGATATGAAAGGTCTTGATTTATACTATGATTTGAACATGATTGTGGAATAAAAAGAGAGGGTTGTGCATGTTGATAAATGTTGAATATGCATAAAATGAAAGAGTGCATGGTTTTGCCAAAAGTACATGACCATCATATGTTTGAAGAATTCTTGCATAGTTTTGACTTATATTTCGGAACATGAAATCTCTTATACTATTTGCATGTTTGGGTGGTCTGAATTGAGTTTTGATGAAAGAATCATGCATGATGCATTATGGCTCAGAAAAAAGACAGATAATGCCATGTTAATTCAGAATAGAATAGAATGCATGTTTGAAATCAGATTCTCAGATTTTGAAACTAGAATGAGGCATGTTTCAGAATAGACTAAAATTGGGCATAAAGAGAGCTTACGTGGTTCACCAAAGAAGGAACGAGTTCAGACAACTCATTATTCAAAACCATGATTTACCGATCCGGGTATATTATTATACGTTGTCCTAGTGCCCTGTGGTGTATCAAACTCAGACACTCCAACCCTTGCGGCACACTTGGGTTGGAGGATTCCCCACCGAGTCAATGGCGGATTCCATATAGACCGTGGAATATCAGACTTGAAGGAGAGTGCAAACTAACTCAAAAGTAATACAAAGATTAGATATTTGCATTGACCGAAAGGTTCTATGATTATAAAAAATGCCCATGTGTTTTACTCAATTATTTTATTTATGTTAAAATCTTTATTTTGGATTGTTCTGCCTACCAGTACATTTGTATTGAACCCCTACCTTCCAGGTTCTAAGGCATAGTCTAGGGGTCCTGATAAGCAGTAGATTTCTTCAGACAGAAGTGCAGAGTCAAGTCGGTGAGCCTTCTATATTTCAGAAGGCCTATTTATTTTTAGACATTTATTATTAGTTATAGTTTTGGTCTACTGGGGACCTTGTCCCGGTTTTCAGACAGTTGTTCTAGTCATGTAGTAGAGATTTTGCAGACGGTTTTCAGGTGTTGTTAGATGGTTTTGGATTCTATTATCCATTGTTGAATTTATATCAGACTTATGACCATGATTCTGTTTCGTTATATTTTCCGCATCTCCTTATTGTGTATGAATGGTGCATATGATTACAAGTTAGAAGGGCACTCAGGCCTTAATAGTTTGGGATGTCCGTCACCGCCAGGGATCTAGTTCGAGTAGTGACAAACTTGATATAAGAGAAAAGTTCATGGTCCTAAGGTGTCTGCAAAATCGCATCGGGTAGAGTCTTGTTTATGGTTGTGTAGTGCGTCACACTTATAAGTAGGAGACTACTAGGCGTTTAGGAATGTTTTCCTTTCTTTATGTTCTAGTTCATGCTATGGAGTCAGAATGTTCCTCCTACATACTCTGATTCGTGCTATGGTGTCGCCCTTACGGAAGTAAAGTCATCCCAATTTTTTCCTTACTTTGATGTGCTCAGATATGTCTCATTATTGGGGTGATTTAAGTGCAGAAGTTTAGAGTCTAAACAGTATGGTCTTTTCTGATTAAGCCATATAAGAGTTTAAAATTTGTGATAGGCTTGAGAAGAGTCCGTTAGTGCTCCAAGGTGTATTGATTTTAGTGTGAACTTTAATTTTGATGAAATCGTGCTTTTCAGCTTGTAGTATTAGGTGTATTCAATCCTTTTTAAAATTTATGTTGCAGATGTCATGCTTCAGGGGGAATGATGTGTAGCAGAATGTTGAACTGTATTTCCACTCGAGTAGTAGTATAAGTTAAAGTGACGGTGTAATGACCTATTGGTAGTGATATTGGACCAAGAAGTTGGGATGTGAAGTCGCAAGGTTAGAACTCAGAGTGAGGGTGACTTTTGTGTAGATAAATGTGTTTAGTTGAATAACTGATATTTGAGAATGACTTACCATTTTATAGTGATAGACTAATGTGGAAGACAGTAGCATGTATGGATTGTATGGTAGTCTGTGGGCTCTTTTGATTCACTAGCATAGTTGCCTTGTCATTCATCTCATTTCTTGTTCAAAATACAAAATCAAAGTCTAGTGGAGCTGTGTGGGGCCTATTTCGATTCACTAGCAACTGGTTGTTCATCTTGTTGTTCTTGTGTTGGTTGGAACTGGGGTTTAGTGGCGTAATGGCAAGAAAAGTGGTAAGGGCGATTTATTAAATATATGTATGACCGAATATTTTTGCATGAGATTAAGGTGGCAATGAAGTGATACGTCCCTGTGTGTTAGTTTAGTAGAAGGTAAGGTAGAGAAGGAGTATTAGTTAAGGTGAATTGTTGTTTACTTGAATTATGAAAAGAGTTTTTGACGGTGTTTTTTGTGCAAGAAAATTATAGGTTATTGATGAAGGTACTTGGTGGATGAGTTGTGTTAATTTAGATGCCCCTGAGGTTGCAAGAGGGAGTTTAGTTGGGACTTATAGAGCTATGAACTAAGTTTAGCTATATAAAAGGGGCAGATAGTAATGATGTGTAGAAGGAGGATGTGTTAATGGATTTTAAATAAGATAGATCATAGGATTGTGATTGATACTTACTGTTATGAAGTTTTGGCGGATTAATGTTTTCAGATATTGCCATGTAAGAAAATTGTGTGAAGTTGTGGTTCATCATAGCTAGAACTAGACACTAAGTTGGAATAGTAGATGGTGATCAAGGTGGATATAATGATTGTTGTGGTGGGTGTTAGTTGTGTGGAAGTGATCTAGTAGTCTTGAACAGTATCTACAAGAGCTTAAGTTTATTTGATTCGTAATCAAGTCTGATGTTGTAAGTATGATGTAGAAGTACGCCCAAGGTGTTATGGGGATGCACTATTTTCAAGGATCATTGCATGTTGTGTGGTTAGTAGTACCGTTGAGTTGCTAGGTGGAGAAAGACTAGTTAGATAATATGTGATGTTCTTGATAGCTAAGTTATGGAGTTATGATTAATGATGTTGAGACTTTTTGTATAGTCTTAATTCTCATGGTTTAGAAATATAATTTTGTACGCATGATGTTGGTAGACTATGACAGAAGTGGTATGGTCCGTCAAAGATTTGGAGATATCCATGTTTAGTGTTAGGAGAATCTAAGTTGGTGAATGTTTAAGCTTTTATATGATGACTTTTGGGGCTATAGAAACGTAAGGGTTGAATCTTAGAAGGAGGTATTAGCATTGGTTTCTATACATGAAGATACCGTCTTACACGGTAAGTTTAGTTTTATGTGTATTGTTATATCCCCGACTCTAGAGTAAAGTGATTTCAGTTTATACCAGAGTGTATATAATGGTTCACAGACTTAGAGTAATTTCTTAAATCTAAGGGGGAGATGATAGCACGAGTAACCAAGTCAAGTTTTCAGATGCTAATAGATGTGTTAGTAAGTTGTGGAATTGGCCGTGAGAAAGAACGATGCTCAATCTATTCTTATTTCAGCAGTTTACTTCGGTTATTCCAGTACATACTCATGCTTTATGTTTCAGCTTCATGATCATAGTCAGTATTCATGCATATGATAAGGATTCATGTACTCTCCTAGTTCCTAGTATGATGAGTTCTCAGTTTGTTCAGCAGCCAGAATCACTTTCCGTAAGTTATGAATTCCAAAAATTCAGGTCATGCAGTTCATGACTCTTGTGCACATGTGATACTCTTAACGATTAGTGAAAATTCAGATTTATATCAGGTACGTCCTCAGATTAGATTTCTTTAATGAGTCCATGCTGTGAGTGCTCTATACCTCACACCTCAGTAGGGTATCAAGTTATGCTTAGTACTCTCCTCATGTACCGTATCCCAATTTTTCAATTTTTCAGTGACCTTTTCCCTTAGGTCAAGATAGTAATGATGAACAGTTGTCTAGATGGGAAAGAGTAAACATTTCTTGTTGATGAAAGATGGTTGTGTGCTTATTTGAGTTAAGGTAGTAATTGTTGAGTAAGATTGAGGCGAAGTCCTAGATATATGTCAAGGTTTGTTGAAGTTTTATGTTTTATATTTGGGAAAAATTATTGTGTGCTTGTTTTATGTAAGTCCATAAGTTGAAAGAATTTTGAGGTGAAGTTTTGTGTATGGCTTGGTTAGTTGAGAATATTTTTGTGTATCATCTGAGTAGTGTAGGGAAGTTGTTATGGATAAAAGTATTAGAGAATATGAGAAAGATGCTTTATGAGTGGTTGTTTAGAAGTGCATATGTAGGTATGAAGATAGGTTTGAATGTCATGTTTGTATACATACGAATGGATGCTTTGAGTGTTTGTGAATGTCTAATACAAAGTTGAAGGTCATTGCTGGAGTTGCAATAAGAATTATGCAGGAGATGAGGATTTGTGAAATGCAGGGTGTACTGAATTCATGATTTAGACTAGTACTACAGTATTATGTGGTGTGCCTGGTGATTTTGAGTTAGGCTTGAAGATGGTGAGGGGATTTAGTTCCGTTTAGACATTAGTAGATGGAAATATCAGTAGCCATGTGAGAAAAATAAGTCGAATCAATGAGCATGGTGTTTAAGGGTAAAGTATAGTTGAGAGAGTATTTTAGAAGTGTGGCTAATCATGAAAGTAAGAAGTTGCATTGCCTAAGGTTTGGTAATTCTATCCTAGTTTATGAGTTATATGTCTATATTCCATGCTATAGAGTAGTATCATTGTCGTGATTCCTTAGTTGCATGTCTTGTGTAACTCATGTCAGATATTCTTTGCTCCCTAATGATACTAGGACTTCTTTAGAAAGAGTGTTGAAGAGATACTCCAGTTAAGTATAAGTGTCCAGTATAATTCAGTTTAACAGTTAGGCAGACAAGTTACAATGGTTTTCCACCTTTTCAACCAGTCCTACTACCTGAAGTCCAATGCGTATGACCATCCCAAAAGATAATAAATTCCATCCATGTAAGTTGCGAACTCATTTCAGTCCAAGTATTATGTTTCAGATTGGGTTATTTAGTCATGACTCAGTTCATAAGAGTTCAGCACATAATCTCAAATTTTTTCAGCTATTTTAGCTCAGACAGTGTAATACCTTTGTTCGATCTAAATCTTGTTGCCTCATGATTCGTACTTACATAAGTTATCACTTCCAAATCCAATGTGTGTGATTTGAGCATAAACACTTCGGGGAAAATCCTAAACTCACAGCATGAATCGGCTCCTTAAAACAAGTAAGGGCAAGTCATCTCAAAATTCAGTTTCATGATAGAAGTTTAAATGTTTCAGATCAGTTATATCCTTTCTTACAAGACACATAATGTCTGCGTTATTCCATACCTTTAAGTTTCAACGTTCCTACCTATCATTTGGTGACGAATGATCCCTAGGGGGAGATAATGTAACACCCCGCATTTCGGGCTAGATCGAAAACCATCATTTCTATGCGTAGATGATCCAAAATCCATAAATCCTATGAAAATTTTTCATGTTAATCAATTATGAAGTGTGGAAAATTGAATGGGCTTTCCATCGATATAAGATTTGCCCAAATCTGATACCCGGGAATAATGTTATGGCTAATTTAAGTCCTAGTCGTAAAACACCGTCATTTTAGTGCTTGGTGCATCGCGCAGGGGGTCTATTTAATAATTTTCAAATTCCAGTAGCCTAACACAATTGAGGCGCATCGCGCTGAAGTTCCAGCTCCCAACCAGTGGGACAACGCGATGACTCCGCATCGCGGTGATCCTAAAAATTCCATTCGTCTATTTCCAGTGAGCCACTGCGATAGTGGCGCGTTGCGGTGGCCTATAAAATCAGGCTCCCAGTTATATTTTATTCCATCTCATTAAGGGTATATAGGGTATTTTCCACCCCTTTACCAGATTAAATACGGGATTATACTCCCAAGTGACTACATTATTCATATTTTCATCAAAAATTCACAAAAACACTCTCTAGGTTTTCAAACTAAAAATCCAAATAGCTCAAGATTTAACCGTGGGTTTTCAAGATTGATTGAAGATTTGGAATCCCCAAATCGTAGGCTTCAAGAATTATCCACTAAATTCCTAAATTGAGGTACGTGGGTTTTTAAAAAAAAAATCATGGACAAAGAAACATTCTTTAATTCATGCTAAAGATTTAGAAATCAAGATTTTACGGAAAGGGTTGAATTTTACCATTACTAGCATGTTTTAGAAGATTTAATTAATATTGTTTGGTCTTTAGGCCTTTCCCCAAATTGAATTGAAATTCTATATATATGTATGCATGTGTTTAACGATGAATATTCAATTGAGAGCATGAATTATAATGAATCCCTCTCTTGGTATGATTTTTTTCATTATTCGTATGATATGGATTGTTTTGAAAAGCATGATATGAAAGGTCTTGATTTATACTATGATTTGAACATGATTGTGGAATAAAAAGAGAGGGTTGTGCATGTTGATAAATGTTGAATATACATATAATGAAAAAGTGCATGGTTTTATCAATAGTACATGACCACCATATATTTGAAGAATTCTTGCATAGTTTTGACTTATGTTTCGGAACATAAAATCTCTTATACTATTTGCATGTTTGGGTGGTATGAATTGAGTTTTGATGAAAGAATCATGCATGATTCATTCGGAACTAGAATGAGGCATGTTTCAGAATAGAATAAAATTGGACATAAAGAGAGCTTAAGTGGTTCCCCGAAGAAGGGAAGAGTTTAGACAACTCATTGGCCAAAACTGTGATTTGCCGATCCGGGTATCTTATTATATGTTGGCCTAGTGCCCTGTGGTGTATTAGACTCAGACACTTCAACCCTTGCGGCACATTTGGGTTGGGGGATTCACCGCCGAGTCAATGGCGGATTCCATATAGCCCGTGGAATATCAAACTTGTAGGGGAGTGCCACCTAACTCAGAAGTAATACAAAGATTAGAAATTTGCATTGACCGAAAGGTTTTATGATTATCAAAAATGCCCATGTGTTTTGAAATTTATATCCTATATGATGTTTTATGATTAGCTCTCAATTATTTTATTTATATTAAAATCTTTATTTTGGATTGCTCTACGTACCAGTACATTTGTATTGACCCCCTACCTTTCAGGTTCTGAGGCACAGTCTAGGGGTCCTGATAAGTAGTAGATTTCTACAGACAGAAGTGCAAAGTCCAGTCGGTGAACCTACTATATTTCAGAAGGCCTATTTATTTTCAGACATTTATTATTAGTTATAGTTTTGGTCTACTGGGGACCTTGTCCCAGTTTTCAGACAGTTGTTTTAGTCATGTAGTAGAGATTTCGCAGATGGTTTTCAGGTGTTGCTAGATGGTTTTGGATTTTATTTTCCATTGTTGAATTTATATCAGACTTATGACCATGATTCCGTTTCGTTATATCTTCCGCATTTCCTTATTGTGTAAGAATGATGTATATGATTACAAGTTAGAAGGGCTCTCGGGCCTTGATGGTTTGGGATGTCCGTCACGGCCAGGGCCCCGGTTCGGGTCGTGACATTATTATAATCTGATATCCAGAACCACCCTATTATAAAACTTTACGTGTTACTTATCTAGCTGGTGGGAATTTAGGCGTGCCTATGGGTTTGTATATGCTAGAGAGTGACTCATGGAGACATTGTGGTAGTATGGATTCAACCGAACATGGATTTGACAGTGGCGTATTTTGGAGTGGTGTAATTCATTGGATTGGCAAATATTTCTCTGTTTACTTTGTTGTTAGTTTAGAGGATGTTGGTAGGGTAGAACTGTCACATGTACCTCGGGGACCATGTAACCCAAAATTTATGTATTTTGGGGAATCGGGTGGTCATTTGCGTCTTATTTGAGTTCAGAGCCTATACGCCAAGAAATTCATTGTGCTTGAATTGGATAAATATACCTTGACGTGGTCAATAATGTATCGTGCTCATCTTGCTAGACTTATTTCAGCATTTCCCTAGATGGCTCAACAGACACCATCTGGCACACAATATGTCATGACTTGAACCGAGGCCCTGGCCGCGAGAGGCATCCCGAACCTCAAATGCCCGAGAGACTCCTCAGCATACTATCATAAGCACAATCCATACGTAAACCAAAGTGCGGAAGATGTAATAATATTTAATGTAGATTCATTATAATACAAACTGTGTCAAGAAAATTATAACAATACAATATTTGACTCTCGTCTACGAAGACTCTAATGAAAACTACTATCTAGACCGGGACAAATTCCACTGAAAGACTCAACATATAAGTAAATTCCTTCCGAAATATGGATGGCTCACCCATTTTTTTCATATCCCAAGTGTTACACTGTTGTGGTGGACCCTGGGACAACACCACAGAAGCTAAATTTTAGAGGGTCAATACTCAAAAGTACTGGTACGTAGAACAATCCAAAAATAAAATATATTTTCATACAACATAGGTGAGAGCATTTCATAAAAATACGTCAGCATAAAACATTTGAAAATACATGGGCAAAATTACATGGGCTTCAAAACATTTTCTTGAAATCATGACTCAACTCTTCATTTCTCTGCTAAGCTAGATGTACACCCTATAATCTGTAATTCCATGGGCTATATTGAATCTTCCCTTGACTCCACGGCCAAGCCCCCAATCCAAGTTTGCCGCAAGGATTGGAGTACCAGTAAGAGGGACACGCAAGATCACAAAGCAAGGTGCCATAATCCCCAATAAAGTCAACATGTCATGGTAGTGAACAATATCACAAAGAAAGGATCCTAACCATAGTCCCAAACTGGGAAGACATGAATCGAGGTACATAATATCACAAAGAAGGGTACCATAATCCCGTGTCGGCAAATCACGATTTCTAGCATTGAGTCTTTAAACTTGTACATTCTCCGTGTAACCATCTAACTCTATTTAAGCCTCTTAAAAACATAATTCATGCTTAGAAACAAATCTTATCACAATAGGGTATCGTCATACCCAAACTTGCAAGTCATTTTTTGATACCCCGTACTTCTACCTAGCTTAAATTAATCCTAAAATATCAAATACTTGTTTTAAAGATGAATCCACTTTTATACATGTGCTATTTTCAAAATTTTCACTTTTTGTCATTTGGAAAATTTAATAAGCTTTTCATCAATACCAAATTTGCCCAAATCCGACACTCGGATGAAGAGTTGGAGAAATGATAGTAAGACAGTGTCCTACCTGAGCCATCAGCGCGTCACGGAGCAGGTTAAAATCCAGTTAGCCTCCGCGATTATGGCGCATCACGCCAGGGCTCAAATTTAGGATCGTCCTTTTTCCAGTGTCTCAGTGTGATACCACCACATCGCAGTGAACTTTCAGGTCCCATCTAGTATTTCAACACAATTTCACCACCTCACACCATCATCCCAGTTCCCAGTTGGCAATTTCCAGTGACACGGCACTATAGCACCGCGTCGCGCCATCCTGCTAAATCGGGAAATTTTTTCAGAAATAAAATACGCATTCAAGCGTTAAAAGGGTCAATTTATCTACCCTATATAAACCCAATAACACATGATTCAGCCATATTTTATCCAAAATATAGGGTTTCTCTCAAGTTTCTCTCAATAAAAAGCTAGGTTTTCAATTGGAGATTCATATTCAAGACTCAAATTCAAGAATCTCTCCGTCAATCTTCATAGAATCAAGAACTAAGGTATGCACAATGTTCATTCATGGATTCCTTTCATCCATGAAGCCCAAGAATCAATTTTTAATTCTTGTATTGTGAATATTTTGTTGTGGGTTGATTATGTTCATGTGATTATCATTGTATGATTCCCAAGTTGGAATCTTTATCTGTTGTTCATGAACCTATGCTTGTATATGGTCTGAAACATGTGAAATTAAGTTGAAATATGGCGTTTTGTTGTGTTAATTTGATAGTCATGCCTATGCCCTAAGTCATGTATCTTAGGTGTTTGATAAAAAGCTTAAGAAAATAGAAATTATGCACTATAGATTTATTGTGGCCCAAGAGATAAATGCATGCTTTACCCTATGATCAAGAATGACTTCCATGATATTGTGTGCATTATGAATGGTTGAGGGAATGTCCATGAGATTAGGTTGATGAAAGTATGACATGTTTAAATGCAATTCCATTCATGTACAAGACTATTTAACCATGTGCTTCATGAAATCCCCAAATTAATGTATTATGAATTGTTGATGTTGGTCATATGTTCAAGAAGCTTCATGTCCTGTCAGTTTTATGCTATCGAGTCCTGGGGATACTTGTACCCGACAATTTAGTTGTGTGCCTAGAGATAGTGTCATGTTTTTACGATACTCTCAGTCAAGCCATGATCAGTAGAATTCAGTCATCCATGTGACTCAGGAAAACTCAATATCAGCCCAGTCTTGTTCAATAATCTTAGTAATCTAAGTAGTCCAGTAATTTCAGTGATTTTAGTACTCAGAGATCTCGGTAACCTCAGTATTCCCAGAAATCTCCGTAACTTTAGTACTCTCTGTCAGTCCACAGATCTCAGTAGCAGTTCGTCAGTCAACGAAACTCAGTGAACGTAGTTTAGCTCCGCTAAACAATACCATTAGTATCAATTCAGTTCAATAATCCATGATCAGTGTCTATTCATATAGGAGTAGGAATTAGCACCGAGTGAACCCAAGGATGGGAACACACACTGTCAGATGTAGGTATGATTCTTAGAAGTCATCCTTGCATTCCAGAACTATGTAGCCAGCATAGGTTGAGACATCAACATTGTCAGATGAGGTTTGATGAGGTGGATAAGTACTGTCAGATGAGGGCCCCACCGTTCTCTTTTGGGGACACTGTCAGATGAGGGTCACTCACAGCTTATCCTTACCACTGGCGCGGTATTGACACCCTTCTAATTAGGGCTAAAGATTGGAACCTAACTCAGCCATAATGGTTTATTAGGGGCATGTCGGTTAGATAACTACCTCCCATAGTCTCAGTTTAAGATTCAATCTCAGTAATAGAACTCAGTTCAGTTCTATAGATTTTAGGACTGCCAGTTACAGTCGCTCAGCTCAGTACAAAACTCAGCTAGTTTCATTAGTTACAGGAATGTCAGATACAGTCACTCATGTTATTAGTAATCATGTTATCACGAACCCAGTTAATAGTATATTAATTTATACGAAATTCATGTTATTAGTATTCAGTTTTAGGACTGTCATATACAGTCAATCAGACCAGTTCTTCATAATTAGAACTATTAGAAATAGTCATTCCTTTATCACTAATACGACATCAGTTCCTCAGTACTCAATAGACTTAGTCATTCAGTATCCCAGCATTAGTACTCAGATATCAGTAAATCCATGTTTTCAGAATTTATGAGTCAGTGTTATCACGATCTCAGTTACAGTATGTATTCATGCATGTATTCTCATGTTCATATTATTCATTTAGTTAGCATTGTTCATACATATGAACCATTTCATTTTGCCTACATCACTTGCATACCAGTACATTCAACGTACTGACGTATTTGCGCTATGGTGTTTATACCATAAGTTTAGAAGCACGAGCTCCCGAGTATCCTTAGTAGATTAGACGTTCAACATCTAGACAAGCAGTGAGTCCTTATTATTCAAGGATATAATGATTATTTTATTACTTTATTATTTTAGTAGTTTGGAGTTAGTTGGGGACATGCCCATCAACTCCACAGTTTTCAGACAGTTTAGACGCTTTCAGACTACAGCATATCTCAGACAGTTTATTTTAGTTTTGGATATTGTTATACCCCCTTACAGACATTGTTTTATATTCAGTATTAGTTCAGTTTTGAACCTTATGTCCTTACAACTTATATTTTGCATATTTACAGTATAGTATACAGTGCTCAGTTACAGATATCAGTCAAGGGTTAGCTTGTGGTCCTTTGGGGTCGAGCAGCGTGTATCATTCTGGGTACTAGATTTGGAGCGTTACACATTCATATCATATCAATTTCTACATCCCTTCTTATTCAAAATATGTATATGACCACCAAAGATTTATCAAGTCACACGAGAGTTCTCATTATCAAAATCTCATGAAACTTATGCAAATCCATTCTATTTACAAGACATTAGTATGTGGTGGCTATTCCATTTATTCAACAAATGCATAATGGTTAAAGAGACATTTAAAACTTAAGAGTTTATTGTCATTCATAAACCATCCCTCGACATTGGTTATAAATAAATCTCATGATCAAAAGGGGGCTCTTAATTCATGCTCTCAAAAACAATTCACATGTCATTTCATGAGAAGTCTGCAAATTTCATCATGGGGAGTGAAATCTCACAAGTTATATTCATAAATCATCTTTCGAATTCAAATCACATAAGCATGATATTTATAAATCAAACTTATAGAAAACCCCATAACGATTTCATAATTCCATCGAATTGATTTCACATTGCATGCTATTAAAACAATTTACCAGACTCATAGCATATACATGCATATATATATTTAAGGCTTGTAGAAATCATAAAACCTATTCCCATGTAGTTTAGGATAGCCCCACGTACCTTAAGTTTCTTAACTTGGAAGATGAAACCCTAATCTTGACACTTTCTTAAGATTCTTGAATTTTAAAGTCTTGAATTCTAGGTTACTTGGGGAAAAGTATTGAATTTTGTTTTTGGGAAAGTGGAGGGTTTTTCTTGAGAGTTTATTGGAGAAGAAAGGCAAAAAATTCCCTAATTGATGCCCCAAGTCTTGTTATGAACGATTGGGTTAAGGGAGTAAACAACCAATTTCCCTTCTGGCTTTTTAAATCCACAAATGTGTTTTGCATGCCCACCACGACGTGGTTTTATCACGGTGGCTTACTGGTTCAGACGAAAATGATAATAACTTTTCGCTTGGGCCTTAGATTAAGGAAAAATTGGTATTGTTGGAAAGCTGACTAAATTATCTATAATTTGGTGGGTTTTGAGCTGAAAAATTCCACATATATCAAAAGTTATACACGTTTGAAGTTTACCCTTGTAGGATCGAATACCAAACTTTGGACGAATCAAAGGGCTCTTAGCTCAACTTTGTTCTAAATAATTTCCATGAACATTTTTTGTCCAATATGCACTCCACACACTAGGATAAAGATCATGACATATCTATTCAAATTATAAATCAAGAACTGGATGAAGATACCTTCACCGTGATGCGATGTACGTGACAAAGGGAATGTCACCGCGATGCATCCCTATCGCGGTGACTTGTTAAATTCGTGGTCCAAATGTGAACCAAACCTTGTCCAAATAATTAGAAAATTCCTTGAGACATTCTTCTCACATACCTGAACATGAATTAACTCAAAAACAAATGTCTCAGGTTCGGGAAGACCAAAATGAAAATCCTTGAAGTTTAGGGGTCTCGAAGATGACTAAGCCCCCATCACTTAGTTAAAATTCCAAGACTTAATCCCCTTAAGCATGCAAATAAAATCTGAATTAAGCTAAGAATAGTACGGGTTATTATAGTTCAAGTTCATAAATGTAAGAAAAATGGTTAATATTTATCCCAAAAGTGCGGGGTGTTACACAATATGCGTATTCCATTTTGTCTCTAATACAAGGAGAGATGGAAAAAGATTCGGTACTACTGCTTACTATTCCAAGAAGGTGGTCACTTACAAATTGGTTCTTAAAACTGTTAAAGTAATCCGCGAGTTTCCTGGTGAAGTACATGATACTTTACGTTTTGATCATCTTAATGTTTATCAGTATACTGCAAGTTTTGCTCCGGGTGAAGATTGGATTGTTGATTCAAAATAGCGTGTTGAGTTTCTTCTGGATATGTTTCATGTGAATATTTTTTCAATGATACTAGAACTTTGTCTTATCAAGTGTTTGGTTTCATAATTTATTTTTTGTTAAATCAGTATAAATGTTATAGAACCTTATCTTAGCTGAGGGTCTATCGGAAAAAGCCTCTATCTCTAAGTGATAGGGGCAAGATCATCTTACATGCTACCTTCCCCACACCGCACTTGTGGTATTGTCCCCGGGTGTATTATTATTGTAGTATAAATGTTATAAAACTTTTAAATCTTATTGTCATCTCTTCCATAATTTAGATTTATTTACATTACCATTTCTTCGTATTTGGAAGTTTTCATCCAAGGTTGGTGATAAACTCAACAAACTTAGTCGAACTAGAAAGTAGCGTCTGATGTTGTACAACTTTAACACTCCCTCTTGACATCAGCTCCCGTCTTAACCATGCCAGCTGCTGACATAAACTATTAAACTTATTCACACTTAATCCTTTTGTGCACACGTCTACAATTCTCTGCTCGGTTTTAATATGCGCCAAGTCAACCTCTCTTCTCTGATGAAGTGGTAATGTATTTCTACATACTTAGTCCTTGCATGAAAAATATGATTTTCAGTCAAGCAGATCTCTGACTGTACAAGGGAACCGCGTAGAAAACTGGTTGTTGAAATCTTTCATCAACTGCATAAGCCATGTACTTTCTTGAGCTACAACTGTTGCTGCCGATACGCTTCTGTTGTTGAAAATGACACTTTTGTCTGCCTTTTGATTCACCAAGAAATTGCTCCAACTACGAGCTTAAACACAAAGCAAGTAGTTAAACGTCAGGTATCGTGGTCCCTTCCATTGTTAAAGTCACAGTATCCGACCAACTTGCATTCTTCACCTTTTTTGTACAAACCATAAACAATTGTACTTTTCACATATCTTAGTATTCACCGAATAACCTCCATGTGGTTCTTCTTTGGATTGTGCATGCAACGATTCATCACACTAACTGCAAAGTAAATATCAGGTATAGTCTGAGTTAAATAAATCAAACTACCTACCAATTATCGATACATTGTTACATCTTCTAAATCATTACTTCATGCACACACATCTTAGCATTTGGCTCCAATGGTGTTGAAATTGGTTTGCAATTAAACATCCCAAACTTATTCAACAGATCATTGGAATATTTTTTTCTGATGCAAACAAATTCCTTCTTCATTATGATCAACCTCCAAGCCAAGAAAATGGTTAAGTGTCAATAAGTTTGATAGTTTATGTTAGCAGCTGGCATGGTTAAGATGGGAGCTGATGTCGAGAGGAAGTGTTAAAGGTGTACAATACCAGACGCTACTTTCTAGTTAGACTAAGTCTGCATATATTTTAGCTTTCAGTTAGTACTTTTGTTAGAGTTTGTGACCCAAATTTTGTTGATCCGGCACTGAAAAGTTCGCAGTGCGAGCGACCCATGTTCGTGATTTTTCATGGGGTCTGTGGTGGGCTCCGGGATCTTTGAGATATGGACCTGTATGTTTTTGGGCCTAGGATTTATTTATATGCACGTATTATATAAGTACATTTAGTGGGTCATTTTGGAGGTAACAAAATTTTTGTCATTGAGACTTCGTCTCTTGCATTGTACTCCTCCCCATTATAGTGAATTCCTCTGCCTTTGCCCGTGGTTTTTACCACAAGGGTTTTCACGTAAATATGTGTGTTTATTGTTTTTCTTTTGCTTATGGTTTGCTTATTTTCTACCCAATCATAACAACGTTGTTATTTTTAGCTTGTGATATTTTTCCTTGGTTTTGTATTACTGCAGATATCCACCTGTTAATTTTCTGTTCAACTATTGAGCTTTGTTTTCTATTGAGTTCATCACCAACCTTGGATGAAAACTTACAAATATGAATAAATGATAATGTAAATAAATCTAAATCATAGAAGAGCTGACAACAAGATTTAAAAGTTTTATAACATTTATACTTCAATAACAATAACAAGATTTGAATCTGCATGAGCATCCCCATAGTTGGAGTGCACACCATCTAGTGCTTTAACTCTTATTCCTATTAGCAAAATCTTTGAAATTTAAAACTTAGATTCTAACGCTTAACATGGGTATCTCCAAACCTTTGATGGACCATACAACTTCTGTCATAGTCTACCAATATCATGCTTGTAAACTTATGTTTCTAAACCATGAGAATCACATTCATACTTAAAAAGGCTCAACATCTTCAATCATAACTCCTTAACTTAGCTATCAAGAACATTACTCATTATCTAACTAGTCTTTCTCCACTTAACATCTCAATGGTACTACTGACCCCACAACGTGCAATAATCCTCAAAAGAAATAATGCATCCCCATAGCACCTTGGGCGTACTTTTGCATCATACATACAATGTCAAACGTGATTATGAATTAAGTAAACTTATTCTCTTGCATACACTATTCAAGCCTATTATATCACTTCATTACTAACTCAATCCTATGCACAAGATTCGGCTATACATATAGTTAATGAATTGCCCTTACCACTTTTCTTGTCACTACACCTCTAAACCCTCAGTTTCAACCAACACAAAAATAACAAGATGCACAACAAGTTGCTAGTCAATCGAAATAGGCCTCACACGGCTTCACTAGACTTTGATTTTTCAACAAAACAACGATAACAAGGTTACAAGAGATAGAAACTTGGCACACAATATTCAATGATCTAATAATACACATCTTATTCCGTCTTACTTGCATGACTCATAAGAGTGTGGACATAACTCTTATCTTGAGAGAGTTATAACACACTAGAATACTACTCTCAAGCCATTTTGTGTGACTTCTGAAGCTTCTTGCTAGCCAATTTGAAAGCATTATCTGGGGAGGAACTGGAACTTACTAATCATGCTATCTCAAGAATAATGCATGGATAGGGAAGTATAGCTTTACATTACAGATTCTGAGGAGGAATCTGGAAGTACATCTGACTTGGGCTTAGTGCACGACTTTTATGAATTATGAATAAAGAACTTCAATCATTGAAACTCAAAACCACTGATAGGATACTTTCTAGCTCGCTTACAATCCGATAACTATCTGTGGAGACTGTCTTACTAAGTACTATCTATAAATATTTAAGCTTGACTATTTCTGATACCTTGAAAATAAGGCAGAGATGGCTCGGATAAAGTAAGATGAGAATCTGTATAAGTTTCTTAAAGAACATTTCTATAGCACGATCTGAGACATGAAAGAATGGAGACATTTCCTAAGTGCCTTGTAGCCTCTCGAAGAAAAGTACAGACGTCTCCGTACCATTCCACAAGACTCTACTAGACACGGCTTCACAGACACCCTAGGACTCTTGAACTCTATGCTCTGATACCAAGTTTGTAACGCCCCAAAATTGGGTCCCGAGACGTCACAAGGTGGTTAGGGTCACAAGTGACCCCAAGATAACCCTTCTACTGGCATAACTCATAAGCAACTGAATAAAATGCTTAAATTTGTATAAAACCAGTGAGAACATAAAACTTTTCTTAACTTGATCAATACAAATCTAAACTTTACAAGATTACAACTCTGTTTTTACCAAAATAAAATTAAAATTGAATACATTAACTCTACTGACTGTCTATGAAGCCTCTACTAGTACTGACTTTAGATATCCGGGTCATGACTCCTAACTATCCCAACTCAGTATGACTGAAATAGGAAAATAAAGAACTGCTCAAATTGTCTATCTGGCTCAAACCCATGAATCAAAAGGATTCATCACCTGTTGACTAGAAGCTGTAAGCTGACTGAATCTGAATGTCCATACTAAGTCTTGTACCTATATTATGAGACAATGTAGCACATAGACATATATGTGGATCAACACTTTGGGAATATACTGAGTATATGGGGGTGTATGCAATTAAATAATCAATATCATAATTCCTTATAGAAAATAGGCATGCTAGTAAAGATGACTCACATATCTTGAATTAAAACCATCATAATCATGAATAAGAAAACAGGTAATGTAAATCATGTGAGTCATTGCACTTCATTCTAAATCTGCATTCTTTCTTTATTCTCAAACTTGTAAGATATATAAAGTCTTAAAACAACATCTGTCAGAGCATACACTTTAATCTCATTAAAACTAGGAAATTCTTTCGAAACTTAAAGATTTTGACATTTGAGAGCCTTAGAAATCTTGGACTCATAGCTTTCAAAATACATATACTTGTATCTTAGATAGAGTGGGGGACTACTTTGGGAGTTTCTTCTAACCGACATAAACCATGTGAGCTACATGGAGTCCAACGTCTTACCCACATTAGGGAGAGCTGTTCTATCCTTGCCATCGGATAGAACCTTAACTTTAGTAATCACTATCTTAATCCACTTATGGTATATCAAGAACCTACGGGGGCACATAGTTCTAGGTCATGAGACCTAGGAATCAAGCCCAACTCGGTGCTAAATACTACTCCCTTACTTAGCTCAAAACTTTAGAAAATCCACCTTAAAACAATTCAACAATATATATATATATATATATATAATGGGAGCCAAAATACATCTCCTTTACTTCAAACTCAAGAATGTGGATTTCAATCTTAACTTACAATCAAAACTCACTTCTTGATATTCTTTAAAAATCACTAACATTTCATGCTCAAACTCATGCTTTAACCATAAGGTTCAATTCACAACAATAGCACTTGAAATTCTCAAAACATGATAGAGACGTTGAATTATGCAACTTAAACCATAAATTGACAATTTAAAACATTAATATGCATAATAATATTACAACTCAAAGCTTGGGTAAGACATAGTTTCATAAAACTCGCAATATAAAAACATGATAGGAATTCTCCATGAGTTTATGAAATACTTTACGAAAATATGTAACTTTTGGGCACAAGAACAAAAGGGTGTTCTTGTTTAGAACCACATACCTTAACAGACTTGATTTGATGTAGATAACTTGACCTTGAAACCCTAGGAAATGATCTTGAAAGCTATCTTGAGATTCTTGGATAGTGATGCTAAACTATTGGTTTCTTTATTGAAGAGGATGACCTTAATTTGATGTTTCTTGGGAACTTTTTTGAACTTCTTGGATTAGAAATCTTAGATTATTGCTTATCTTGAAGAAGGAGTAATAGAGTTTTGAATTTCTTGGAAGATGATCTTAAAAGGAAACCCTAATATTGTTCTTGTGAATAAAGAGGATTAAGGGTTGTTTAAATTGATTTATGATGATTAAGTAGGTGATTTTGATTATTTAGGTCGTGGGAGGTGAAGGAAAAGTCCAAAATACCCTTACTAAACCGCTTCCCAATTGCTGAAAATCTCGGTTGACAACATTTGTGATAAGCCGTCAGACTTATGATAAGTCGTCACAAATATTGTCACTTGGGAGTTGGATTTTATGGGTTTCTGCCTAAGCCTAACGACATTTTGTGATAAGCCGTCAGACTTGTGATAAGTCATCAAAAATGTCGTCACTTGGGTCTGGAATTTATGGATTTTTGCTTAAGGCTGACAACATTTTATGATAAGTCGTCACAGACGTGATAAGTTATTAGAAATGTCGTCACTCAGTTTTCCAGGCTGACATGCTGGAGTAAAATGGGCATAGCTTTTTTCTCTGATATCATATTTAGGAAAAATTGATATTGTTGGAAATATAATTCGAAGAGATTTCATTTGATGTATAATAGGCCACCCATTTCATCATATACATGTAGTTATGGTCGATTGAAGTTGACTCAAGTTTCGACGCTCACTAAAACTCGAACGATAGGAAAGCTTTCAACTTGACCTTGAGTTAGGGGATATCTATGATCTAAATTAATGCTAAAATAGGTTCCCAGACTATATAATTGATTAACATACCAAATTTGCATAGGATTTATGTCTTTTGGAACATCTACACGTAGAAAAGACAGTTTTCATTCTAGCCCGAAATACGGGGTGTTACAGGTTATAATATAAGATTAAGGTTAACCATGTCTATTATGTGACTTTACCCTCCTTAAACTTCTTTTCTTTAGTAGTTGTAAACCAGTACTACTTGTGAGAAGGTATGTAGTAGATTTTGAGGCATTGTAGTGATGTCATGATGGTGTTTTGGTTATGGGTTGTATCTAAATAAAATGAGATATTTGGGTAGAATATCCCAATTTGATGGACTAGTATATTATGTTGAATTCTTCATTGGTGGTATATGATTGATGCTAGACTATAGGTTTGATGTGTTGAAATAGTGCGTGTTAATGAATTATAATAAGGAAAACCGTAAGGTCATGATCGATTATTGTGGCTACGGAGTTCTAGTGTACTATTGTTTCTTGATATTTTATTTCATAGTTTCCAAGTGAGAATTGTGTTTAAGGTTGGGTTCTAAATCATGTTTAGCTCTAGACATTAAGTTTGAACAGTTGATGGCCATGAAGGTGGATGTGATTATTTCTTGGTTAGTGATACCAGTTTTATAGAAGCGATCTAATAGGCTTGAACAGCGTATGCAAGAGCTTGAGTTTATTTGATTCGTAATGAAGTATGATGTATGTATGAAGTATAAGTATTCCAAGGAGATATGAGGTTACGGTATTTTTCTAAGGCTATTACATGTTGTGTGTGGCTAGTGGTACCGTTAAGTTGCTAGGTCGAGAAAAGACTAGTTAGATGGTATATGGTGTAATAAATAGCCAAGTTAAGGAGTTTTGATTGATAATGTTGAGCCTTTTTATATGATCTTCATTCTCATAGTAGAGAGATATAAGTTTAGAGTCGTGATGCTGGTAGACTATGACAGAAGTGGTATGGTCCGTCAAAGGTTTGTAGATATCCATATTTAGTTTTAGGAGAATCTAAGTTGGTGAATGTTTAAACTGTTATATGATGGATTTTGGGGATATAAAAACTTAAGGGTTGAAGCTTATAAGGAGGTATTAGAATTGTTTGCTATACATGAAGATACCATCTTATAGGGTAAGTTTAGTTTTATGTGTATTGTAATATCCCCGACTCTAGAGTAAAGTGATTTCAGTTTATACTTGAGTGTATATAGTGTTTCACATACTTAGAGTAATGGCTTAAATCTAAGGGGGAGATGATAGAACGAGTAACCAAGTCAAGTTTTCATATGCTAATAGATGTGCCAGTAAGTTGTGGAATTGGCCGTGAGAAAGAAAGATGCTCAATCTATTCTTATTTCAGTAGTTCACTTCAGTTATTCCAATACATACAGATGCTTTATATTTCATCTTCATGATCATAGCTCGTGTTCATGCATATGATAAGGAATCATGTACTCTCCTAGTTCCTAGTATGATGAGTTCCGAGTTTGTTTAGCAGTCAGAATTGCTTTTCGTAAGTTATGAATTCCAAAAATTCAGGTCATGCAGTTCATGAATCTTGTACACATGTGATACTTTTAACGATTAGTGAAAATTCAGATTTATATCAGGTACGTCCTCAGATTAGATCTCTTTAATGAGTCCATGACGTGAGTGCTCTATTCCTCAGGCCTCAGTAGGGTATCGAGTTATGCTTAGTACTTCTCTTATGTTTCGGATGCCAATATTCCAATTTGCAGTGACATTTTTCCTTTAGGTCCAGATAGTGATGATGAACATTTGTTTAGATGGGATAGAGTAAGCATTTCTTGTTGATTAAAGATGATTGTATACTTATTTGAGTTAAGACGGTAATTGTGGAGTAAGATTGAGGAC
This sequence comes from Capsicum pubescens, assembly GCA_030864215.1. Taxonomy (NCBI): domain Eukaryota; kingdom Viridiplantae; phylum Streptophyta; class Magnoliopsida; order Solanales; family Solanaceae; genus Capsicum; species Capsicum pubescens. Next base: position 16,639,299 of record CM061543.1, on the reverse strand, counting down.
GAGTCTTTGATACGTGTCAAGGTTAGTTGAAGTTTTATGTGTTATATTTGGGAAAAATTATTGTGTGCTTGTTTTATATAAGTCTATAAGTTGAAAGAATTTTGAGGTGAAGTTTCGTGTATGGCTTGGTTAGTTGAGGATATTTTATGTGTATCATCTGAATAGTTCAGGGAAGTTGTTATGGATAGAAGTATTAGAGAATATGAGAAATATGCTTTATGATTGGTTGTTTTGAAGTGCATATGTGGGTATGAAGGTATGCTTGAATGTCATGTTTGTATTCATATGGATGGATGCCTTGAGTGTTTGTGAATGTCTAATACGAAGTTGAAGGTGATTGCAAGAGTGGCAATAAGAATTATGCAGGAGATAAAGAATTATGAAATGCAGGGTGTGCTAAATTCATGTTTCAGACTAGTACTACAGTATTATGTGGTGCGTCTTATGATTTTGAGTTAGGATTGAAGATGATGAGGGGATTTAGTTCAGTTTAGACATTAGTAGATGGAAATATCAGCAGCCATATAAGAAAAATAAGTGGAATCAATTAGCATGGTGTTTAAGGGGAAACTATGGTTGAGAGAGTATTTTAGAAGTGTGGCTAATCTTGAAAGTAAGATATTGCAATGCCTAAAGTTTGGTAATTCTATCCTAGTTTACGAGTTATATGTCTATATTCCATGCTATAGAGTAGTGTTATTGTTGAATATCTTGTGTAACTCATGTCAGAGATTCTTTGCTCCCTAATGCTACTAGAACTTCTTTAGAAAGAGTGTTGAAGAGATACTCCAGTTAAGTATAAGTGTCTAGTATTATTCAGTTTAACATTCAGGCAGACAAGTTACTATGGTTTTCCAACTTTTCACTCAGTCCTACTATCTGAAGTCCAATGCGTATGACCATCCCAAAAGATAATCTATTCCATCCGTGTAAGTTGAAAACTCAGTCCAGTCAAAGCATCATGTTTCAGATTCTGTTATTTAGTCATCTCAGTTCAAAAGAGTTCAACACATAATCTCAAAAAAAAATTCCAGCTATTTTAGCTCAGACAGTGTAATACCTTTGTACGATCTAAATCTTGTTTCCTCATGATTCGTACTTACCTAAGTTATCACTTCCAAATCCAATCTGTGTGATTTGAGCATAAAAACTTTGAGGGAAATCCAAAACTCTCAGCATAAATCAGCTCCTTAAAACAAGTAAGGGCAAGTCAGCTCAGAATTCAGTTTCATGATAGAAGTTTAAATATTTCAGATCAGTTATATCCTTTCTTAGAAGACACATCATGTCCTCTTTATTCCACATCCTTAAGGTTCAACGTTCCTACCCATCATTCGGGGATGAAAGATCCCAAGGGGGAGATAATGTAACACCACGCATTTCGAGGTAGAACAAAAACCGTCATTTCTATGCTTAGATGATCCAAAATAGATAAATCCTATTCAAAATTTTCCATGTTAATTAATTATGTAGTCTTGGAAAGTGAATGAGCTTTTCGTCCATATAAGATTCTCCCAAATCCGATACCCGGGCAAGATGTTATGGGTAATTTAATTCCTAGTCGTAAAACACCGCCATTTTAGTGCTTGGCGCATCGCGGAGGGGGTCTATTTAACAATTGTCAAATTCCAGAAACCTAGCGCAATTGTGGCACGTCGCGTTGAAGTTCCAGGTCCCAACTTGTGTGACAACGTGATGGCTCCGCATCGCGGTGACCCTAAAAATCTCATTCATCAATTTCCAGTGAGCCACCGCGATAGTGGCGCGTCGCGGTGTCCCATAAAATTGGGCTCCCAATTATATTTTATTCCATATCATTAAGGGTATATTGGGTATTTTCCACCCCCTTATCAGCTTAAATACAGGATTATACTCCCTAGTGACCTCATTATTCATATTTTCTTCAAAAATTCACAAGAATACTCTCTAGGGTTTCAAACTAAAAACCCAAATAACTCAAGATTCAACCGTGGGTTTTCAAGATTGATTGAAGATTTGGAATCCCCAAATCGTAGGCTTCAAGAATCATCCATCAAATATCTAAATTGAGGTACGTGGCGTTTATCCTAAAACTACATGGGCTTGTTGAAAACACTCAATTATGATTTAAAAATCATCAAGCATGAATTTGTTAAAGGGGTTTTGAGATCTATGATTTTATTATGATTTATGCTTGTTTAATGATATTGTTGTTTTGGACTTTAGGGATTATCTCCTTAAATTGATTTACACATAAAAGTATATGTATGAAACTTGAAATTGAAGATTTGTTTGAGAGAACAATTAATGAAAATCCCTCTCTTGTGATAACCCTATGTTTATGATCTTACGGTGATTGATTGAAATGCATGATTTATGGCTTGAAAATAGTTTTCTCAAATACCATAGTATTTTGATCATGATTTAGAGAGTTAAGAGAAGGAGTTTCTTGATGTAAATATATTTTGTTAAAAGAGAAAGATTTGCATGAGATTAAGATCTTTGACATGACCACCTTGCATCATTGAAAGTTTGACAAAGAGAGTTGCATACATATGTGTACAGAAGTTTTAGGGAAAGAGTTCTTCGAAATGATTCATTGATATGGTGGTCCAGAATTTATGTTTTGAAAACAAAGATTGAAATATTCTAAAAATGGCTCAGATATGTGACTTGAAAGTTAATGGTATGACGATACCATAAATATGTATGCCATAATAGAGTATGTTTTCAGAATATATTTTTCAGAGAATGCATGTCTTAAAGAGTTTAAAATGGGCATAAAGAGAGTTAGGTGGTTGCCTGAAGAGGGCTAGAGTTCAAGTAGCTCTTAGACTAAAATCGTGATTTGCCGATCCAGGTATATTATTTTTACGCTGGCGACGGCCGTGTGGCGTAGCAGAGTCAGAGACTCTAACCCTTGTGGCACACTTCGAGTTCCTTACTGAGTCAATGGTGGATTCCATATAGCCAGTGGAATTTCAGAGTTGTAGGGTATACCACCTAGCGCAGAAGTAAAACAAAGAGTGTCACAGAGTTCAGATGATTTTATAGAGTCTTACGAAAATGCCCATGAGATTTCTTACTATATGATATGTTTATGAACTGTTTTAAATTTCTCTCATATATGTTGAATATAAATTATTATTTTGGATTTGCTCTGCGTACCAGTACATCTGTATTGACCCCTACCTCCAAGGTTTGGAGGCTCAGTCTAAGGGTCCGGCTAATCAGTAGAGCATTTCATAGAGAAGTGATCCGTGCAGTGATGAGCCTTCTTTGTTCCAGAAGGCCTGTAATTTCAGATTATGTATTCCGTTGCTTTGGTCTACTAGAGGCCTTGTCCCAGTTTTCAAAACAGTTTTGAGATGTAGTAGAGATTTCACTAACTGAGTTAGATCTTATTCAAATGTTTTGAATTGCATCTTTCGTTCTTATGTATTGAATCTCAGAGTTAATAAACATGTTTCCATATCAGATTGTATTTCCGCATCTTCTCTTATTATATAAATGTTTTGCATGGCTACCAGATAGAGTAGGACGTCTGGGCCTTCAGGGTTCGGGATGTCCGTGACGGCCAGGCCCTAGTTTGGGTTGTGACAATACATGTGTTGTGCTTTCCCTAAACATTTAGTGAGTAAATCAGCTAACTTCTCCTTGGTTGAAACATGATGAGTCTTGATCATCCCTTTAACCAGTCTCTCCCTTACAAATTGATAGTTAATGTCAAAGTGTTTTCTACTCTAATGGACGATTGGATTGGCTGCAATTTGGATAGAAGCCTTGCTATCAAAATAAGTATCTACAGGTTGTTTGAACTCCACTCCTAGATCCTTGGACAGTCCTATCAACCAAGTAACTTTAGCTACAGCTGAAGCCATGCTACTGAATTCTGTTTCAGCTAAGCTTCAAGTAACAATTTCTTGTTTCTTTGACTTCCATGACACCAAGGTATCTCCAAACTTCACTAAGTAATTAACCAGTAACTGACCTTCTAGTTTGTAGACATGAACCCCAGTCTGAGTCACAGAACACAGTAAGAATATTGATGTTCTGGGCATGAACAATCCAAGCCCTGGTGCAGATTTTATGTCTCTTACTACCCTCAGTGCAGCCTCCATGTGTGACTCCTTTGATGTATGCATATAATGACTTAGACTTGAACTACAAAGTATATATCAACTCTTGTCATTGTGAGATACAACAATCTTCCTACAAGCATTTGATAGCTTCCAATATCTTACAAAGGCTTATCTTTAGAATTTCTACAGTCTTGCACATGAGTATCATATTCTATAGAGGTTAGATTAAAATTTGCTTTAATAGGAGATAAAACAGGTTTTGATCCACTTAATCCCATTTCAGAGATAAACTCTAGGGCATATTTTCTTTGGCTCATCACAATACCAGCTTTAGATCTGGCAAATTCTATGCCTAAGAATAACTTCAACTCACCCAAGTCCTACATTTTGAACTTCATCCTTAGATCCATTCTTGTCCTGAGTATTAGGCTGTCACTACTGTCAGTTGCCAGAAGATCATCTACATAGTCCAAGACTACTACCAGGTCACTTCCTTCCTTCTTTTTAAAGAGTGAGTAATTGTCATGACCCAAGCCGAGGCCCTAGCCGTGATGGGCATCCCGAACCATGAAGGCCCGAGAGACCCCTTAGCATGTAATCATAACTATAATCCATACATAAATCAAAGTGCGGAAGATATAATAATATTCAATGGAGATTCATTATAATACAATCCGGGTAAAGAAAATTATGACAATACAATACTCAACTCTCTTCTACGAAGCCTCTAATGAAAACTAACTATCTAGACCAGGACAAAGCCCCCGGTTGGACCATAAACTGAAAGTCTCAACATATAAGTAAATTCCTCCTGAAAAATGGATGGCTCACCTATTTCTGTCATATACCAAGTGTTATACTGATATGATGGATCATGGGACTATACCGCAGAACCTGAAATATAGGTACTGGTACGCAGAACAATCCAAAAACAAAATATATTTTTATACAATATAGGTGAGAGCATTTCATAAAAACATGTCAGCATAAAACATTTAAAAATACATGGGCATAATTTGATAAACTTCAAAATATTTTCTTGGAATCATGACTCTACTCTTTATTTCTCTTCTAAGCTAGATAGTACACCCTACATTTCTAGTACCCACGGGCTATATGGGTTTGCCATTAACACATCGGCCAAGCCCCCAAATCCAAGTTTTTCGCAAGGATTGGGGTCCTAAATACTATTCAAGTATACCAGTGTCTCGAGGACAAGTATACATTGGCCATAGCCAATTATGTCTCCCGAATCGGCAAAACTCTATTTCCAGCAATGAGCCCTTACACTCAAATGTCTTCTTTGGGTAACCATCTAACTCACTTTAAGCCTAATTTTAGTACTTTAAGACCATGCTTCATGCTTTTAAAACATTCAATACTTATTCTGTTAATGGCATATCATCACCAAGTGGGTATCGTCATACTCAGACTTGCAAGTCATTCGTATCATATCAATTTTCACAACTCTTCTCATTCAAAACATGTAAATGACCACCAAAAGGTTTATCAAATCACACGAGAGTTTCTTATTACCAAAATCATATGAAACTTATTCAAACACACTCTCTTTACAAATCTTGAACACATAGTGGCCATTCTATTTTATTCAACACATGCAGACTAATTAAGAGACATTTAAAACTCAAGAATTTATCATCATTTGCAAACCATCCCCCGAGATTAGTTATACGAAAATATCATGATCAATATGTGGACTCTTAATTAATGCTATCAAAACAATTCACAATTCATATCATGCAAAGTACATAAATTTCACTATGGGGAGTAGAATTTTACGAGTTACATTCGTGAATCATCTTTCAAATTCAAATCACATATGTACGAGTTTATAAATCAAACTTATGGAAAAAACCCATAAAAATTACATAATTTCAGTGAATTAGTTTCACAACGCATGCGCTTAAAACAATTTACCAAAACTCATAGCATATACGTGTATATATATGTTGAAAGCTTGTAGAAATCATAAAATCTATGCACATGCAGTTTAGGATAGCCCCACATACCTTGAATTAACAAAAGTGTTGAGGAAATTGGATCCTTGAAGCTTAATCTCTCCAACCCTAGTTAGTTTTTCCTTCTCTTGATTAAAGATGATCAATTAGGGATTTGGGTAGAGATTAAATGTTTTTAAGGGCTTAATTTCGGCTATAAGTGATTAGGGATATTTTTGGGATGTGAAACGACCCTGTTTCCCTTAGAATAACTCAAAAACGGAGCCCCTACGCCTCCATCCATTGGTTATGCGGCACCCAACCCATGACCTAGCTCCAAAGTGTGCGGCGCCTAAGATATGGCCTAGCTCCTAGCTGGGCGACGCCTAGGCTATCGCCTTTCCTGGATAGTGCCTTATTCAAACACTCATAACTTCTTACTCCGAACTCTGGACGAACGATCAGTGGCGTCGGAAAGAAAACTCGAAGGGATTTAATTTGATATATAGTAGGCCATATGAATTTTCATATCCTAGGATAAATAGCCGCTGGAAATTGATCCAAGCAAAATCATCAACTAAAAATCAATCCATAGGAAAGTGCTCAACTTAACTTTTGAGCTAGGAGATTCTTGTGGTGTATATTCATCTCCAAGGATGTTTCCACACTAAGCAAGTGTCATTCACACTTATATCTAAGTAGAAACTATTGGGTTCGGGTCTATAAACATTGAAAAGATGGTTCAACCTTAGCCCAAAAAAGTGGGGTGTTACAGTAATCACAGTGACTCTGAGCAAATCCCAGTTGCAAAAAGGTTGTGGTCAATGTAATATTCTTGTTTAGGTCTATATAATGACTTGTGCAGCTTGCAAACTTTACCAGACTCCCCCTATAAGCAAAAACCTTGAGGAATGACCTTGTATACATCTTATAGAAGATCACCTTGAAGGAATACATTATGAACATCCATTTGGAAAATAGGCTAATTCTTGGAGGCTGCAACAGCTAAGACTGACCTGACTGTGACCATTTTAGCCAGAGGAGAAAAAGTATTTGTATAGTCTAACCCCTCTTTCTGATTGAATACTTTATCCATAAGATAGATGCTAGGTACTTGACCTTGAATATTCACTTAAATACAATGGGATTCTTTCTAGGTAGGAGATCAACAACACTCCAAGTATGGTTGTCCTCTAGAGCAGTTGTAACAACTCACATTTTTGCACTAGAACTTAAACTATTATTTCTATGTGTAAAGGCCCCGAATCTAATGAATCCCATGTAAATATACGTGTTTTTACCAATTATATAGTGTGGTAACCTTTTTGTAGATGAATTGAGGTCATAGAGATCCCCTAACTAAAAGATGAGTTGAGGACTTTTTATCGGTAAATTTTTAGCGGATGCTCCTATTTAGGTCAACTTCCATCGACTATTACTCCTATAATATTAGGAGATATATTTCCTAATATATATTAAATGGAATTTTTTTGAGTCTTATTTCTAACACCACTAGTTTCGCCTTAATCCAATATTGGAGTAAAAAGTTATGCCCATTTTACCAAAAGGTGTCTGTCTGACGAGGCGTGATGGACCGTCTCTCCAGGCTGTCACCCTCAAATAGAAAGACTGAAAATTGGTCATTTTGTGATGGTTGGAGTAATGGTCAATCATGGGAGTGATGGTTGGTCAATCAAATCGTGTGTAGGAACCGTTCTGCACTGATATAACATTTTTAAAGGTGTATTTTGGTATTTTCCTCACCTCAAACCCACCCCCACGACTTAAATTATCCAATAAGAATTATTATCCATCTCTAATCTGTTTTAAACTCTCATAATCCTCTCCTCTCACAAGAATAAGAAAAATTAGGATTTCTTCCAAGGCTCACACTTCCAAGATTAGATTTCAAGTTGTTTACATTCTTGTTCATCTAAAAGATATGTGGAACTATCCTAACTCTCATGGTCATAAATTTTAATGTTTTAATCAAGCTTTAAAGTGTATATTTTCATATATGTAATGGGTTTTGGAAATCTTTAAAGGGTATGAATTATGACCCATTTCTATGAAATTATGTTTTTTTCTATGGGGGTTTTCCATGAACTTGAACTATATTCATGTGTACATATGTTTTGAGTTTTGAGAATCAAATTGAGAGCATGAATTATGAAAAATTCCTCTCTCATCATGATATCTATTTGATTTAAATGTATTGTGGGTTGTTCACCACATGATCAAAAGCTTGAGAGTGAGTGTTTTACTATCATTTATGGATTGATATTGTTTATAATACGATGAGAGGGTGTTACTATCAAAAACTCTTGTTTATAAATGTTCATTGTGTTCATTGAAAGAATTGTATGGGTTTTATGAATGAGTTGGCTACTTTATGTTGAAATCTTGAAATTATGATGTCTTTACCCAGGTCTCATATGCTTTTAAAATACAAACTCTCATGTAATTTTGATAAGTCCTTTTGGTGGTCATTAATGTGCTTTTGAATAAAAGGGCTATGGATGTGATATAATAAGGTATGATTTACTTTCAAGTCTGGGTATGATGATACCCTACTATGATATGCCCTTAATAGAACTCAGAAGTCAACCTTTTAATAAGAATGAATCATGCTGTTAAAGGACTAAAATTGGGCTTAAATAGAGTTAGATGGTTACCCGAAGAAGGCATGAGTTCAGATAACTTACACTCGAAACTGTATTTTGCCGATGTGGGTTTTGTTTTATTTTGAAAAAGGTTTGTCATACAAGGAGGCATATCATTTTCTTGTGACATTGTATGTCATGCAAGAAGGCATACTTTGTGCTTATTAGATACTCCAATCCTGACGGCAAACTTGGATTGAGGGCTTGGCCAATTAAGGGAGGATTCCATATAGCCCGTGGGATAATTAGAATTATAGGGTGTACCATCTAGCTCAAAAGTAAAATAAAAAGTTGAGTCAGTGTTTTACAAGAATGGTTAAAACTCCTCAAATCATGCCCATGTATTTTCAAATGTCTTATGCTGACTTGCTTTATGAAATGCTCTCACTTATATTATACAAATTATATTATATTTTTGGATTGTTCTTGTTAGAAATCAGGCAGAAATAAAGCAAACTACAAGCAGAAAGAAAACAAGAATACACAGATTTACATGGAAACTCTTATGGAAAAACCACGGGCAGAGGCAGAAGAGGTTTCACTATGAAAGGAGAGGAGTACAATGAGAAGCGACATATTTTCTGAATAATCAAAATTGACCCACTAATTGCACTTATATAATACATGCATACAAATAAGTCCTAGCCCCCAAAACATAAAGGTCCATACCGCGGGACTTCACCTCTGCACCCTTATCGGGATTAGTGGTGGGCTTTGATCGGTATCTGATACAAGTATGATCATGATCATGACACTTTTGAGTATTTTTTAAGACTAGTCACTAAAGGGCTCTTTTATCATTTCTCTATTATTTGTAATGTTGTATAAATAGAACCTTGTAGGGTTTATTTTCTTAGTTTATGCTTGATATTGATGACACTACTCTTGTGAGAGATAGTTCTCAAAACTGAAATTAGGGCATAGCATAAGGGTGGATTCTCTTGTGTGTTGCAAAGATTGAGACTTTGGTGCTTTGAGAGGTGGATGCCCCTCTTGTATCATTGTAAGAGTTAGGTGTTTGTTTTATGAAGTGTTAAAGGTCCAAAAGTGAATATGCTCTTGGGTTGTTAAGACTACATCAACACTTGTCTAACTATCTATCTTTGTTTCTTGTCCTAATCTTGTAGTTTGTGTTGTTGTTGTTCAAGCCGTTTGGTTATTCTGGTTGTAACATTGTTGTTCTTCATTTTTATTGTCATAATATAGTTTGGTTTGCTGCTGGAAATTAGGTGTTAAACACCTTATTACATGGTGTTCTTGTTGTGTTCTTGAATCTGAGAGGGGTCACCAAAATAGGTCCATAGTTCCTTGAACTAGTGGACTATTTTGGTGTTTGTTTTCTTGTGTTCTTGGGCTATCTTGTATCAGGATCAGTGGTCCATACCGAGACGACTTCAATACCTATGCTACCACCACAGATCCCATTGAAAATCACAAACATTGGTCGCACCGAGAAACTTTCTGGGCCGGATCAATGAAATTTGGGTCACAACTCTAACAGTTCTACCTACCAGTACTTTCGAGTATTGAGCCTATATATTTTAGGTTCTGAGTCCAGTCCCGTGGTCCAACAAACCAGTAGAATATTTCCAGACATTCAGAGTTGGTGAGCCTCCCTTACTTCGAAAGGCAACTTATCACATGTATTGATTTCCTTTATAGTTTTATGGTTTGACCGAGGGCCTTGTCCCGGTCTAGTCATACTATTATTTTTCAGTTCAGTAGAGACTTCGTAGACTTGTTCAAAATGTATTTGGGTCTTCTTATGGATTATGTCCTAAATTGTTAAGTTTGAATTAATCGGATTGATATGTTTCATTTATCCTATGCATTTTATCTCTTATGACTTATGCTTATGATTACATGCTGAGGGGTCTCTCAGGCCTTGATGGTTCAGGATACCTGTTGCGTCTAGGGCCTCGGCTCGGGTCATGAAAACAGTAATCTTAGGTTGCATAGCTTCAATCCACTTGGGTCAGAGAAAGACTTTGGCTATGGAATAGCTGAATAAGCTAACATGCAGCATTATATGAAGGAGATAAAGATGTGTATGTGACATGATTGGAGAGAGGGTAAATACAGGTTTTATTACCATGCTTGACCAAATAGTCTTACAACCAGATAGGTGGTTTACTTGTACTAGAAAAACTTTTTCTAGCAGGAACAATAGTTGGTCATTGTCACGACCCGAACCAAGGCCCTGGCCGCGACAGGCATCCTGAACTATCAAGACCCGAGAGAACCCTTAGCATGTAATCATAAGCATAACTCATCTATTATAATAATGCAGAAGTAAACTGGAAACATGATAATTCTATTATTTAAACTTGACAAATGCGGGACATAAGTCAATAAGAAAATCCAAAACCATCTATAACAAGTCTATGAAGTCTCTATTGTACTAAAAACAATAATAGGTTTAAAACCAGGCCAAGGCCCCCAGTTGGACCATGAGGTAAAATCAAAAGGGAACCAACACATGTGGACAAGATGCCTTCTGAAGTAAGGGGGGGGCACCAAATCCTTATATCTAATAACAATCTACTGTTTAGCGGGATCATGGGACTGGGCCTCAAAGCCTAAAATATAGGGGGTAAATACACAAAAGTAATGGTACGTAGAACAATACAAAGATAACACACATTTTACATAAAATAAATGAGAGCATTTTGTAACCAACATATCATAATATACCAAGAAATACATGGGCATAATCAATAAACTTCAAAATATTTCTATAAATCGCTGCTCAACCCTTTGTTTTACTTTTGATCTAGGTGGTATACTCTACATATCTACAATCCCATGGGCTATATGGAATTTGCCCTTGACTCAGTGGCCAAGCCCCTAACCCAAGTTTGCCACAAGTGTTGGAGTATCTGAATCTGATACGCCAAAGGGCACAAGGCCAGCGTATAATCCCTATTGTAACGCCCCGTAAAAGGCATGCATAGATTAGTCTTTAATATTGAGCTCTTAGACTTAATGACTTAAAATTTTCTAAGTGTAAAATGAGACTTAGTCATTTTAGCTGGCAATCTTCGGGATACAACTTTTCAATCTTCCCGACATCCATTTTTAGATTTTCAAGATGCTTTATGATAGGGAAAGCTCATAGTGCATATCGGATAAGTTTCAGAATTTTTTGGAATGCATAAGGCTGCGTTTGGATTTCAAAATAGTAGCAAAACGCATAGCCTATTGCCCTGTTTTCAGAATTTCAGGGTCAACTTCAAACAATCATAAATCCCTGTATATAATGAACTGTGTGAGATATAATATATCAAACGAAATCTCTTTGAGTCCTCTTTCAAATGCAGTTGGTTTTATCCAATTTTATTATATGAGTAAAAAGTTATAATCGATTTACTCCATACTAACAAACTGTCAACTGAGGGACAGATTTTACCTTAATTGTTCCTTAGGGGTATTTCGGTCATCCTTCACCCCTATATATACCAACAACACAAAATTTAATCCCTCAAACACTAAAATACACCTTCATTTATCAAAATTTCTCAAGAACACTCCTTAGGGTTTCAAAATAAAAACCCAAATAGTTCAAGATTCGACCGTAGGTTTTCGAAGATAATTACATATTCGGAATCACAAATCCGCGAGCTTCAAGAAACATCTAGTATTTTCGGAAATAGAGGTACGTGGGGTTATCCTAAAATCTCATGGGTGTAGTTTTTATGAACATGCATGCTTTTAAATGGGGGTTTTCAATCAAATGCTAATAACTTGCTTTCAATATGATTTCTAAATCATTTTTCTTTATGTCATGGGAATTGTTTGCCTATATACTTCAATGGTTGAAACCATGCATATGTGATTTGAGATTTTCCATGGAAGTTTGATAAATATGAATGATAAATTGCTTTCAAATTCCCATGATAATGTCTTGATACCCCATATCATATTGTGACCAACAAAAGAGAGCATGAATTTGAAATAATTATTGTTCACCACTTGTAAATGATGAAGCACCTTGGTTTTTACATGATTATGCATAGGTGGATATGATATTGATTACTTGCAAGTCGGGTATGACGATACCCTACAGAATATGATACGTGATTGAATTAAATGAAGTTTGAATGCATTGATTTTACATAAGATAGGTGGATGCCCGAAGAAGGCATTTGAGTGTAAGGGCTCATCGCTGGAAATCGTGTTTACCGACACGGGAATTTGGTACCAGGCTAAGTGATCTTGTGTACTTGACTTTATGTCATTCCCAAATTGGGACTATAGGTAGGAGCTCGGGCTAAGTGATCTTGGGCACTACCATTGGGTCGAGATACCATGCTTCGTGGTCTTGTGTGTCTCTCCCTCACCTATACTCTAATCTCGGTGGCAACCGAGGTTTGACAGTTGTTGTAAATTATGTAGGGTATTCCACCTAGCTCAGTTGCATTTCATTGTAGTTGAGAAACTATTGAATTATGCCCATGTATTTTCAAATGATTTGATATGAAATTGCTTTATAATAGCTCTCAACTATATTTTGTAAAAATATTATGTTTTGTTTTGATATCTCTGTGAGCCAGTACTTTTGTGCTGACCCCCTCCCCTCTCCAACCTCTCAGGTTCAGAGGTTCAGAGGCCCAGTCTAGGGGTTAAGAGAATCAGTAGATCATTCAGACGAGTTGCAGAGACAAGTAGTGAGCCTTCTATGTTTCAGAAGGTCTTATGTACTACAGTTCTTTTATCTTATATTTAGTTTTGGGGTCTACTGGGGCCTTGTCCCAGTTTATATACAGTTACTTGACTCAGTTATTTGTTAGAGATTTTCACAAACAGTTGTTTAGAGGTTGATTGATGTTGGGGGAAATTTATTTCCCCGTTATTGTTTCTTTTCATATTTATGACCATGTTTCCAAATTATTGTGTTTTTTCCGCATTACTTTGATCATATGAATTAGGTGCATGATTACCAGACAGATAGGGGTGTTTCGGGCCTCCATGGTTCAAAATTCTCATCATGGACAGGCCCTGGTTTGGGTCGTGACAAACTTGGTATCAAAGCACGGTTCATAGTCCCAGGGTGTCTGCGAAATCGCGTCGAGTAGAGTCTTGTTTATGGGTGTGTAGTGCACCACACTTATAAGTAGGAGGCTACTAGGTGTTTAGGAATGTCTTTCTTTCTTCATGTTCTAGTTCGTGCAATAGTGTCAGAATGTTCCTCTTTCATACTCTAATTCATGCTATGGCGTCGCCCATACGAATGTAAAAAAGTCATCCCACATTCTTTCCTTACTCTAATGTCTTCAAATATGTCTCATTATTGAGGTGATTCAAGTATAGAAGTTTAGAATCTAAATGGTATGGTCCTTTCTGATTGAACCGTATAAGAGTTAAAATTTGTTCAAGGACTTGATAAGAGTCCGTTAGTGCTTCAATGTGTATTGATTTCGATGTAAACATTGATCCTGATGGAATCATGCTTTTCATCTTGAGGTATTAATTGCATTTAGTCCCCTTCAAATTTATGTTACAAATGTCTTTCTTAAGGGGGGATGATGTGTAGTAGAATGTTGGAACTGTATTTCCACCCGAATAGTAGTATGCGTTAAAGTGTTGTTGTCATGACCTATTGGTAGTGATATTTGACCAAGAAGTTGGGGATATGAAGTCACAAAGTTAGAAGTCAGAGTGAGGGTGACTTTTGTGTAAATGAATATTTTAGTTGAATAATCGATGTTCGAGAATGATTTACCCCCCTTATGGTGATAGACTAATGTGGTAGCTAGTAGCATGTCCGGATTGTATGGTAGTCTGTGGGGGAAGTGTTTGACTCAGATTTTTATTTATATAGAGTAAGATGTGTATCCTTAGATCATTGAATAATGTGTGTTAATTTTCTATCTCTTGTAATATGTAATCTTATTATCATGGTGTTTTTGAAAAAAATCAAAGTCTGGTGAAGACGTGTGGGGCTCTTTTGATTCACTAGCATAGTTTCTTTGTTATTCATTTCATTTCTTGTTTGAAACACAAAAATCAAAGTCTAGTGAAGCCGTGTGAGGCCTATTTCGATTCACTAGCAGCTTGCTATCCAACTTGTTGTTCTTGTGTTGGTTTAATATATGTATAGCTGAATCTGTTTGCATGAGATTGAGTAAGTAATTAGAAGGTGAGAGATCAATATAAGTAGATAAGATTGTATGGGGTTATAATATTAGATTAAGGTTAACCATGCCTATTATGTGATTTTACCCCCCCCCCCCCTTGACCTTCTTTTGTTGGTAGTTGTAAACTAGTACTACTTGTGAGAAGGTATGTAGTAGATTTGTGAGGTATTTCGATAGAATGTTCAGATTTGACGGACTAGTATATTATGTTTCCTTCTTCATTGATGGTAGATGATTGATGCTAGACTATTGGCTTGAATTTAATGTAGAATGTGGATGTTGGAATAGTGGCATGAGATTGATAGTGTTGGTCTCTTTTATATGATGTTGATTCTCATAGTAATGAGATATAAGTTTGGAGTTGCGATATTGGTAGGGTATGACAAAAGTGGTATGGTTCATCAAAGGCTCGGTGATATCCATGTTAAGTGTTAGAAATCTAAGTTTGAGCTTTGAAGGTTGAACCGATAGAAATAAGTGTGCAAGCATCATACTATGACTATTGGGGCTATCGAAATATAGAGTGTATCTTAGAAGGTAGTATTAGCAGTGGGCTTTCCACTTTCATGTGTGGTTTTTCGGGTTAAATTTCTATTTAATTATGTGTATTGTTGTATTCCAGACCCCAGAGTGCGGTGACTGTAGTTCATCTTAGAGTCTAGTAATTAGGGATCTCTTGAACTTAATATGATGGCTTAAAGCCAAGGGGGAGATGATAGAACGAATAACCAAGTCAAGCTCTCAGATTTTAGTAGTGATGTCATGATGATATAGAACGTCAGAAAGTGAGGGTGAGACTCAACCCATTCTTATCTTAGTATTTTTCAGTGATCTCAATGCCTACTCAAGCTTTACGTTTCAGTTCCGTGATCATAGTTTGTGATTCCTGTATATGACAGAGAGTCACGTACTCTTCCAGTTCCAAGATAATGAGTTCTAGTTCATTCAAGTAGTCGGAATCACAATGCTTATGTTAGGAACTCTAGTTGAGGTCATGCAACTCATGACTCATGTACTCACTCTTTATAGTGTGCTCAGTCCCATATTATAATCTTCTCATGCTTCAGGGTCTTATGTTTTAACCTTTTAGTGACCCTCCCTATGCAATGATAGTGGTGATGATGTAAATGTTCTTGTTGATGGAAGATCATAGTACGTTTGTTTAGATAAGGCCATAAGTATGAAGTAAGATTTGGGGCCAATCTTTGATACATGTGATGGTTAGTGGAAAAGTTTGTGTGTATGTTTTAGGGTAGAGCGTGGGAGTTATATTGACAATAGTTTAGAAACTATGTGAAGTATGTATTTAAGGGTGGTTTCCTTGAAGTAAACATGTGGTTATAAAATAGGCTTGAATGACGTTTTGGGATTGTAGTGGGAGGTTGCAATATGCATTAGCGACTTCATATTAAGAGTTCAGAGTAGTCATTGAAGTGGTAAGGCATGTTATGCTTAGGATGTGATCTTTAAAAGAGGTATAGAAGGTGGCGTCATATGATTTAGAATAATAGCGTGGTGTAGCATGTTGTATTTTTGTGACTTAGAGTTACGCTTGATCGCGGTGTAAGGATTAAGCTAGTTTAGACATTAGTAGAAAAATTTGTCAATGCTCATATGAGAATTTTTAAGCTGAATTGAATGAATATGATATGTATAGGGAATAGTATAGTTAAGGGATATGCGAGAAGTGTACTAAGCTTGAAAGTAAGAAGTTGTATTGCCAAAGGTCTGGTAATTCTATCCTAATTTAGGAGTTATATGTCTATATTCCAGACTGCAGAGTAGTGTCAATGTTGTGATTTCCTCAGTGGGATGTCTTGTGTAATCCATACCCAAGATTTGTGGTTCACTATTACTGTTAGAACTTCTTTAGAGAGAGCGTTGAAGAGATACTCCAGTTAAGTATGAGGGTCCAGCATGATTCAGTCTGTATAGCCAGTAAGTTAGTTTAGCAGTCAGATTCGCATGACTTGTTTTCTCGTCTTTTCAATTATTCATGCTACCCGAAATCTTAGACATGATACTATTCCAAGATAGAGTATACTAGTAATTGCGAGTATAGCTCAGTTCATGCGTCATGCATTAGATTCAAATTTCAGAGGTTCAGTTATGAATCAAATCGTAGGTGCCTTGTGCATTGCCTCCATTTTCCGAGTATCTTAGTGAATTGAGCACTCATAGAGGGACATAGGGTCTCAAAGGGGAGATACCCCATTTGGTTGAATGCATAGGTTCTTATTACAAGCTTCGCATCAGTTGTTATTGCGTATTCAGTCATACGTTCTTGTGTCAGTTCAGTCAGATATGCCTGCATTAGAAATGCATGTTCAATAGAAAAAGTTCAGCTTATCAGTGTATTCAGTCCTGCGTTAATGAGGACAACTCAGACACAGACCCATGCATCAGATATGCATGTCCGGTATAAGAATTCAGAACATCAGTAGTTCCAGTCTTATAGTCATGTTTCAGATCAGTGTATTCTTTATTAAAGGACATGTCATGTCTGCTTTATTCCATAGCTTTAAGGCTTAAACAAGTTCCTACCCATCATTCAAGGACGAATGATCCCAAGGGAGAGATAATGTAACGCCCCGTAAAAGCCGTGCATAGATTAGTCTTTAATATTGAGCTCTTAGACTTAATGACTTAAAATTTTCTAAGTGTAAAATGAGACTTAGTCATTTTAGCTGGCAATCTTCGGGATACAACTTTTCAACCTTCCCGACATCCGTTTTTACATTTTCAAGTTGCGTTACGATCGGGAAAGGTCATAGTGCATCTCGGATAAGTTTCAGAATTTTTCGGAACGTATAAGGCAGCGTTTGGATTTCAAAACAGTAGCAAAACGCATAGCCTATTGCCCAGTTTTCAGCATTTCAGGGTCAACTTCAAACAATCATAAATCCCTGTATATAATGAACTGTGTGAGATATAATATATCAAACGAAATCTCTTTGAGTACTCTTTCAAATTCAGTTGGTTTTATCCAATTTGATTATATGAGTAAAAAGTTATAATCTATTTACTCCAGACTACCAAACTGTCAACTAAGGGACAGATTTGACCTTAATTGTTCCTTAGGGGTATTTTGGTCATCCTTCACCCCTATATATACCAACAACACAAAATTTAATCCCTCAAACACTAAAATACACCTTCATTCATCAAATTTCTCAAGAACACTCCTTAGGGTTTCAAAATAAAAACCCAAATAGTTCAAGATTCGACCGTAGGTTTTCGAAGATAATTACATATTCGGAATCACAAATCCGCGAGCTTCAAGAAACATCTAGTATTTTCGGAAATAAAGGTACGTGGGGTTATCCTAAAATCTCATGGGTGTAGTTTTTATGAACATGCATGCTTTTAAATGGGGGTTTTCAATCAAATGCTAATAACTTGCTTTCAATATGATTTCTAAATCATTTTTCTTTATGTCATGGGAATTGTTTGCCTATATACTTCAATGGTTGAAACCATGCATATGTGATTTGAGATTTTCCTTGGAAGTTTGATAAATATGAATGATAAATTGCTTTCAAATTCCCATGATAATGTCTTGATACCCCATATCATATTATGACCAACAAAAGAGAGCATGAATTTGAAATAATTATTGTTCACCACTTGTAAATGATGAAGGACCATGGTTTTTACATGATTATGCATAGGTGGATGTGATATTGATGACTTGTAAGTCGGGTATGACGATACCCTACAGAATATGATACGTGATTGAATTAAATGAAGTTTGAATGCATTGATTTTACATGAGATAGGTGGATGCCCGAAGAAGGCGTTTGAGTGTAAGGGCTCATCGCTGGAAACCGTGTTTGCCAACATAGGAATTTGGTACCAGGCTAAGTTATCTTGTTTACTTGACTTTATGTCATTCCCAAATTGGGACTATAGGTAGGATCCCGGGATAAGTGATCTTGGGCACTACCATTGGGTCGAGACACCATGCTTCGTGGTCTTGTGTGTCTCTCCCTCACTTATACTTTAATCTCGGCATCAACCGAGGTTTGACAGTTGGTGTAAATTATGTAGGGTATTCCACCTAGCTCAGTTGCATTTCATTGTTGTTGAGAAACTATTGAATTATGCCCATGTGTTTTCATATGATTTGATATGAAATTGCTTTATAATGGCTCTCAACTATATTTTGTAAAAATATTAGTTTTGATATCTCTGTGTGCTAGTACTTTGGTGCTGACCCCCTCGCCTCTCCAACCTCTAAGGTTCAGAGGTTCAAAGGCCCAGTCTAGGGGTCAAGAGAATCAGTAGATCATTCAGAAAGAGTTGCAGAGACGAGCGGTGAGCCTTCTATGTTTCGGAAGGTCTTATGTCCTGCAGTCCTTTTATCTTATATTTAGTTTTGGGGTCTACTGGGGGCCTTTTCCCAGTTTATATACAGTTACTTGACTCAGTCATTTGTTAGAGATTTTCCCAGACAGTTGTTCAGAGGTTGATTGATGTAAGGGGAACTTTATTTCCCCGTTATTGTTTCTTTTCATATTTATGACCATGTTTCTGAATTATTGTGTTTCGTCCGTATTACTTTGATCATATGAATTAGGTGCATGATTACCAGATAGATAGGGGTGTTTCGGGCCTCCATGGTTTGAAATACTCGTCACGTCCAGGCTCTGGTTCGATTCATGACACCTATCTTGGAATATAATAAAACCTGTATCGGTAAAACACGATTTCGGGCAATGAGTTATCTGAACTCGTACCTTTTCGAGTAACCACCTAACCCTATTAGAGCCCATTTTAAACCTTTTTTAAAACATGCATCATACTAAAATCATGATCTGAGGTCTGAGAAAAATTGTATTCTTTTCTGAATCTGTCATGGTATTATCTATTTGGTATCGTCATACCAAGACTTGCAAGTAATATATATATATACGCCGCATCATATTATGCTTTGGCCCTTTGAATAAAAAACAGTTAATTGACCACCAAAAATGTGTAAACATCATATGTAAGATTACTTCATTCAAAACACATGAAGACTCACGAAAAGACTCTTTTTTTTAATAATTTAGCAAGGTTTGGTCATCTTCTTTCCTCGAGCACATACAAGTTCTTTAACAGGGAATATTGGCATTTATAATGAAAGGACAAAACCCCTCTTAGGTCTTTCATAAGAAAATAACAATCCATCAACGTTGGCAAAATACTTAAATCAACTTTCAACCATCCATGTAAACAATCCATAACATTACCAAAATAATGGGAATCGTAACAAGAGAGGGAATTTACATAAATATTGTTCTCATATAACTTTTAAAATAAATAACACATGTACATATGATAACAATCCAAGTTTTGGAAAAACAATCTTATCATTTATGCAAGGTTTCATCATAAAAAATATTTACAATACATGTTCTTCATCCTTTTCAAAATCCATCTCATGTAGGAAACTATATATATATATATATATATATATATTATAAGCTTTTTTGAACAATAATTTTTTTATGCCCATGAAGTTTAAGATAGACCCACGCACCTTAAGCTCCTTGATTGGTGAACAAAGCTCGAATTCCTTGTTTTTCTTGAGGAAGAGTGTAGGTTTGTTCTAGGGGAAAGGAGAAGATTTTTTTGACAGGAAAATTTGAGAAGAAGGGCAAAATTATGCCCTAACGGATGCCCAAGTCGTGTTAAGAACTATTGGGTTGAGGGGGGGAAACTCAATTGCCCCTCAGTCATTAAAATTCAAAACTGGGCGTAATATGTTTATCGCGACGTGGTCTTATCGCAATAGTGCATTTCTCTCACCGCGATGTGCCTGCATGGAAAAGGGAATTACACCACGATGCGGCCTTATCACGATGACCTACTGGTTGCGTGATCCAAACATGTCCCAAACCCCATCCAAAAAATCTGAAACTCCTCTAAGACATGCTCCTTACATCCCTGAACATGAACAAAGTCAAAAACCAACACTCTGGGTCCCAAAGACCAAAATAAAAATCCTGAAAGTTTAAGGGCTTGAAAGTGACTAAGTTCCCAACACTTAGTGAAAATCTCAAGCCTTAAGCCCCATATGAAAACAACTAACAACTGAACTGAGCTAAGAATAATATGGGTTATTACATTATCTCCCCCTAAGGAACATTCATCCTCAAATAAGACTGGTTAGGCTGAGAACACGGGTTAAATTGAGATCATATGTTGAACATGCATACTAGAAACATAATTAGATAACTGAGTCTGAAACATGATACATGAACTGAACTGATTTCGTGAATGCATGCAATGACATAAGAATGGATATATAGCAAGATATCAGAATAGACTAGAGTCAATCTAAGGAAATTTGTTGCCACAAGCTGAGTCTTAGTTTGCGGAGAAAATATGAGCATACCTGGTATGCATGTCTGCTTCTGCTTCCCAAGTGGATTCCTCAACATTTTGATTCTTCCACAATACTTTAATCAAAGCTACCTCCTTAGTTATCAAATTTCAAACTTGTTGATCTAATATAGCTATGGGTTCTTCTTCATATGACAATGAGTATTTCACATTAATCTCTTCCACAGACAACACAAGATAATGATCTCCAATACATCTTCAGCATCGATACATGTAATACAGGTGAACAAAAGCTAAAATTCTGGGCAAATCTAACTCATAAGAAACCCCACCGATCCTTCTCATAATCTGATAAGGACTTATGTAATGTGGACTAAGTTTTTCTTTCTTTCCGAATTGCATGACTCCCATCATAGGGGAGACCTTTAGAAAGATCCAATCATCAACCTCAAACTCCAACCCTCCTTCTAACATTGGCGTAAGACTTTTGGAAACTCTGAGCTATCTTAAGTCACTCCCTAATGACTTTTACTTTCTCCACTGCCTGATGAAAAAGGTCGGGCCCAAGAAAATGAGTTTCTCCCACTTCATACCACCCAATCGGTGACCACATCTCCTCCCATAAAGAGCCTTAAATAGAGCCATCTAGATTCTAGATGGTAGATATTGTTGTAAGCAAACTCTATCAATGACAAATGATCCACCTAACTACCCTTAAAGTCTATGATGCAAGCCCTCAACATATCTTCTAAGGTCTAAATAGTGCACTCTGCTTGCCCATCTGTTTGAGGGTGGAAGGTGGTACTAAGGTTTACTTGGGTACCTAAACCTCTCTGAAAAGACCACCAAAACTGAGAAGAGAATTGTGTACCTCAACCAGATACAATAGATACTAGATCCCCAAGAAAATGAACTATCTCTTGAATGTAAAGCTTAGTATAATCATCCCCCGAATAATTAGTCAGCATTGGAAGAAAATGGGCAGACTTGGTCATCCTATCTATAATCACCCAAATGCAATCATATTAGTTTTGGGACCTAGGAAAGTCCTGTAATAAAGTCCATGTTGATCATCTCCCATTTCCAAAGAGGTAAAGCTATCTCTTGGGAAGTGCCACCTGGTCTCAAATGTTCCACCCTAACTTGTTGACAATTCAAACACTTAGCCACAAAGTTAGCAGCATCTCTTTTCATGTTATTCCACCAGTAAATTACCTTAAGATCATGATATATTTTTGTGGAGCCAGGTGAACAGCATACCTGGAAGTGTGAGATTCGTCAAGAATTCTATCTCGCAACCCATCAATATTTGGCACACATAAACGGCCTTGATACCTCAAAACCCATCACGTCTAATTACAAAGGTCATTACATTTTGTTGACCAACATCTTTCTAAATCTGCATCAAAATGGGATCGCTGGTTTATTTTTCCGTAGCCTTAGTACATAATAATGATTTAGCTACCTCTTATATAAGCACTCCTCTTTCCTCAGAATCCAGAAGTAGAACCCCCAAATTATTAAGCCGATAAACATCCTTCACCATGTTCCTCTTTTCTTCCTCTATATGAGAAAGGCTGCCCATGGACAATCTGCTAAGGGCGTCAGCCACCACATTGGCCTTACCCAGGTTAAAATCCAGTCTCATATCATAATCCTTCAACAACTCCAACCACCACCTTTTCTTGAGATTCAGTTCTTTCTGCGTGAAAAAATACTGCAAACTTTTGTGACTAGTAAACATAGAAACATACACCCCATAAAGATAATAACGCCAAATATTTAGTGCAAAAACCACTGCCGTTAACTCTAGATCATGGATGGGATAATTTTTATTATGCACCTTTAATTGCCTAGATGCATAAGCCACCACCTTACCCATGTTGCATAAGTATACACCCAAGTCCCACCCGGAATATATCACAGTAAACCACAAATCCCTATATACCCTCAGGAAGTGTCAAAATTGGTGCAGTAGTCAGCTTTTCTTTCAGTTTCTCAAAACTATTCTCGCAAGAGTTGGACCGCAAAAATTTCACCTTTTTCTGAGTCAATCTAGTAAATGGAGAATCTATGGATGAAAAACACTCTACAAATCTTCTGTAATACCCTGCCAAGCCCAAGAAGCTCCGGATGTCGGTTGGAGTCATGGGCCTGGGCCATTTTCTCACTGCCTCGACCTTTTGGGGGTCAACCTTAATTCCCTCACTAAAAACAATATGCCCCAGAAAAGCAATAGCACTAAGAAAAAATTCACACTTGGAAAACTTTGCATACAACTCATGATCCTTAAGAGTTTGAAGGATGATTCGGAGGTGATTGTCATGTTCCTCCTCTCTCTTAGAGTAAATCAAGATGTCATCAATAAAGACTATGATGAATAGATCTAGAAACCGGCAAATTACCCTATTCATAAGGTCCATAAATGCTACGGGGGAATTAGTCTATCTGAAGGGCATTAATAAGAATTCATAATGACCATATCAGGTTTAGAAAACTGTTTTGGGAATGTCAGCCTCTCTAAACTTCAACTGATGGTACCTGAATGAAGGTTTAGTTTGGAAAAACATTTGGCACCTTGGAGTTGGTCAAAGAGATCATAGATTCTGGTAAGAGGGTACTTATTTTTAAGTGTTACTTTCCTCAGATAACGATAATATATACACATGTAGAGGGAGCCATCTTTCTTATGCACGAAGAGTGTCGGAGCACCCCAAGAAGAGACACTAGGACGAATAAATCCTTTGTCAAGAAGGTCTTTTAACTATTCTTTCAACTTTTTCAATTCTGCAGAAGTCATTCTGTATAGCAAAATAGAAATAGGGTGGATTTTTGGAAACAAGTCAATGCCAAAATCTATCTCCCTATCTAGTGGTATCCCAAGGGTATTATCAGGAAAGACTTCTAGGAATTCATTAACTACAGGAACAGACTGGAGGGAAGAACTTTTAGTGCTAGAATATTTGACCCAAATAAAATGATACAAATAACCCTTTGATATGAGCTAATGGTCTCTAAGATAAGATATGAATTTCCCTCTAGGGGCAAGAGAATATCCATCTCACTCTATCACTGACTCATTAGGAAAAGAGAAGGTGACCTTTATGGTTCTACAGTCTAAGGTAGCATAACATAAATAGAGCTAATCCATTCCCAAAATAGCATCAAAATCAATCATGTCCAGCTCGACAAGATCGGCCATAGTATCACGATGAAAGATAGACACCACACAATTTTGATAAACTCTCCTAGACACAATAGAGTCTCCAATATGAGTGGAAATAGAAAAGGGTTCTGAAATATTTTCAAGCTTAAAACCAAAAATAACTGCCATGTAAGGGGTCACATAAGACAAGGTAAACCCCGGGTCAAGTATAACATACACATCACGGGAGAAAATTTTTAACATACCCATAACAACATCTGGTGAAGCCTCTAAATCCTATCGAGTAGACAAAGCATATAACTGGTTGTGACCACCTCCAGTAGCAAAAGTAGTACCCTTAGGTAGTGGAGCTGTGGAATTTGACTGGGTCTTAGTACCTCCAAAATTTTCACTAACTGAAGGACAATCTCTTTGAATATGACCTGGCTGACCGCAAGTGTAGCACACCAGCCTACCACACTGACACTTTCCTGGCTAATTCTTACCGCAAGAACCATATCATTGGAATGACCGGTACAGTGTCATGACCCAAACTGGGGCCTGTCCATAACGGACATCCCGAACCATGAAGGCCCGGAACACCCTTCTCTATCGGGTAATCATGTACAACATTCAAATAATAAAAGAAAATGCGGAAATATAATTGAATATGAAAACATGGTCATACTCTGAATTTAATTTGACATTGAAGGATAAAACCCTAATATCAACAAAACAATATCTGAACCAGTCTGGGAAATCTCTACTACATCTGAAAATAACAACTATCTGAAAACCGGGACAAGGCCCCCAGTAGTATATTTACCTCACCTCGATGTGGTCTACATGAAAAAGGGAATGACACCGCGATGCGGGCTTATCGCGATGACCTACTTGTTTCATGATCCAAATATGTCCCAAACCCCATCCGAAAAATCTTAAACTCCTACGATTCATGCTTCTTACATCCCTGCACATAAACTAACCCAAAAAACAACATCTTAGGGTAAAGAAAACCAAAATAAAAATTCTCAAAGTTTAAGGGTCTAAAAAGTGACTAAGTTCCCAATACTTAGTGAAAATTTCAGGCTTTAAGCCCCTTATGCATACAACTAACAGCTGAACTAAGATAAGAATAGTAGGGGTATTACAGTTGTATAGTTGACTCAGAGCCAGCATGAGTAGGTCCCATACTAGGCATGTCATCAATAGTCTGTGAGCTGAGGAGTAACAAATGTATGAGGAGTAATAGATTCTGCTACAGGATTCTGAGAAGAATAAGTGGGACCTTGAAGCCCAGATAAGACTGGCACTTTATTGTGAGATGGTATAGAATACTGGTCACCTGTTTCTACACTTGTACAGTGTAAGACAACAAATACAGGAGAGATGAAGATGGTGGCATTTGTTGGAAAGGGAAGATGTTTTCTTTAAAGACAATATCTCTACAGACAAAGAAGATTTTGGCATGAAGATCATACAACTTATAAACCTTTTGCAGAGTTATGTATCTAAGAAGAAAACTAAGATAGCTCTTGAGGAGAACTTTTCACTAGGTTTTACCTGGAGTAGCATAAGCAAGGGAACCAAAAACTTTTAAGTGATCAAGTGCTGGAGGAGCACCTTGCAATACTTCAAATGGTACTTTTCCAAAAAGAAATGATGATGGTAACTTTTTGATCAAATACACTCCAGTTAGTACACATTCTCCTCAAAATCTTAAGGTCACACTAGATTCTAATCTCAGAGACCTAGCAACATCAAGAATGTGTCTATGTTTCCTCTGCACCACCCCATTTTGTTGGGGTGTATAGACACATAAGCTCTAGTGAATAATGCCCAATGATACAAGTAGGTCATTTTCCTGTGAATTGAAGAATTCACTCCCATTGTCTATTCTAAGAATCTTCACAGGAGAAATAAACACATTCTAATCCATAAGAAGGAAATATTTGAGAGCAACTACCACTTCTGCTTTGGAGACAAATAGGAATAACTAGGTATACCTTGAAAAATCATCAACCAAGGTGAGAAAATAACTCTTAACATCATGAGTTGGGACTCTATGAGGAACCCATACATCTCCATGCAAAATTTGAAAGCAAGAAGTAGTAGAGGTAGTACTTATAGGAAAAGAAAGTCTAGATTGATTCCCTAGAGGGCACACAGTATAATGTTCGGTAGAGTTCTTATGAACTTTTACATTTTTGAAGTAGTTCAGTTTTAGTAGAATATTAAAAGGAACATGACCTAGCCTTTTGTTCCATAAAGAGAGATTTAGGTCTGTTGAGGGTACTTTCACTGCACAAGACTTAGTGATTGTTGCAGGTAGTTGAGGACCTTGAGTCATTACAAGATAATCAACACTTAAAACATACAGATCATGAAATCAGGATAAAAAATTGCACAACAATTCAATTCTTTGGTCATCTTGGACACAAACAACAAATTGTACTTAAACTCTAGAATATGCAATACTTCATTGATCTGACAACCTTTAAGTACTTGTGAGTTTCCTACATGACTAACACTAGTACAACCACTTGTAGGCAAGAGACTCAACCATCACTTGATTCACGTAGCATCTTGGTGGTTTTAGTCAGCATGTGTACTGTTAATTTTCTGCTGAATGCCTCTCAATATTGAGAATCTTTCCATTAAATAGAAAGTATCAAAGATTACATCCCTAGAGATCCGTATTTCTATCCCTAAAGATCAATTTTTTTACCCTTTAAATTCGCTATTCTATCCTACCAAATCTGCTCTACTATAGCCACTATTATTCTCTTTAATTACTAAATCAAATCTATGTAATTACAATAATATACAAAAATATATCGATAAATTAATATATACAATATTTACATCATGATAACATCCTCCCTCAAATAGATGCGGGTAGATCAAGAAGCATTAATTTTCCAACTAAAAATAGATGTCGTCGTCATGCCATAGATTTTGTAAATGCATCAGCTATTTGAAGATCACTGGACACGTGCGGAAGAGTAATGACACCTTTATCTACAGCTTCTCATATATAATAACAGTTTACATCAATGTGTTTGGTTTGCTCATTATAAACCGGATTAGTAGAAATTTGAATAGCACTTGTATTGTCAACATTGAGAGGAGTAGGATTAGATTGAGGAAATCCAAACTCAACAACTAATCTACAAATCCACACAATCTCGGAGCAAGCAGTAGACATTGCTCTATATTCATCCTCTATTGAATATTTTGACACACGGTCTTGCTTCTTAATCTTCCAAGATATCAAAGACTCTCCAAGAAACATGCACCAACCAGTAACCGAACGACAAGTGTCAGAACATCCTGCCTAATCAGAATCACTAAAAGCATTAAGATGAATATGCTAACCACTAGGAAAGAATAATCCATGAGTAGATGTTCCTAGGAGTTATCGAATGATGCGACAGGCAGCCACCAAATGAAAATGACAGGGAACTTGCATGAACTGACTAACTTGTTGAACTGCAAAAGGGATATCAGGCCTGGTAATAGTAAGGTAATTTAAGCTTCCAAATAAGTGCCAAATTATAGTTGGATCAGGAAGATCATCTTTCTCCCGGCGATACTTTACATTCAATTCTAATAGAGTATCTACAGAGGAGGAATTCTGAAGACCTGCCAAAGAAATCAATTCTTGGGTATATTTGTGTTGATTTAGAAACACACCGGATGAATCACGATGAACTTCCAAACCCAAGAAATATTTAAGAGTACTAAGATCTTTCATATGAAAAGAATCCTTAAGTTGCGGTTACAGGCTAGTGATTAGTGAAGAATTAGTTCCTATAATAATAATGTCATCTACATATACCAAAAGAAGAAAACATCTTGTGGATGTTTTTCGAAGAAATAAGATGAGTCATATTTTCTCTACTCAAAAGATAATTGTAGCAAAGTAGACCAAAATTTGTCAAACTAAGCTCTGAGAGCTTATTTTAATCCATACAAAGATGGCTTCAACTTGCATACATCTGATGTAGGCAATGAGAAAAAACCTGGTAGGGGTTTCATATAAATATCCTCTTTGAGATCACCAAGAAGAAAAGTATTTTTGACATCCATTTGATGAAGAGTCCTGTTTTGTGAAGAAGCAATGGCAATAATAGTTTGTACCATCGCCATTTTTGCTAATAGTGCAAAAGTCTCTTCATAGTTCACACCATACTCCTTCTTGTTACCAAGAACAACCAACCGAGCTTTGTACCGACCAAGAGTTCCATCAAAATGAAGTTTAATTGAATAAACCCATTTACGTCCAATTGGATGGACATTTGAAGGACATGAAACAATATCCCATGTGTCATTATCTTTAAGAGCCAAAAGTTCTTTCTCCATTGCCTTATACCAACATTCATGCTTAGAAGCTTCTGAGTAACAACTTCGAACAGAAATTGTAGATAAAGTAGATGAAAATCCATACCAATTAGGAGTACGAGATACTCTCGAAGATCACCGAGTGGGATCAAGAGGAGCAAGCCTTGAAGAATTCTCAGATTCTAGTTGTGGAACAGTTTCAGGTGGCGGATCAATATCAGGAGGGGGTAAAGTTGGTCGCCGACATTCCTACACAAATCAGGTTTGAACCTCTTAGAAGAAGATGACAAATCCTTAAAAGTAGGAAGAAGAAGAGAAGCAGGAGATGACTCAACATGAGTATGAAAAAAATACTGATTCTCAAAGAAAAACAATATTTCTAGAAACATGAAATTTGTTAGAACATGGATCAAAACAGAGAAAACCTTTCTGTGAAGTACTATAACCTATAAAATCATATTTAGTAGACTGAACAAAAAGTTTATTACGCTGAGAAGGAGGAAGATGCACAAAACAAATACAACCAAATGTATGAAAATTATCAAAGCTTGGACTTTTGTGATAAAGATGAAAATATGGAGATTCAAGATTTAAGACATTAGATGGTAGTGTATTAATTAAGTAAACAGCAATAGACAAAGATTCCACCTAATACTTAGATGGAAAAGAGGACTCAATCAATAAAGTACGGGTGACATCTAAAAGATGATGATTTTTACGTTCAGCAATCCCATTTTGTTGTGGTGTATATGGACAGGAGCGTTGTGAGACAATTTCTTTTTGAAGAAAAAAAAAATTGAACTCAAAAGTCATATATTATCCTGCAGAATCAGATCTTAATAATTTAATGCAAGTAAAAAACTGAGTCTCAATATAGAACAATCAAAGGAAGCAGTGGAAAA
The DNA here is from genome assembly GCA_030864215.1 of Capsicum pubescens. Classification (NCBI taxonomy): domain Eukaryota; kingdom Viridiplantae; phylum Streptophyta; class Magnoliopsida; order Solanales; family Solanaceae; genus Capsicum; species Capsicum pubescens. The sequence continues at coordinate 16,609,759 of CM061543.1, read as the reverse complement.
TAGATCTTTGTTCCCCAATAAATCCGAATTTGATAAATGAGATAACACAATATAATTTGGATGTCCTAAGAGCTTATTTCCTACCTCAGTCTTACTAGGTGTAGAAGTACAAGCAAATGATAGAACCCGAGGAATGGAAAAATGTATAGGAAACAGTCGTCCAATTTAGGCCCCTTTGTAATTATCGTTCCCAACACCTAATCCTGCATAAGACAACCATTACGAGAAAAATACATATCACAATTGTTATCTACCAATTGTCCAACTGCACTAGATATATCCCTACCCTTTCCTTTACCTTGGGCAGCAAATGCAACAACAATATCATCAACTTGCTTGAAAGGATTTTGTGTGACAAAACATTGTTCTTCACGGAGTAATTCCCTAAAACAAACATCCAAGGAGGGAGACGGGTCATGATTCATCAAGTAGGAGCAAACACTCTCAAACTCAGAGTGTAACTTCATTAAAAATTGATCTCGCTTGGTTTGCTCATGAACTTGTTAAATTACAGAGAGAGATTCGGCAGGTATTTTGGCATAAACAATATCTGTTAATTCAGCCCATAAGCTCTGAAATCCCGAAAAATAATCTTGAACAGAAAAACCTCCTTGAGAGTAATTAGCTATTTCATACTCTAAGTGAAAGCGTTGAGCACTATTATCTTGGTTGTAAACCCTTTGTAAATAATCCCACATGGCTTTAGCTGTCTTGTAAGGCCTGAGATTAAGAACAATAAGAGTGCCAATTGACCCTAAAAGCCATGTCATCACCCGAGCATCTTTAATCTTCCATTAACCCAACTTTGTAGGATCAGTAGGAGCAGGATCGACTCCATCTATATGGACCCATATTTATTTTCCACTAACAAATAACTAAAACTGAAACTCCTATGACGAAAAAAATTTCTAGTGAAACGAACGCTCAATGATTCAAACTGATATGAAGTCATATTCATGAAAATTAAAAATACTGACTCAAAAAGAATAACCAAAATAACCAAGATCAAAGTCCAAGGTGTTAATTGTCGAGGAGCAATCAACAAAAAACAAAATTTTCCAAAAATACTTAAATAAACCACAAATGAACCTTATGAAACAAGACAGCCAAGAGAAGGCTCTGATACTATGTCAAGAATGGACCTTCGGCCTAACTCAACCTCAAAAGCTAGCTCAAGATATGAGGATTACCCAAGTCCATATAAGCAAACTACCAGTCCACTCCCCAACCAATGTGGGACTTTTATCCACTCTAACCCCCCCCTCATGCCCAAGCCCAACTAGCACTAGCGCGTGGACCGGGAGCCCAAAATGGGAATGGACCTGGTTCTGGCTCTGATACTAAGGTAATTTTCTGTTGAATGCCTCTGAATATTGAGAGTCTTTCCATTAAATAGAAAGTATCAAATATTACATCCCTAAAGATCCATCTTCCTATCCCTAAAGATCAGCTTTTCTATCCGTTATTCTATCTCATCAAATCTGTTCTACTATAGCCACTATTATTCTCTTTAATTATTAAATCAAATCTATGTAATTACACAAATATAAAACAATATATAGATAAATTAATATATACAATATTTACATCTAACTTGTATAGCATTAATCATATGTGTGGAGATCCCAATATCTATTATCCACTTAACCTCACAGGAGTAAGTTAAAGGTCCATCCATCATACCTGAAGCTCTAACTACTAAGTGGCCATTATTTCTTTTTTCATGCAACTGAATGATTTACCTATATTGGTCCTGAGTAAATTATAATTTACCTAGCGAAAGATCATGACACATGAATTTAAACATAAATCATGAAATTTTAGCTTGCACGCGTAGGAATGACGGTTTGATTTCTTGCTCGAAAATGCGGGGTGTTACAAGGCAGCCTGAAAAGTAGCATCTAAACTAGTCGGATATGAAGCATAAATCATGGAATAAGAGGAACATCCACATGTAAACAACATGGAATAAAATTTGAATATATTTGTGGAGATTTCGTAACTATTCAAAAATTGAAAAGATTGACACAATTAATTAATTAGTTACTAATTTATTTATTTATTTTGGAAACTGAAAGCATGTAGTTACAAATGGAACAACTAGTTAGTATAGTATTTCATGGGCTATTAAAACAACCATTTGGAATAGTCTAAGTTGTTACAAATAATTAGGAAAGATGTTTAACAAGCTCTGATACATACATTAGATTTATTAAGAACTGATTTCAACATGCATAGACACTCATGAATAGGGGCCATGCCTCCTCAATGCACTTTCCAACTTTCAACACTTTGTGAACCATCCAAAAAGCCTATTAAGTATTACAGGTATCCCGTAAAAATTTTTGAGGTGTGCAAAAACTGATTAGATAATACAGTCATAAAACAAGTCTATTGTATATTAACCTCGCTAAGTTGTTTGTCTTTTATAGAATATTATTCATGAATCATGCTTATTCATAATCTATTTATTTTCATTGTACATGATATTTGGCTAAAAAAATGTCTTTATAATATAGGAAATATAAGGCGAGTCCTTGATAATATCAAAGGGCACAAAAAGGATAGAAGAAGGAGATAAACATAAACTCACTTCATGTCATTAGTAAAACTTCATCTATTAAATACTTTAAATAGGGAGTACCTAGATGATACTCTCAAAAATTTTGTTTTACTTGACCCCTGTACTAAAACTAGTTGTTTAAATTTACTTGTCCAATTTATGAAATCAAGAGAAATTTATTATATTTTTTTTATTTTTTACACTTCATATTAAATAACTACACAAAATAATAAAGCCAAATTTAAAGTTTCAAAGCATCACTAATAAGATGAATTTAATAAAGTACACCCCTAATTAATATTTTCTTAAACATTGTATGTCAAGTCAATACGGGTCAAGTAAAATAAAATGAAAGGGAGTTCAAAAGATCATGCGCCTAGGATTACTAAAAGACATTTGAATCTTGCTACAAAGCTAAGTCTGTATCAAGAGATTTCAACCAACTCAAAAACAACAAGATGAACAACAAGTTCCTAGTGAATCTAAATAGCCCTCACACGGCTTCACTAGACTTTGAGTTTGTGTTTGAACAAGAAAATGAGAGGAATAACAAGGAAAAAATTCTAGTGAATCGAAAGAGCCCCACACGGCTTCACTAGACTTTAGATTCAACAACATAAAGTTAACAAGATTACAAATGAGATAGAAACTTGATATACAATATTCAAAGATCTAAGAACCCTAACAATGAGAAAGGACCCTAAGAGTAGTGAATATCAATACCAAGTTCTTACTTTGACCAAGAGGAACTCAAGAACCCCAAGATCCTAGTTTCTAGATAAGAGACAACATTAGTATCACTCTACTAGTGAGTTTTCGAAATTGGGGCTTCTCCAATAGAAGAGAGAAGTTCCAAAATACTACAAGTGTTTTGTTGTCTTCCAAAATATGAATGAACTAACTAAAAGACTAGCCCTAATAAATGGCTTATATAGACAATTACAAAGGGAGGACAAAATATCAAAATACCCTTGACATTAAGTGGGTGGGTTTGGGGTGTTTTATTGGGGCTTTTCACACTTTAATAAGTATAGGCCCTCAGAAGGGCCTCACACGCGGCCAAGGATATGAATAGGGCTTAGAGTCGTTGCAGCTCACACGCTTGACTTTGTGTGAAAAGTCTCAAGCTAGGAATTCCCGTATCATCCTCTCCATCTTGAAGAGAATTTGTCCTCAAATTCAGATCATTGTTATCCTCCACCGTTTCCACCCGCGAGAGGTCACACACGTTAAAAGTGTTGTGCACTTAATATTCCGGGGGTAGATCAATCTTGTAGGCGTTGTCGTTGATCCTTTCTAATACTTGGAATGGGACATCACCCTGCGGCATCAACATACCATTCCTTTTAGACGGGAATCTATCCTTCCTTAGGTGTACCCACACCCAATATCTTTGTTCAAGAATGAGCTTTCTTCTTTCTTTGTTGGTTCGCCTTGCAACTTCTTGGTTTTTCTTCTCCAACCGCAACCTCACCTTCTAATGTAGATTCTTCATGGCCTCGTCTCATTTTATTCCACATAAGATTGTTACAAGATCACTTGAAAAAGGGGTTAAATCCAAAGGGGTGAGGGGGTTTGTTCCATATACACACTCAAAGTGTGTCATCCCCGTGCTTGAGTGTATAACACGATTATATGCAAACTCAATCAACGGTAAGTGATCCTCCCAAGAAGTAATTTTTCCCTTAACCATAGACCGTAGCATAGACCCTAAGGTCCTATTTTCTACTTCCGTTTGGCCATCGGTTTGTGGGTGGCATGAGGTCAAAAACAACAACTTAGTACCGAGCCTACCCCACATGGACTTCTAAAAGTGGCTTAGGAATTTACAATTACTATCACTCACTATGGTCCTTGGAACACCATGAAGTTTTACAACATTATCAACAAACAAAGAGGCTACACTAGGTGCATCATCACATTTAGAACAAGGAATAAAGTGAGCCATCTTGGAAAACCGATCGACCACGACAAAAATATTATTCTGTCCCCTTCTAGTTCTCGGCAATCCCAACACAAAGTCCATTGATATGTCAACCCAAGGGAACAAAGGGGTAGACAATGGGGTGTACAACCCGTGGGGTTGGAGCCGTGACTTGGCTCCTTTGTAATCAACACATTGGCCGCAAATCCGGGCCACATCCTTCTGCATCATAGGCCAATAAAAGTGTTCTTCCAAAATTTTGAGTGTCTTTGTGACCCCAAAATGGACCATTAGACCTCCATTGTGTGCTTCCCTCACAAAAAATTCTCTCCACAAACTAGAGGGAACACATAATCATCTACCCTTAAACAAGTATCCATTAAATTTGGTATAGGGATGGGAACGCTTATCCGTAACCCACCTATCCCTATCCAACTCTTCACTTTCCCTATAGATAGGAGCGAAGTGAGGGTCCTCGGGATATAAAGACTTGAGGCTTTCAAACCCCATCAACTTAGACAACAAAGTAGACACAAGCACATATTTTTGGGATAAATCATCAACAATTACATTGTCTTTACCCTTCTTGTAATGAATAACATAAGGGAAAGTTTCAAGAAATTCAATCCATTTGGCATGCCGCCGGTTAAGCTTGTCTTGTGCCCGTAGATGCTTCAAGGATTCATGATCCGCTCGGATCACAAATTCTTTAGGCGACAAATAATGTTTCCAAGTGTCCAAGTCTCTAATCAAGGCATACAACTCTAAATCATATGTAGAGTAGTTTAGAGTTACACTTTTGAGATTTTCGCCAAAGTAGGCAATAGGGTTTAATTCTTGCATTAAAACTGCGCCTATGCCGACTTTGCTAGCATTATATTTGACCTTAAAAGTCTTGTCAAAATTTGGCAATTGTATCAAAGGGGCCGAGATGAGCATAGATTTCAAGTCCTCAAAGCCCTTAGCTTTCTCATCTCCCCACTTGAAAGACCGATTCTTTTTAATCGCTTCAGTCAAGGAGGCAGAAATGGTGCCAAATCCTTTGACAAAATATCTATAAAAACTAGCCAAACCGTCGAAGCTTCTCACTTCACCTATGGTTTTGGGAGTTTGCCAATTTTTAATGGCGTCAATCTTAGATTCATCCACTTTGACCCCTCTTGAGCTCACCGCAAACCCAAGAAATACAACTTCATGGACACTAAAAGAATACTTTTCTAGATTAGCATCTAACTTCTCCTTTCGGAGGACATCAAACACACATTGTAAATGCTTTATATGCTCATCTAAGGATTTACTATACACCAACACATCATCAAAGTAAAAAACAACAAACTTTCCAATAAATGGCCTCATTATATGATTCATTAGACTCATGAAAGTACTTGGGGCATTTGTTAGGCTGAATGACATAACCATCCATTCATAGAGACCGAATTTGTTCTTGAAGGCAGTTTACCATTCATCACCCGTTACACACAGATTTGGTGATAGCCACTCCTTAAATAAATTTTAGAAAACAAACACAAACCACTCAATTCATCAAGCATATCATCTAGCCTAGAAATGGGGTGATAATATTTTACCGTTATCTTGTTGATGGCTCGGCAATCAACGCACATATGCCAAGTCCCATATTTCTTAGGAACTAGTAGCACTGTAACCGTACAAGGGCTCATACTCTCCTTGATGTACCCTTTGTTGAGAAGTTCCTCAACTTGGCATTGCAATTCCTTGGTATCCGTCGGGTTGCTTCTATAAGCCAGTTTGTTAGGTAATTGTAAGCCCGGCAAAAAATCAATTTGGTGCTCAATTCCCCAAAGTGGAGGAAATTCTTTCCGCAATTCCTTTGGGAAGACATCCTCATAATTCTGCAAAACATGAGAAATAGGAAGATAAATGGAAATGTTAGTGGGGTTAGTATTAAAACAATGATCCAAGAGGAGCATCGTAGTGTCCTCGTCATGATCCATAAATAGTTCCTTCCTCCTAGATAACATCACCATGCTCCCATGCCCCTTAGAATTTAGGGGGCCCTCGGCTTCCCATACCCCCTCACTCTCAGATTACCCTCTCTTTCCCTTACTCCCATCCTTCTTTCCCTTTTCCCCCAATTCCCACATATTTTGGTGTAATTCATTCACTTGGGAAGGAAATAATGGATGAAGAGTGACCTTTCGGCCATCTTTCATAAGTGTATACTGATTGGATCTTATATCATGTTTGGTCGACCTATCATATTTCCAAGGCCTTCCTAACAATAAGTGACAAGCTTGCATTGGTATCACGTCACCAAGCACCTCGTCATGGTAGTTGGCTACCTTAAAATGTATCATACATTGCCTTGTGACCTTTAACTCGCCGCATCCATTCAACCATTGTAACTTGTAAGGACTAGTGTGAGGTGTAGTAGACAATTTTAAGAAGTTCACCATTGCAACACTAACCACATTCACACAACTTCCACTATCTATCACCATAGTGCACACACTTTCCTTCACAAGGAATTTAGTATGGAATTGATTATCCCGTTGGCTAGGATCATCTATCGCCTTAATAATCATGGAATGCCTCACTATAAAGTTTGGATCCATGCACTCCCCTTCTTGTGGATAATCATCCTCACAATCATCATCATCATCATATGGATCCCTGTAAACCTTCTCTCCATCTTGAGTCTCGGCCTCACTCTCATCACCCTCAATACCCACTTCATTAACAAGGAAATACAATCTACCTTCCATTAGTATTACATTGCATTGGTTAGGGAATTCATTGGTTGTATGCCTCCATCCTTGGCACTTGAAGCATTAGAACCCTTTAGGATTAGGATACTTGTGAACTTCTTGCCTCAGAGGGATTTTGTGGACTGTTTTGGGCTCGAGCAACCTAGTATTAGCGGGTTGGTCCTTGGTTTTGGGCCAACCCGAAGAGGATTGAACCATATCCTTGCCCCTCAACCAACCTGAGGTAGATTGTCCCTTTTCTTTGATTGACGACCTCTCTTTAAGTTCCCTTTCAATCTCAAGAGCCGCTTGGAAAATACCTTCGACGGTATCAAACTTGTGAAGTGTCAAATGAGTGGAGATCTCTTTGTTCAACCCACACTTGAACCGAATGATGCCATGACTAATTTTTTCCCGACGATGATTAAGTTTCAACATGAGTAATTGAAACTCATCATAATATGCCATAACACTTCGATTCCCTTGCCGCAACTTGTACAATCTATCAAGAAAATCATGAAGATAACTTTTGGAAATATACCATTGCCTCATTAGGTACCTCAACCGAAACCATGGTGGTGGTTGCCCCTCTACCAACTCGTTGACGAACCGCTTGAAGTATTCCCATCAAGTGTTAGCATAGCCTTCAAAATGAGCTATGGCATAACAACTCTTCTTTTTTTTCAAGATATCATTAACTTGAAACACTTTATCACATGTCAACTCTCAAGAAAGATATACCTTGGGGTCACTTTCACCCTTAAATATAGGTAGGCTCAATTTGATGATATTGATGCCTATGTCTCTATCTTGGTGTCGGTTTCCCCTTTATCCATACTCTCAGTATATTCTTGGATCCACACGCCTCCCTCTCAGATCCTCCTCCCTCATGTAAGCATCATCAAAGGCTTCATACCCCTCATAATGCTCTCTACCATATTCCTCAAAGTGGACGGGATACTTTTGGATGTTTGGAACTCGATTTGGAGGGATTAGATTTTATAGAGATGGTGGTCTTTGGTTTAGTGGGGCTCGTAAGGGTGGGTTTGGATTTAGTAGAGGTATTGGATTCCCAAGTCCCTTTTGTAAAACTTGAGGAGTTTGGGAATGGGTTGGTCTATTGGAGTCTCGATTTAGGGGGTTATGAGTGGTTTATCTTGCGGCATTTAGTAGAGCTAGTGAAGGATTTGGCAATTGTGGCCATGTTTCGGGAGTAACGGTGGTGAAGGAATTTCTATCATGTCCACTTGACAAAACATGTTGAGGAGTAGAAGGGTGAGAGTTTCTTTGACTCTCCTCTTATTCTAACCTCCCACTAATAGTCATCACTTCTCCCCTTATAGATCCCACTTCCGTACTCAACCTTTCAAGAGTTCAGTTCATAGCCTCAAGAGTGACCCTTATATTATCCATTTCATTAGAATCCACGGTTTGAGACGTGTTCTGTAATACCCCACACTTCTCCTAGTTCAAATTCATCTCTAGAACATCAAAGATCTTTCTTCAAGGATGAATATATTTTATTACATCTGATATTTTTACCATTTTGACTTTTTATCATGTGAGAAATTGAATAAGCTTTCCATTGATACCAAATTCTCCCAAATCCGACACTCGGGCGAAGAGTTAGAGCCATTTTAGTGAGACAGTCTGCCACTTGGCACTTTAGCGCATCGCGAGCCAGCAAAAATGGCAATTGTCAAATTCCAGTGAGCCTCCGCGATTCCACCACATTGAAGTGTCTTTCCAGTTCACAACCAAGATGGCAACGCTATTTCCACCATGTCGCGCCAAGGCCCAGTTTCCCAATTGTCCAATTTCCAGTAAGCTGGCGCGATTATGGCGCGTCGCGCCAGCACATAAAATCGGGATTTTTCCAGTTCCGGATTTTAATTCCAAGGGAAAAAAGGGTCTTTTCCAAACCCCTATATATACTCTTTAACACGAGATTCAGCACATTTACACCCAAATATTGTTGGTTTCTCTAAATTTTCTTTAAGAACAAGACGTAGGGTTTCTAATTCAAGACCCAAATCTTCAAGGTTTCACCGTGAATCTTTCAAGAATTACATAGAAAGGTATGTTAGATGTTGATTCTTGGATTTCTTCCACCCAAGAAGTTCAAAACTCCTTTTTCTAAATTCAAAGATCTTTTATTTATGAGTTTTCATGATTCATGCGAATTGAAATTGAAGTTCATGTTATTATTGAGTTAAATTCATGTTTTGTTATAAAATCTCAAGAGTTGATTCTAGTATGTGATGAATTGTATGATGTTCATGATAAACCCTCTTCAATTTGCATGTTAAGTGATGTGTTTATGTCAATTGAGTGTAGAAATTGTTGAATAACCAAAGCATGCTCCCAATATGTTTGATAAAATGCTTATGTGAAGGAATTAGAGCCATTATAGCATGTTGACTATAAATCCCCAATTGTGTGCAAGCTCATGCATGCCAAGTGTTTGTTGAAAAGACTTAATGAATGAATTGTGACATGCTAGCATGAAATCCACCAATTATATGCTCTTCAATGTATGGTAAATGTTTGTTGTAAGACCTTGTTGAATGGAGTATGAGCCAATAGCATGTCTCCCTATACTATCATATGTTTATGATTTCCAAGTGATTGAAGAGATTATTTAATGATTGTAATGGTGAATGAATTTCCATGGTCATGATTATTCAAGAATGTTTATGTTTTACTTTTATGTTATCGAGTCCTGGGGGTATTTATACCCAACAATTTAGCTGCAAGTTTAGAGACTTTGTCAGTTTTCACGGTAATCTCAGTCAAGCCACGATTCTTAGAACTCAGTCAGTTACAGAATTCAGTATTCACAGACAATTATTGAACTTAAGAAATCTCAGTAATCTAAGTATTATTAGCATTCCAGCTTCAGTTCACTACTCAACTCAGATCTTAGTAGTATTTAAGAATTCAGTTTCATACCTCAGTAGTATTCAAGTAATCAATTCAGAACTTAGTATCGTTCAGTCAAATAACGAGATTTAGAAGTATTTCGTTAGTCTTTGGAATAAAGTGAACTTAGCTTAACTCAGTTTCTCAGTATGATCAGTAATAGATTCAGCTCAGCCTAGTACAGTTTAAGAAAAAGAATCAGTTCAGAGTCTTTCAGCTGGGATAAAGACTTAGCACCGAGCGAACCTAGGGATGGGGACTCACCCGTTAGAGAGGACTGAGATCCCTAGGAGCAATCCCTAAGTTCCAGAACTACGTAGCCAGTGTTGGTATGAGATGTCACCCGCTAGATAGGACTGACATACTCAGGGATCACCCGTTAGTATATTATATATTTATATATATATATATAGGACTGAACCCAGGGGGTCACCCATTAGATAGGAATGACTCCACAAGAGAGGTCTTTACCCGTAGCATAGTACTGACACCCTTCCAACTAGGGTTACAGGTTGGACCCCAACTTAGCTAGAAGGGGCATGTCGGTTAAATGACTATTTCCCATAGTCTCAATTTCAGAATCAATCTCAGTAAAGGAACTCAGTTCAGTAGTACAGAGTAAGGACTATCAGATACAGTCAATCATTACGATTATCAACAGACTCAGAGATCACCCGCTAGATAGGACTGGTCTCAGATTTAGTTAATCAACTTCAGTATCATCAGATTCAGAGATCACCCACTAGATAGGACTGATCTCAGATTAAGTAAAATTATATTCATTATCAGTATATACAAAGATCATCGCTAGATAGGACTGATCTCAAATTCATCTAAGTACTCTCATTATCAGTAGATATAGATATCACCCGCTAGATAGGACTGATCTAACATTTCAGTCAAGCATTCCCATTATCATTAGATTCAGAGATCACCCGCTAGATAGGACTGATCTCAAATTCAGTACTCAGTTATCAATATCAGAAGATTCAGTTATTCAGTATCTCAGTATTAGTAGTGAGTTCAGATGTCAGTAAAGCAGTATCCGAGTATCAGTATTAAGTGTCACGATGATTTCAGTTATGGTTTGTGCATTCATGCATATGTCCTCATTCAGTACTCTCATGTTAATTGGTTAAGCTATGTTTATGCATAAGCACTTTCATTTAGCCTTACCTTATCTAGAATACCGGTACATTCAAAGTACTGATGCATACTTTTGTCTTGTGCTATGGTGTCTTATACCATAGGTTCAGAAGCGCTAGATCCAGCGCACCCTTAGCAGTCAAAACTCAGTCTGCAACAGTAGACGTAGCATTGAGTCCTCTTAATTCGAGGATGATCCTTATTTTATTATGGCATTAGATTCAATTTATTTTCAGTAGACGGAGTTTGTTGGGGACATATCTCATCAGCTCCACAGTTCAGACAGTTAGAGGCTTTTTGGACAGGTGTATTAGTATTCAATTTTCGGTATTAATTATTTTAGATGTTTTGAACCTTATGGAAAGTTTTCCGCCAGTTTTTTGCATCATTTAGTATTTTTATACAGTTATTGCAGCAGGTACCAAATAAGGGTTAGTTTGTGGTCCTTCGGGATTATGAGCACCGTGTGGCATTCCGGTTCTAAAAAATTGGGGCGTTACAGGTTTCATCTATTTTCAAGGTATCACCTACACAAGCAACAAAAAAGATAGTTTAAAACCCCTCTCCTCACTCACACTCTCTTGGTTCACTCACACTCAAGCTCCAGAAGTGTTGTAGATTGGCTAGTAACCCGTGAATCCTTAAGGTATTAGTATGCTCTGGTCCGGAATAGATTCTTGTTTGAAACTCAAAGAATTTCCATCGGACTAGAGTCAAGGAGTTACAATGTATTCAAAAGACCAAAGCACACAAACAAACGATGACATGAATACAAGGCTTCAAAGGACTAATGGACAACCTAGTAGGAATGTACTAGCTTGCTAATTAGTTCTCGAGACAATTAGAAGAAACTAAGAATCAATAATTAGAAACTAGAATATCCAAATTGAGCTTAATTAATAATGTGAACAGTGATTATGGTGACGTGGCAGCATGGTATTGGTTATGGGTCCATACATTTTGTTAAAAACTTGAAGCTTTAATCTTCACAATTTTGTAATAGATGACTTTGCTTTTGGGGGGAAAGTAAAGTCTTGTAACTTTTTAACTTTTTCCAACTCAAAAAGATGAGTCTTGACTTTACTAGTTCCACAATACAAGGCTCCTTGTTGTAAGGAAAAATGGTTGTTAAATCAAGGAAGTGATGTTGGCAACTCTTCTCACAAACAACTTTACAACTTTATCTTGCAACCTTTTTGGATCTATTTTTGTCTTTATAGTGGTCAAGATATGAGATGAGAAGAAGATCTAGATGAACACAACAACAATACTTTAAGAACACAACCACAATTCACCTACAACGGCCCACTTTAAACGTCAAGCAACAACAACACACAACTCGTCCTACTTCAAGTTCATCATACTACCACTTTAAGTCCACAATAGCAATGTCAATATATTAAGCTCAACTTAGCTTTAGACACCTTTTGTGTTGATGAGAAAGAAATAAACACAAGAAACAAATTAGACAAACAAAATAATATCTAGATCTAAACACACAAACACCAATCTCGGCCAAGACAGCAACACAACACAATTTTCTCAGCCAAGAACAAGATGGACAGATTTCTCTTTTTTTGGAATTTTCAAATTTCAATAATTATTATTTTTTTTTGTATTTTTTCAACTACCAAGCCCAAGATTGATTTTGTTGAAACAAAATCAAACACAAGCTTTGATACCAAATGATACAAAGCTAAGTGTATATGAAGAGATTTCAACCAACTCAAGAACAACAAGATGAACAACAAGTTGCTAGTGAATCGAAATATGCCTCACACGGCTTCACTAGAATTTGAGTTTGTGTTTTGAACAAGAAAATGAGATGACTAACAAGGCAACAATACTAGTGAATCGAAATAGCCCCACACATCTTCACTAGACTTTAGATTCAACAACACAAAGTTAACAAGATTACAAAAGAGATAGAAACTTGACATAAAATATTCAAAGATCTAAGAACCCTAACAATGAGAAAGGACCGTAAGAGTAGTGAATATCAATACCAAGTTCTTACTTGGACCAAGAGGAACTCAATAACCCCAAGATCATAGTTCCTAGTTTCCAGCCAAGAGACAACACTAGTATCACTCTACTAGTGAGTTTTCAAAATTAAGGCTTCTCCAATGGAAGAGAGAAGTTCCGAAATATTACAAGTGTTTTGTTGTCTTCCAAAATATGAATGAACTAACTAAAAGACTATCCCTAATAAATGGCTTATATAATCAATTACGGAGGGACGAAAGACCAAAATACCCCTGACATTAAGTGGGTGGGTTTGGGGTTTTTTGTTGGGTCTCTTCACACTTTAATAAGTATAGGCCCTTAGATGGGCTCACAAGGGCCTCACACACGGCCAAGAACGTGAAAAAGGCTTGGAGTCATTGCAACTCATGCGCTTGACTTCGTGTGAAAGGTCTTGAGCTAGGAATTCCCGTATCATCCTCTCCATCTTGAAGAGAATTTGTCCTCAAATTTGGATCATTGTCATCCTCTACCATTTCCACCCGAGAGAGGTCACACACGTTGAAAGTGTTGTGCACTTGATATTACAGGGGTAGATCAATCTTGTAGGTGTTGCCGTTGATCATTTCTAATACTTGGAATGGGCCATCACCCAAAGGCATCAACTTACCATTCCTTTTAGACAGGAATCGATCCTTCCTTAGGTGCAACCACACCCAATCTCCCTGTTTAAGAATGACCTTTCTTCTTTCTTTGTTGGTTCGCCTTGCAACTTCTTGGTTTTTCTTCTCCAACCACAACCTCACCTTCCTATTTAGCTTCTTCATGGCCTCGGCCCGTTTGCTTCCATCTAAGATTGTCACAAGATCACTTGGCAAAGGGGTTAAATCAAAAGGGGTGAGGGGGTTGGTGTCGTATACACACTCAAAGGGTGCCATCCCCGTGCTTGAGTGTATAACACGATTATAAGAAAACTCAATCAACGGTAAGTGCTCCTCCCAAGTAGTCATTTTTCCCCATAACCATGGACTGTAGCATAGACCCTAAGGTCCTATTTACTACTTTTGTTTGGCCATCGATTTGTGGGTGGCATGAGGTCGAAAACAATAACTTTGTACCGAGCCTACCACACATGGACTTCCAAAAGTGGCTTAGGAATATAGAATCCCTATCACTCACTATGGTCCTTGAAACACCATGAAGTTTTACAACATTATCAACAAACATAGAGGCTACACTAGGTGCAACATCACATTTAGAACAAGGAATAAAGTGCGCTATCATAGAAAACCGATCCACCACGACAAAATTACTATCCCTCCCCTTTCTAGTTCTTGGCAATCCTAATACAAATTCCATTGATATGTCAGCCAAGGGCGCAAAAGGGTGGACAATGAGGTGTACAACCTGTGGGGTTGGAGTCGTGACTTGTCTCCTTTTCACTCAACACATTGGCCACAAATTCGGGCCACATCTTTGTGCATTCTAGGCCAATAAAATTGTTATTCCAAAATTATGAGTGTCTTCTCGACCCCAAAATGGCCCATTAGACCGAAATTGTGTGCTTCCCTTACAAACAGTTCTCTCCTTGAACTTTAGGGAACACACAATCGTCTACCCTTAAACAAGTATCCATCAAATTTAGTAAAGGGATGGGAACCCCTATTTATAACCCACTTATCCCTATCCAACTATATACTTTCCCTATAGATAGGAGGGAAGTGAGGGTCCTCGGGATATAAAGACATAAGGCTTTCAAACCCCATCAACTTAGACGACAATGTAGACACAAGAACATGTTCTTGGGACAAAGGATCGACAACCACATTGTCTTTACCCTTCTTGTAATGAATAACAAAAGGGAAAGTTTCAAGAAATTCAATACATTTGGCATGCCGCCGGTTAAGCTTGTCTTATGCCCGTAGATGCTTAAAGGATTCATGATCCGCTTGGATCACAAATTCTTTAGGCCACAAATAATGTTGCCAAGTGGCCAAGGATCTAATCAAGGCATACAACTCTAAATCGTACATAGAATAGTTTAGAGTTGCTCCTTTCTGCTTTTCGCTAAAGTAGGCAATAGGCTTCAATTCTTGCATTAAAACCGTGCCTATGCCAACTTTGCTACCATCACATTCGACCTAAAAAGTCTTGTCAAAATTTGGCAATTGTAGCCAAGGGGCCGAGATGAGCATAGATTTCAAGTCCTCAAAGCCCTTAGCTTTCTCATCTCCCCACTTGAAAGACCGATTCTTTTTAATCGCTTCAGTCAAGGAGGCAGAAATGGTGCCAAATCCTTTGACAAAATATCTATAAAAACTAGCCAAACCGTCGAAGCTTCTCACTTCACCTATGGTTTTGGGAGTTTGCCAATTTTTAATGGCGTCAATCTTAGATTCATCCACTTTGACCCCTCTTGAGCTCACCGCAAACCCAAGAAATACAACTTCATGGACACTAAAAGAATACTTTTCTAGATTAGCATCTAACTTCTCCTTTCGGAGGACATCAAACACACATTGTTAATTGTTTACCTGCTCATCTAAGGATTTACTATACACCTACACATCATCAAAGTAAACAACAACAAACTTTCCAATAAATGGTTTCATCATATAATTCATTAGCCTCATGAAAGTACTTGGAGCATTTGTTAGGCCGAATGGCATAACCATCCATTCATAGAGACCAAATTTGGTCTTGATGGTGGTTTACCATTCATCACCCGGTTGCATACGGATTTGGTGATAGCCAATCCTCAAATCAATTTTAGAAAATAAACACAAACCACTCAATTCATCAAGCATATCTTCTAGCCTACGAATAGAGTGATGATATTTCACTGTTATCTTGTTGATGGATTGGCAATCAATGCACATACGCCAAGTCCCATCTTTCTTGGGAACTAGTAGCACCGAAACCACACAAGGGATCATACTCTCCTTGATGTACCCTTTGTTGAGAAGTTCCTCAACTTGGCATTGCAATTCATTGGTATCCGTCGGGTTTCATTTATAAGCCAGTTTGTTGGGCAATTGTAAGCCCGGCATAAAATCAATTTCGTGCTCAATGCCCCAAAGTTGAGGCAATCCTTTCGAAAATTCTTTTGGGAAGACATCCTTGTAACCCTACAAAACATGAGAAATAGGAGGAGAAATGGAAATGTTATTGGGGTTATTACTAAAACAATGAGCTAAGAGGAGCATCGAAGTGTCCTCGTCATAATCCACAAATTGTTCCTTCCTCTTAGCCAACATCACCATGCTCCCATGCCCTTTAGAATTTAGGTGTCCCTCGGCCTCCCCTACCCCCTCACACTCAGATTCTCCTCTTTTTCCCTTACTCCCGACCTTTTTTCCCTTTTCCTTCAATTTCCACATCTTTTGGTGTAATTCATTCACTTGGGAAGGTAATAATGGATGAAGAGTGACCTTTCGGCCATTCTTCTCAAGTGTATACCTATTGGATCTTCCATCATGTTTAGTATACCTATCGTATTTACAAGGCCTTCCTAACAACAAGTGACAAGCTTGCATTGGTATCACGTCACAAAGCACCTCGTCATGGTAGTTGGCTACCTTAAAATGTATCACACATTACCTTGTGACCTTTAAATCACCACATTCATTCAACCATTGCAACTTGTATGGACTACTGTGAGGTGTAGTCGGTAATTTTAAGAAGTTCACCATTCCAACACTAACCAAATTCGCACAACTTCCACTATCTATCACCATAGTGCACACACTTCCTTTTACAAGGCATTTAGTATTGAATAGATTCTCCCATTGGCTAGGATCATCTATCGCCTTACTAATCATGGCATGCCTCACTATAAAGGTTGGAACCACACACTCTCTTTCTTGCGAATAAGCATCCTCATAATCATCATCATTATTTTATGGCTCCCTCTCAGCTGTCTTTCCATATTGAGGATTGGCCTCACTCTCATCACCCTCAATACCCACTTCTTCACAAAAGAAATATAATCTACCTTCCCTTAAGATTACACTGAGTCGGTTAGGGCATTCATTGTCTTTATGCCCCCAACCTTAGCACTTGAAGAATTGGAACCCTTTAGGATTAGGATACTTGTGAACTTCTTGCCTCAAAGAGATTTTGTGGATTGTTTTGGGCTCGGGAAGCCTAGTAGTGGTGGGTTGGTCCTTGTTTTTTAGCCAACCCGAAGAGGATTGAACCATATCCTTGCCCCTCACTAACCTGAGGTTAATTGTCCCTTTTCTTTGAATGACGACCTATCTTTAAGTTCCTTTTCAATCTCAAGAGCCTCTTGGAAAATACGGTATCAAACTTGTGAAGTGTCAAATGAGTGAAGATCTCTTTGTTCAACCCACACTTGAACCGAATGATGTCATAACTATTTTTTTCCCCACGATGATCAAGTTTCAACATGAGTTGTTGAAACTCATCATAATATGCCATAACACTTCGATTCCCTTGCCGCAAGTTGTACAATCTAGCAAAAAACTCATGACGATAGCTTTCGGGAAGATACCGTGTCCTCATTAGGTACCTTAACCAAAACCATGATGGTGGTTTCCCCTCTACCAACTCGTTTCCGGACCGCTTGATGTACTCCCATCAAGTCGTAGCATAGCCTTTAAAATGAGCAATGTCATAACAACTATTCTTCTCTTCTAAGATATCATTCACTTGAAACACTTTATCACACGCTGACTCCCAAGAAAGATATAACTCGGGGTCACTTTCACCCTTAAGTATAGGTAGGATCAATTTGATGGTATTGATGCCTACGTCTCTCTCTTGGTATTGGTTTCCCCTTTCTCCATACCCTCGATATCTTCTTAGATCCACACGCCCTCTCTTATCTCCTCCTCCCTCATATAAGCATCGTTAAAGGCTCCATACCCTTCATAATCCTCTATACCATATTCCTCAAAGTGGATGGGATGGTTTTGGATATTTGGAACTTGATTTGGAGGGATTGGGTTTTGTGGAGGTGGTGGTCTTTGGTTTAGTGGGGCTCGGAAGGGTGGGTTTGAATTTAGTAGAGTTATTGGATGCCCAAGTCCCTCTTACGGAACTTGAGTAGTTTAGGAATGGGTCGATCTATTGGAGTCTTGGTTTAGGGGGTTATGAGTGGTTTGGCTTGCGGCATTTAGTGGAGCTAGTGAAGGATTTGGAAACTGTGGCCATGTTTCAGGAGTAATAGTGGCGGAGAAATTTCTATCATGTCCACTTGAAGAAACATGTCGAGGAGTAGAATTGTGAGAGTTCCTTTGACTCTCCACTAGTTCTAACCTCCTACTAATAGTCGTCAATTCTCCCCTTATGGCTCCCACTTCCGTAATCAACCTTTTAAGAGTTCAGGTTATATCCTCAAGAGTGACACTCATATTCTCCATTTCATTAGAATCCATGGTTTGAGACATGGTTCCCTCCATTGTCAAGGTATCACCTACAAAAGTGAAAAATAAGTTATTTCAAAACCGCTCAACTCACTCACACTCTCTTGGTTCACTCACACTCAAGGTCCACAAGTGTTGTAGATTGGCTAGTAACCCGTGAATACTTAAGGTATGAGTATGCTCTTATCCGGAATGGATTCTTGATTAAAACTCAAAGAATTCCCATCGTACTTGAGTCAAGGAGTTACAACATATTCAAATGACAAAATCACACAAACAAACGATGACCCGAATACAAGGCTTCGAAGGACTAATTGACAACCTAGTAGGAATGTACTAGCTTGCTAATTAGTTCTTGAATCAATTAGACGAAAATAAGAATCAATTATTAGAAATTAGAATATCCAAATTGAGCTTAATTAATGATGTGAACAGTGATTAAGGTGACACGGTAGCATAGTATTGGTCACGGGTCCATACATTTTGTTCAACAACTTGAAGCCTTAATCTTCACAATTTTGTAATGGATGACTTTGATTTTCGAGGGAAAGTAAAGTCTTGTATCTTTTCAACGTTTTCCATCTCAAAAAAATGAGGCTTGACTTTACTAGTTCCACAAGACAAGTCTCCTTGTTTTAAGGAAAACTAGTTATTAAATCAAGGAAGTGATGTTGTCAAGTCTTCTAAAAAACAACTTTACAACTTTGTCTTGCAACCTTTTTGGATCTATTTTTGTCTTTATAGTGGTCAAGATATGAGATGAGGAGAAGATCAAGATGAACACAACAACAATACTTCAAGAACACAACCAAAATTCACCAACAACAGCCCACTTTAAGCGTCAAGCAACAACAACACACAACTCGGCCTACTTCAAGTTCATCATACTACCACTTCAAGTCCATAATAGCAATGTCAATATGTTAAGATCAACTTAGATTTAGACACCTTTTGTGTTGATAAGAAAGAAATAAACAAAAGAAATAAACTAGACAAACAAAATAACATCTATATCTAAACACATAAACACCAATCTCGGCCAAGACAACAGCAAAACACAATTTTCTCGGCCAAGAACAAGATGGACAGATTTCTTTTTTTTTGCGAAATTTTTAGATTTCAATAATATTTTTTTTTTCAACTACCAAGCCCAAGATTGATTTTGTTGGAACAAAATCAACCAAAAGCTTTGATACCAAATGATACAAAGCTAAGTGTGTATCAAGAGATTTCAACCAACTCAAGAACAACAAGATGAACAACAAGTTGCTAGTGAATCGAAATCGGCCTCACACGGTTTCACTAGACTTTGAGTTTTTGTTTTGAACAAGAAAATGAGATGAATAACAAGGCAACAATACTCGTGAATCAAAAAAGCCCCACACGGCTTCACTAGACTTTATATTCAACAACACAAAGTTAACAAGATTACAAAAGAGATAGAAACTTGACATACAATATTCAAAGATCTAAGAACCCTAACAATGAGAAAGGACCCTAAGAGTAGTGAATATCAATACCAAGTTATTTCTTGGACCAAGAGGAACTCCAGAACCCCAAGATCCTAGTTCCTAGTTTCTAGTCAAGAGACAACACTATTATTACTTTACTAGTGAGTTTTCGAAATTGGGGCTTCTCCAATGGAAGAGAGAAGTTCCAAAATATTACAAGTGTTTTGTTGTCTTCCAAAATATGAATGAACTAACTAAAAGACTAGCCCTAATAAATGGATTATATAGTCAATTAAAAAGGAGGGACAAAAGACCAAAATATCCTTGACATTAAGTGGATGGGTTAGGGATATTTTGTTGGGCCTCTTCACACTTTAATAAGTATAGGCCCTTAGATGGGCTCACAAGGACCTCACACATGGCCAAGGATGGGAACAAGGCTTGGAGTCATTGCAACTTACGCGCTTGACTTCGTGTGAAAGATCTCGAGCTAGGAATTTCCGTATCAAATCTAGACACTAAAGCATTTAAGGTTACTATTTTCAACATATAATACATTATTGCCTCATATTTCTTACATAATTGTGTTGTATCATCGTTATCTTGGTTTTTTTGTATTTATTAAGAGTTTTATGTGTAGGAAATGCATTAGATAAACACGATCAAACTAAAATGATTTTGGCTTGTTTTGAAGGAAAAGAAAAAGAAGGATGGCCAAACTCATCTAAGGACCCTATGAAGTGTGATAGGAAGAAGAGACAAGAAACAAGAGAAAGTTTAGAGCTAACCAGGCTCGTCTGCAATCCCCGCAAAGCTTGATCTTAGACGAGTCAGAAAAAATTAATCCTGCAAATTTTAATGGGCTTATTTGAATTCCCACACATCTTAGGTCATAACACGTTAGAAAACATCTTGAGGAGGTTGGCAATAAAAAATGCAAAAGATTCTTTGGGAGGTCTCCCCATCGTACTATCGATCAGAATACACAGACAAATGAGGTCCGTCCCACTCATGGGATGAGGACCCAAAATAGAGCTCAAACAATGGAGATTGATGCTACTCCGGGAGTCCTACCTACTCAGACCATCCCACTTAGGTCACCCAGAGCTCCTCAAACGGGGACTAACCGTACTCAGCCTCGCAAGAGAGAGGTATCTAATGCAGAATTCAGATAGTCCATTTACATGCTTGCCCAGTTGGTAACCACACAGACTAAATGGTCAGAAGATATTGGGTCTGTATCTGTTACGTCTGAGGCTACAAGAGTAGGTCAGTTTATGAGGATGAACCCGCCCAAGTTTACTGGTACCAAGGTAGAAGAGGATCCACAAGAGTTTGTGGACAAGATGGAGAAGATCTTTAAGGTGATGCATGTAGATGAGGTAGACGGGGTTAAGTTATCATCTTATCAGCTTAAGGATTTAGTGAACCAATAGTATAACAAGTGGGAAGATTCAAAGAGTGAGTATGCTGAGCCCACAGTTTGGGCCGAGTTCGTGGAAGCCTTCCTTGATCGATTCTTTCCTCTCGATCTGAGGGAGTTCTAAGACAAAGAGTTTATAAATATAAAGCAGGGTAAGATGAGTGTCTAGGAGTACACTCTGAGGTTCAACCAACTAGCCCACTATGCTCCAGAGATGACTGGTAACATGAGAGCCTGAATGAGGAAATTTGCATCCGACCTTTCAGATAACTTAGTGCTTGAATGTCAGGGAGCAATGTTGAACCGAGACATGGATTTTGCTAGGCTATCAGTCCACATACAGTAAGTTGAGGAAAAGAAAAAAAAAATTGTTGAATCTAGGGACAAGGACAAACAGGCAAAGAGAGCAAAAATAGTAGACCAGAGCCACAGTCAACAGTAGAGTGGGAATTGGGGTAACAAATGGCAGAAGAAGAAAAAATGGGGAAATGCGCAGTCTGAAGCCAGTGCCTCGATGACCAGACCCCCAGCCGGACAGTGCACTTAGGATTTTCAGTATAGGTAAGGGCCGAGGATGTAGGGTTCACAATTTCAAGGAAGTATATCTCAGACATACCCGCGCTGTGAGAAATGTGGGAGGAATCATCCAGGGAGATGTCAGTTTGGCGCTATGGTGTGTTATTTATGCGGCCATCCAGGCCATATCCAGAGAGAATTTCCGAAAGAAAAGGGTAATATTGGTGGAGCCAAGTCACAGGCTAATTCTTCTGCACCACCACCACCTCAGAAGGGTGCCACTTTAGCCGTTGAAACGGCCGCAACCGGTTGTATGCCTTGATCAACCGCAGAAGGTAGAGGCCTCACCGGATGTAGTTACTAGTAAGTTGTAAATCTTTTCCCATGATGTTTATGTGTTACTTGATACCGGGTCTACCCTGTCTTACGTAACCCCTTATGTGGCTGTTGGTTTTAGGTTTGAGCCCGATGCAATTTCCAAACCTTGTTCTATTTCCACTCTGGTGGGAGACTCTGTTATGTCTAGAAGGGTGTATAAAAATTGTGTGGTGACTATTTGTGGGTGGGATACTGCTGCAGACCTTGTAGACTTAGACATGGTTGATTTTGATGCTATCTTAGGGATGGATTGGCTTCAATCGTGCTATGCCAAGCTATACGGTCATTATGAATTCTTAGTCATATCCTTTGGGTTGACTAACGCCCTTGCGGCTTTCATGGACCTTATGAATAGGGTGTTCCGTCAGTTTCTAGATCTGTTTTTTATAGTTTTCATTGATGATATTCTAATTTATTCCAAGAGTGGGGAGGGCCATGCTAATCACCTTTGAATCATCCTTCAGACTCTCAAAGAACATGAGTTGTATGCAAAATTTTCCAAGTGCAAATTCTGGATTAATGCTATTTCTTTCTTGGGACATATCGTGTATAGTGACGGGATTAAGGTTGATCCCCAGAAGATTGAGGCATTGAGAAAATGGCCTAGACGTATGACTCCAACTGATATTCGGAGCTTCTTGGGTTTGGCAGGGTATTATAGAAGATTTGTAGACAGTTTTTCTTCCATAGCTGCACCACTTACTAAGTTGACTCAGAAAAAGGTGAAGTTCGTGTGGTATGACTCTTGTGAGAATAGTTTTGAGAATTTAAAAGATAAGTTGAAACAGCTCCTGTTTTGCCTTTTCGAAAGGTACGGAAGGGTTTGTTGTGTACTGTGATGCATCCCGTGTGGGACTTAGGTGTGTACTTATGTAGCATGGTAAAGTGGTGGCTTATGCGTGCAGGCAGTTAAAAGTGCATAAGCGAAATTACCTCACCCATGACTTAGAGTTAGCAGTTGTGGTGTTTGCACTTAAAATCTGGCGGTATTATCTCTATGGGGTACATGTTGATATATTTACTGACCACAAGAGTTTACAGTATGTTTTCTCATGGAAAAAATTGAACCTCAGGCAACGGCGTTGGTTGGAACTTTTAAAGGATTATGACATGAGCCTGCACTACCATCCGGGTAAGGCAAATGTGGTAGCCGACGCCCTCAGTAGGCTATCTATGGGCAGTCTTTCGCATGTTGAAAAAGGAAAGAGAGATATGGTGAAGGATATTCACCGACTTATAAATCTAGGAGTGCGACTCTTGGATTCCGAAGATGGGGGAGTGGTTGTTCATGAGGTAGCTAAATCTTCCCTTTGTGCTGAAGTTAAAGAGAAGTAGATTGAAGTTCCCATCTTGATGCAGATCAAGAAATATGTGGGTCAACATGAGGTGATGTCTTTTGAAATTGGTGGTGATGGAGTTTTAAGATATCAGGGCAGACTATGTGTGTCAGATGTAGATGGGTTACAAAAGAGGATCCTTGATGAAGCACACACTTCGAGGTATGTTGTTCACCCAGGCTCTACTAAGATCAATCATGATCAAAAAGCTATTTACTGGTGGAATAATATGAAGCGTGATGTAACGCCCCGAAATTAGGTCCCGAGATGTCACACGGTGCTTAGGGTCACAAGTGACCCCAAGCTAACCCTTCTACTGGCATAACTCACAAGAAACTGAATAAAAATACAAATCCATACAAATCAGCAGAAATTAACTCTTTTCTGAATCTGATCGATACAAAAATGGAATTTTACAGGATTACAATTCTTCCTTTACAACCAAAATTGAAACAAAATACATCAACTTCTACTGACTGTCTATGAAGCCTCTACTAGTACTGACTGTAGGTAGCTGGGTCATGACTCCCAACTACCCCACTCAATACGACTGAATAAAGAAAATACAACACTATAAACTCTGCATAACTAACCCAAGCCCTTGAATCAAAAGGACTCATCACCTGCTGACTGGATACCACGAACTGACTGGATCCGAAGGTGCAACTATACCTTGTACCTACATTCTGAGAAAATGTAGCCCACAAACGAATATGTGGGTCAGTACCATGGAAAAATACTGAGCATATGGGTGTGCAATGCATATATAAAATAATATCTTAATATCATCACAGTTTATAAAATTATGCATGCTGATATAGATGACTCACTTAGCTCGAATTAAATCATCAAAATCATGGATGAATAATACATGTAAAGTAAAGCAAGTAAGTCATTACAATACGTTCTCAGTTCACTTTCATCTCAATTTCAAATCATCAAAACAATCAAATCTCATGTCAATTCTCATTAGAATATATTCCTTAAATCTTTT
Source organism: Capsicum pubescens (assembly GCA_030864215.1). Lineage (NCBI taxonomy): Eukaryota > Viridiplantae > Streptophyta > Magnoliopsida > Solanales > Solanaceae > Capsicum > Capsicum pubescens. The sequence continues at coordinate 16,585,024 of CM061543.1, read as the reverse complement.
AAGAATAATGACTTTCTCAAACTCAGCCTTTTAAGCAAATATGTTTTCATCTCAGATAGAAGAGTACACACACACACATTGGGAGATCCTATAACCAACATAAACCATGTGAGCTACATGGAGTCCAACGTACAACCCACGTTGGGGAGAGACATCCTATCCTTTCCATCAGAGTAAGACTATCGATTTCAAATCCACACAAACTAGTGATCACTATATAAATCAGCCTCAGGATCACTCCTACGGGGGCACGTAGTTCTAGGGAAGTAAGGTCACTTTATACCTCCCACTCGGTGCTAAAGATTTCTCCCGGACTTAGCTCAGATCATTTCAAAGACAATCCACAACAAAATAATTTCAGTAATATATAAATATACATCGGGAGCCATCATGCTTCCCATTTATCAAAATCAACCACGTTGTGGATTTCTTTCACACTCGAGTTCAAAACAACTCCATTAAGACCAAAAGGTCAAATCATTCAAAACATCTCAAATTATTTAAACTCAAGGTGTTTATAACATATGATTTTCTCAAAATAATAAGCTCAAATAGGGTTCCAAAAACCCATACATCAATATCACCATAAAACCTACCAAAGTTTCATACTTTATGACATAAGCACAAAAATAATCACTTAAAACTTAAAATTTCAGCTTTATAATCATACATCTTGGTAAAGAAAATTTGCTTTGGGATTCAAATCTCATTGTGCTTATAGCACATAATTTCTCAAAGTACAATTCCAATTAGGACTCAAGGTCTCATACATCAAAATCATATTAAATTTTCTCAAGATTCATGCTTTTCATCATACATATATATAACTTCCTTTAAAATCTGGAAAATTCAGCTTTATGTACAAAAATGTCATCATTCTCATTCAATTCAACTTTCAAAACATAGAGAGTATCATAATCTCATGTAAAATCATATAGGGTATAAATTCATGCTTCAAATTCATATCAAAACATGTAAAATCATGTATATTCATAAAAGAAAAATCAATTTGGGCACAAGAACGAAAGAGAGTTCTTGTTGAAAATCCCCACATACCTTGAATGATGAACTTTAGATCGATACTCATTTTTGAGATGTTTATCGTGTCTTTGAATGATGGTTCTTGGAGTTCTTGAACTAGGAACTTGAAATCTTGAATAAATTTGCAGAATTAATGGTGAACTTTGGAGGTTCTTGAAGTTGGATGTAGGAGCTTAGGATTTTCTTTTTGAGGGAATTTGATGAAATATAACATATAATTCTCCTAATAGGATTTAATATAGGGTTTGGACGGATTTTGGGTGAGGAGGAATGACCAAAACGCCCCTAAACCCATAAAAAAAAACTGCAATTCGCATCTGAAACAGTGTTGGCGCGTGATCTGCGCGCAGCGCGGGCCTAATCGCCCTGGCTTACAGCTCTTCACTAAAAGGGTTGTAACTTTTCGCTCGGGTATCGTATTTTTTACGAAATTGGTATCGTTGGAAAGATAATTCAATTATCTACAATTTGATAGGTCTTAGGATGAAAAATTCCATGTATATAAAGAGTTATACTCGTTTGAAGTAGACCCTTGTACAATCGAATGTCAAACTTTGGACGAATCAATTGGTCTTAGATCAACTTTGTTCTAAGTCATTGCTATGAACATTTTTCACCTCAAATCTACTTCATAGACTAGGATAATGATCATGAAAATTATATTCACATGAGAGTCACTTGGATTAGAGTTTAGACGCGTAGAAACGACGGTTCGAATTCTAGCACGAAAATACGGGGTATTACACGTGATGTGGCTAATTTTGTTGCCAAGTGTTTGAATTGTCAATAAGTGAAAGTAGAGAATATGAGACTAGGTGGTACTTCCCAGGAGATAGCCTTGACTTTGTGGAAATGTGAGATGATCAATATGGACTTCATCAGGGGACTTCTGAGGTCCCGAATCCAGTATGATTCAATTTGGGAGATTGTTGATCGACTGACCAAGTTAGCCCACTTTCTGCCCGTCAGAACTAACTATTCGGGAGATGACTATGTCAAGCTGTACATTGAAAAGATAGTTTGTTTGCATGAAGTACCGATATCCATCATATCTGACCGAGGTACGCAATTATCTTCGCAGTTTTGGAGGTCTTTTCAGAGGGGTTTAGGTACCTAAGTGAACCTAAGTACTGCATTCCACCCTCAGACTGATGGGCAAGATGAGCGCACTATTCAGACTCTTGAGGATATATTAAGGGGCCTGCATAATTGACTTTAAGAGAAGTTGGGTGGATCACTTGCCATTGATAGAGTTCATATATAATAACAGTTACCATTCCAGTATTAAGATGGCTACTTTTGAGGCATTGTATGGAAGAAGATGTAGGTTGCCAATAGGGTTGTATGAAGTGGGTGAGACTCAGTTGTTTGGGCCTGATCTTGTTCATCAGGCAATGGAGGATGTGAAAATTATTAGAGAATGACTTAAGACAGCCCAGAGTCGATAGAAGTCCTACGCCGATGTTAGGAGAAGAGACTTAGAGTTTGAGGTTAGTAATTGGGTGTTTCTCAAAGTTTCTCCTATGAAGGGAGTCATGCATTTCGGGAAGAGAGGTAAGCTAAGTCCTCGCTATATAGGGCCATACCAGATTTTAAGAAGGATAGGGGGAGTTGCCTATGAGTCAGTGCTGCCTACAAGTTTGGGCTCTATTCATCCGGTATTCCATATATCCATGCTAAAGAAATGTATTGGAGACCATTCCCTAGTGTTGCCTGTAGAGGAGATCAAGGTGACAGACTCATTAGCATATGAAGAGAAAACTATTGCAATCTTAGATCGCCAAATTCAGAAGTTGAGGAACAAAAAGATAGTGTCGGTTAAGGTGCTATTGAGAAATTAGAAAGTTGAGGAAGCAACTTGGGAATCAGAAAATGACATGAGAGATAGATACCCAGACTTGTTTGATCCGGTGGATGACGAAATGAAAGGTACAATCCTTGTCTTATTCTTTTATGGACTTAGTATACTTTAAATCATGTTTGTTTGTGTTCCAGGTTATTATTCAGAGATGAATGATCCCAAGGGGGGGAAATGTAACACCCCACAAAAATCGTACATGCGTTAGCTCATGGTAATATGCTCTTAGAGTTAAATGACTAGAATTCTGTCAAAGAAGCTTAGTCTCATTTTTGACTTCCAAAGTGAGTAAATTTTAAACCATATATAATTTTCCTAATTTTGACTTTTTATCATGTGGGAAATTGAATGAGCTTTTCGTCGATATAAGATTTGCCCAAATACGATACCCGGGCAAAAAGTTATGGCTAATTTAAGTTCTAGTCGTAAAATACCATCATTTTGGTGCTTGGCGCATCGCGGAGGGGGCCTATTTAGAAATTGTCAAATTCCAGTAGCATAGCGCGATTATGGCGCATCGCGCTGAAGTTTCAGGTCCCAACCAGTGGGACAACTCGATGGCTCCGCGTCATGGTGACCTTAAGAATCCCACTAGTCAATTTCCAGTGAGCCACCGTGATTGTGGCGCGTCGCGGTGGCCCATGAAATCGGGCTCCAAGTTATATTTTTAGTCCATCTCATTAAGGGAATATTGGGTATTTTCCACCCCCTTATCAGCCTAAACACGGGATGTAATCCCAAATGACCTCATTATTGATATTTTCATCAAGAACACTCCTTAGGGTTTCAAACAAGAAAACCCAAATAACTCAATATTTAACCGTGGGTTTTCAAGATTGATTGAAGATTTAGAATCCCAAATCGTAGGTTTCAAGAATCATCCATCAAATTTCTAAATTGAGGTACGTGGGGTTTATCCTAAAAACTACATGGGCTTGTAAACACTAGAACATGATTTAAACATTATAAAGCATGAATTTAAAAAGGGGGTTTTGAAATACATGATTTATTATGCATTATGAATATTTAATTGTATTGTTGATTTGGTGTTTAGGCCTTTCCCCCTTAAATTGATTTACATGTATATGTATATGTATGAAAATTTAGATTTAAGATTGTTTGAGAGCACAACTTATGAAATCCCTCTCTTGTGATGACTTTAAGTTTATGATCTTAATGTGAAAGATTTGAAATGCATGATTTATGGCTTGAAATTTGTTTACTCAAATACCATAGTATTTTGAGCATGATTTAGCGATTTAAGAGAGGGAGTTTATTGATGTAAATATATTTTGTTAAAAGAGAAAGATTTGTATGAGATTAAGAGATTTGACATGAACACCTTGCATCTTTGAAAGTTTGATAAGGAGAGTTGTATACATGTGTTTACATGAGTTTTAGAGAAAGAGTTCTTTAAAATGATTTATTGATATGGTGGTCCTGAATTATGTTTTTAAAATAGAGATTGTAATATACTAATAATGGCTGAGTGATATGACTTGCAAGTCAATGGTATGACGATACCATAAGTATGTATGCCATAACAGAGTATGTTTTCAGAGTTTGATTTCAGAGAATGCATATTTTAAAGAGTTAAAACTAGGCTTAAAGAGGGTTAGGTGGTTACCCGAAGAAGGTTTGAGTTCAAGTAACTCTTAGTCTAAAAGCGTGATTTGCCAATCCGGGTATATTATTTTTACGTTGGCGACGGCCGTGTGGCGTAGCAGAGTCAGAGACTCCAACCTTTGCGGCACACTTGGGTTGGAGGCTTCCCCGTCGAGTCAATGGCGGATTCCATCTAGCCCGTGGAATTTTAGAGTTGTAGGGTATGGTATACCACATAGCGCAGAAGTAAAACAAAAAATGTCTCAGAGTTCAGATAATTTTCTTTCAGAGTCTTTCAGAAATGCCCATGAGATTTCTTACTATATGATATGTTTATGAACTATTTTAAATTGCTCTCATATATGTTGAATATAAATTATTACTTTGGATTTGCTCTGTGTACCAGTACATCTGTATTGACCCCCTACCTCCCAGGTTCGGAGGCTCAGTCTAAGGGTCTGGCTAATCAGTAGAGTATTCCAGAGAGAAGTGATTCGTGCAGTGGTGAGCCTTCTTTTTTCCGGAAGGCCTATTATTTCAAATTATGTTATTCCATTGTTTTGGTCTACTGGGGGCCTTGTCTCAGTTTTCAAAACAGTTTTGAGATGTAGTAGAGATTTCGCAGACTGAGTCAGATCTTATTCAGATGTTTTGAATTGCAGTTTTCTTTCTTATGTCTTGAAACCCAGAGTTAATGACCATGTTTCCGTATCAGATTATATTTCCGCATGTTCTTTTATGATATGAATGTTGTTCATGATTACCAGATCAGATAGAGTAGGACGTCCGGTCCTTCATGGTTCAGGATGTCCATCACGGCCAGACCCTAGTTCGGGTCGTGACAATTAGTTCACAGTAGAATTAGACTCCAAACTTAAAATTAAATTATATTTACAACGATGACTTGACCTTTTCAGGACGAGCTTTTGGCGTAATTAATATACAATAAATACCTCCCCTCCCCCCTCAAAAAAAAAAATAGTTGACTTTTGACCATGTTTCATTGTGGAAAATAGAAAAAAATAGTTTTTATTTTTGAAGTGAACCATGATATTTAAAAATTAAAGTTGTGCTTGGCAATGGAATAAAATTGAGTTTTTTTTAAATTTTTGTGGGTAATTTGGAGTAAAAAAGTGACAACTTCTTTGATGTTTTTGGAATTTTGAAAATTCTCGCAAAAACAAAAATAGAATTTTCAAAATTGTATGACCAAATATGTTTTCTGAAGTTCAATTCAGGAAAACGAGAAAAAAAATGATGATCAAACGGTCCTTAAATGATATTTATATTTCTTCTTAATTACAATAATAAATGACTTATGCAGTAGAATTCTCCTTATTAATGTAATCTGATTAAAATATATAAAAAGTCAATTTTTTTGGTTAATTTCTCTTTTGCCCAACTGTGCTTACCTGTCTATACTCTATATCTTTCAAAAAAAACAACACTACTGAAGTATCAACAGCAAAGTTGAATAAAGCAACAAAGCAAGAAGCCAAAACACCAACCTGTTCCTCTCTTTCACTCAACAAAAATGGTATCGCCAAAACGACCGAGCTCATCATCGTCTGATGATCTACCTCCATTTTCGAAGCATTCAGAGGTTCACATAAATTTTCACTTCATTCATTTTATTTTTTTTAGTTTTTTGTTAAACATTCGATGAGTGAACTGATTCTTTTTTTTTCTTCCTTGATTGTATCAAATTCATTTTTTTAGGTGGATGATGCACCTCCTTCTGTGAAGCGTCCAAAGGTGACTCAAATTTCTACTTCGTTCATTTTTTGTTTTTTGTTAAGCGTTTGGTTAGTAAATTAATTTTTTCAGGTAGATGATATACCTCATTTTTTGAAGCGTCAAAAGGTTCACTCAAAGTTATACTTTATCTTTCTTTCTTTTTTTTCTTTTTTTCTTTTTTTTGTTAAGCGTCGGGTGAGTAAATTGATTCTTTTTGGTTCTTTTTGATTGGTGTGAATTGATTTTTTAGAGAGATGACAATGTGGATGCTTTGGACAAAAAATTGGTGCCGTCATTGGAAAATCCAAAGGAGTTATGCTCAACTGATCAACCAGAATTTGGAGCTGGCAGCATGGCTGACCAAAAAGTTAACGACACTGCTGACAAAAAAGTTGAGCTGCAGCTGATGGAAAAGTTGATGTTGTGGTGGACGGAAAAGGTGACACTACGGTGGAGGGTGAAGTTATCATACCTGTCCCAGTAGGCAAGTGTTTTTTTTTGTTTTTTACTTAGTCCATCCACTTTAGTCACACCATACAGAAGGCAAGGTATACTAAAAATATAACGTCAACTTTTTACTATGTAGTTATTGAATTTATTAATTTCAAAAAGGTGATATACTAAAATTGTCTTTGATGTCAAGTCAATAATGGACAAGTAAAAAATGAACGTAGGAAATGCTTTATTATTTATCTTTTCTATTTTCTTAGGAAGTTCTTTTCTTTTTTGCTACTGTTCTTGTCTTTGATCATATTCAATGGGTGTCATTCAGGTTTTGTATCGGACAAGCCTTGGTGCCGACTCATATCAGAGTATCCGGAGGTTTTATTTTAGTAGTATTTGTTTTTCTTTAATTATTTTTCTGTTGAATTTTGGTTTATAGATTTGATATCTAATAAAATGTATATACTGCAGAACCCAACAGTAGAGGTTAATAAAAGTTTTTTGGCGGTTGGTGCGAACAAAGGAGCTCCTGCTGCTGCAATGACGTGCTTTATAAGGCTTGTAAATGTAGTGCTCTAAATTTGGACCGCCTTGACTTTCCTCTTTGTTCAACAGTTTAAGTCTATTTGCCATAATGTAAAAATATGCTGTCTACTAGTGATAATTTTAGTATGAAGATGCTACTCGAAACAAAAGAAATAATTTTTTTTCCGATGCTGATGCACACATATTTTCTCGATTGGAAATATCTGTGGTATCTTCAAGAATTCTCTTTGAGCACAGCTATATTCCTTGGAATCTCTTCAGGCAGTTGGAGCAAACTATCTTTAGGCACTCTTCTTCCTAAGAGACTGCCATATAATTTGAATATGAACATGTCGCATATCGAAGGACTGCATTAGTTGACATTTGTTTGACTATTTTTTAAGGTTGTGAACTTCATAATGTATATAGATTACTCATTGTTTGTGGACATGATCAGCATCAAGGAAAGTGGGTGGCTTTGTTTGATAGAAAAGGAAGCGGCCATGTGCAAGTCAATGGAAAGACCATCAGCAAATATTCTTTTTGCTTTCTCAATTCAGGCGATGAAGTTATCTTAAGTCAAGCAGAAAATAATGCTTACGTATCCTCTACATGTTGCTGTAGGAGCTATTGTGATTCCATTTGTATTTGCTCAATCCTTACGGTTTTTTTGATTCTTTACTATTTCATATCTATATGATTGAATATCCTTGACATTGTTTTATATAGATTGTTCAGTTACTATTGGAGTCACCTTCAGATGTTGGGACCAGTGCCGGAAAAGGAAAACTGTTGAATATCGAAAACCAGGTAGAAGATGCTTTAGCTATTGCTCGTGCTTTTGATTTGTCAGTATTTTCAAACCCATGTCGAGATCTATTTTCTTTGAAACCGACATCTCAGGACACCCAAGAAATGAGCTGCATGCCTCCTTCCCTGTTATTCATGATATTCTGATTTTGAATTATCCATTGGTAGAAGCTTGATGGCCTTGAATTAGATTCAGCTGCAAATATCGGCAGCAATAATGCTGCTGATTTTGAATTATCCATTGGTACAGGCAATCCTAAGTCATTCGCTGAACCAGTTCTTTTGGCCTTCCTGATATGAGCTCGCAGACTGATCCATACATAACTAAAAAATGTATTTATTAATAGATGTTGGAGGAAAGACGGGGGATTACTGAATCAATGCCTGCTTCAACTTCAGAGATGTCTTTAAAATCTGCTGCAGTTATGGAAAAACTTTATGCTGCAATCATTGACGAACAAAATATAGAAGTGTAATTTGAAGACTTTCCATATTACTTAAGGTGTGCAATTAGGCAATAAGATCACATAGCATAATCCAGTTACCATTGTATATCTGAAGTTCTACTTAGTTTCCTTTAATGTTTTTAGTCATTTTTTGCTCTTGAGTTCTTTGGTCTTTTAGGCATTTCCTGGCATTTCTTATATTCTAGTTAAGAAATAAGAAATATTTTCTTTTCATCATAAAAATATTTTCACAATATGTTCTTTTGGCGATGGGTTTTAATTTTGTTTATGTTAATTTATTAGTGAATTAATTAATTTTGCAAAAAATAAAAGTTGGTATGTAATATTTGTGTTAGAAAAAAATTTGAAACCTTTGAGCTAATGCAGATCAATTTAATTAGTGACTTCGCAAAAAGGAAAAGATTATCTAAGCCAATCTTGATTACTTCTATGTTTTGTGAATGTGGAAAGGTCTCTAATCCTGGCCCATTGATTACTTCTATGTTTTTATCTAAGCCAATCTTGGTTCTTGTTTCTGTATGATATGTGTAATTCGCAAAAAAGCAAAGAGATTGGTTTTTAGGGTATTACTTTCTTTCTATACTTAGGTAGACTGGTTTTTAGGGTATTACGTACTTCCTTTCTACACTTAGATCACATATTTGAGCCTCGCGCCATGCGGACTAAGCCACATATTGGTATTTACATAGAGAAGTGTGGAGAAATGGACCCATTATTCTTAAATTTCAAAGCTACGATCGGTTTAAGGATTGGCCCTAGATGAATTTCTCGGTCAGTAAAAAAATTAATTAATTATTGGTTAAAAAACGTTAAAGGGAATAACGTATGAATTCAATTCAAAAGCTATCCGCTAAAACGGAGATATATGGAGTTCGAAGAAGAGAATATGCAGAGAGACAAATTATTTTCTTGTTAAAAGACCGTCTTTAATTGATCATCAACTTAGCAACTTAAATAGTTGTTATTACAACTAAAAATAGGATAAAGAAACAACCTATTTCTATCAAAATTAAAATAACTAATTAGTTTCCTACCAAAGATAGGACTCCTAATTTAACTAGGATTGTACGTAAAAAAAAACTGGAGAGAAAAAAACAAAGAAAGACGTGCATTCCTAAAGCAACTCTCAACACTCCTCCTTGCTTTATGAAATGCAAACTCCAATTTTCTGTCTGAGAAGCTCGAATTTGCTGACAGGTAAAGGCTTAGTGAATATATCAACACATTGTTCTTCCATCTTGCAGTAGACAAGAATCACATCTCCATCTTTTTGAACTTCTCTCAGGAAGACAAACTTGATATTGAAGTGCTTAGATTATTCCATGAAACACAGGATTGTGAGAAATAGCTATTGCTGCTTGGTTGTCCACGAACACTTCAATGCTTCCTGTTGGTTCCATATGCAAATCAATCAGAATTTTCTTCAGCCACAATGCTTGATTTACCGCTGCTGTAGCTGCCACAAACTCAGCTTCGGTAGTAGATTGAGCCACAATGTCATGTTTCTTACAACTCCATAAAAAAATCCCAGAACCAAGACTAAAATAGTGCCCTGAAGTACTCTTCGAGTCATCTTTGGAACCTCCCCAATCAAGTTGACTCCTTCGAAACATGACTCCATAGGTGATAGTTTCTTTGATATATCACACAATTCTCTTGGTTTCCTTCAGATGTACTTCACTCGAACAATGCATGGACCTTGATAGAATACTTACAGCATACAATATATCGGGTCTTGTTGCTGTAAGATACATTAAACACCCAATGAAACTTCTAAAGTATGTTTCCTCCACCTTTTCAGTTCCATCATCTTTGTTTAGTTTCTTTTTTGGGTTCATGGGAGTATTCATCTCTTTGCAATTTTCCATTTTGAATTTCTTGAGAATTTCCTTCGCGTACTTCTTCTGGAAAATGAAAAACTCATCTTTTCCCTGTGTAATCTCCATTCCAAGGAAATAAATCATTAGACCAAGATTAGATATTTCAAGAGCTTGCATCATAGCCTGCTTAAACTCAACAATGAGCTTTGCGCTGCTTCCTGTAATCAAAAGGTCATCGACATAAACAGAAACAACAAGAATCCCACTGTTATTGCATTTAACATATAGTGTGAATTATGAAACACTTTTATCAAAACTGAGGCTAAGCAAATAATCATCTATTAGATTATACCAAGCTCTTGGTGCCTGTTTTAGGCCATAAAGAGCTTTATGTAGTCGGTAGACTTTCTCTTCTTTTCCATTTGCAACAAAACCTTCAGGTTGCTCGATATAGATTTCTTCTTCAAGAACTCCATTAAGAAATACGGATTTGACATCCATCTGGTGTACTTTCCCGCCACGTTATGCAGCAATAGTAAGAAGCAACCTGATTGTGTCGAGCCTAGCAATTGGAGCAAACGTGTCAGAATAATCAACACCAAAAATCTGTGCATACCCTTTAACTACAAGTCTTGCCTTGAGCTTGTTAACAGAACCATCCGCATTCAATTTTATGCGGTAAACCCACTTCACACCGATGATCTTTCTATCTTGAGGCTTTTCCACAAGCTGCCAGGTCTTGTTCTTCTTAATCATTGCAAGCTCCTCCTCCATTGCGGATTCCCACTTAGGATCTAAGACAGCCTCTTCAAATCTAGAAGGCTCTAAAATTGCCACATTGCATCTCCGATATATCTCAGAGAGCAACCTTGTTCCTCTCACATGTTGATCATCAATGTTTTCATCAAAATTAGGTAGATTGCTTGTGATCTGCTTCTGGTTAACTTTTTCCCTGTCCCATCTCTCATTCCCTATAAAAAAATACATCTCTACTTACCATAATTTTTTCAGTATGAGGCTGAAAAATTTTGTAAGATTTAGAGATTGTACTGTAACCAATAAAGACTCCAGGTTCAGCTTTCTTGTCTAACTTGTCCATCTTAACCTGCGGAATATGAGAGAAACACAAAAAACCAAAGATTTTTAAGTTTTTTAAGGACGGCTTATGGTCGTTCCATGCCTCAAAAGGTGTCTTGTCGTCAACTTCATTGGTAGGTAATCTGTTCAGCAAAAAAAACAGCAGTGTTTGCTGCTTCTGCCCATAAATATTTTGGTAGTCCTTTCTCATATAACAAACACCTCGACATCTCCATTATTGTCCTATTCTTCCTTTCACTAACTCTATTCTGTTGCGGAGTATACGGGGCAGTGAGTTTATGCTCAATACCTGCATTTTCGCAAAACTTCTCAAATCGATAAGATGTGTACTCAGTACCATTATCTGATCGAAGCATTTGCATCCTGCAACCACTTTGATTTTCTGCCAAAGCTTTGAATTTCCAAAACACTTCAGGTACTTCATATTTGAACCTGAGAAAATAAATCCAACACATTCTTGTCATATCATCAATAAATGCTATAAAATATTTACTTTCGTTAAGAGAAGCAGTTTTATGTGGTCCACACAAATCAGTATGGACCAACTGAAGCTTCTTCGATGCTCTCCAGGTTGCCTAGGCAAAAGGCATCCTGCTTTGTTTTCCAAATTGACATGTGTTGCAGCTTGTGTGTTTGTCCTCCATGGATGGTAGTCCTAGAACCATATCTTTCTTCACTATGTACAAGATTTCCTTGCGATGACAATGCCCGAGTCTCTTATGCCATACATTTGTTGTCATCTCTTGGCTCGTGTAGGCAGCCGACTTTCCCTCCATTGGATCAAACGAAAAGCTTTTTCCTCTCATCTTAACTTGGCAGATTGCTTGACCCTTTGGATCAAATATCACACACTTCTTGTCCCCAAAATTAAGCTTAAAATCATTCTCCAAAAGTTGTCCTACGCTCAACAAATTTTGATCAAGTTCAGGAACAAAAAGTACATCTGAAATTAACTTTGTACCTAAGCGGCTTTCAATAGCTATTGTTCCTTTTCCTTTGGAAAAAAGATAATTACCATTACCGATTCTGACTTTAGAGACTGCGGACTTGTCTAAATATTTGAAAATCTCCTCATCATGAGTCATATGATTTGTAAAACCGCTATCAATTAGCCAGGACTCATTTGAGATGCTACTTGTAAAACACGATGCGACAAAAAGTTGAACTTTTTCCTGTTCATTAACAACTTGAGCCTCTGCATCTTGCTGCTGAGTTTTGTTCTTACAGATGATCACTTCATGCCCAAGATGATTGCACTTAGTGCACTTAGCATTAGTCCTCTTCCAACACTTTAAAGGTGCATGTTCGAGCTTGCCGCAATGCTTACAAGGAGGATAGTTTTCTTTGAAACCACCTGTTTCGTTTTTGTTGTTGTGTGCTGCACCTTCTCCATCAGTTGGTTGGTACTTCTTATTCTTCTTCTTCTTCTTAGAACGTCCATCATCATGATGCTTGGCTGGTAAGGCATCTTCGACAACTCCTTCTTGTCTCATAACACGACATTGCTCTTGCGCTTGAAAAGAACTTAAGAGCTCTGCAAGTGTGATCTTGGACAAGTCCTTAGTATTTTCTAAGGTTGTTATGGTAGCGTCAAATCTTTCAGGTGTCGTTACTAGGATTTTCTCAACGATCCTAGAATCATTGAAAGTGGAACCAACAATCTGATGTGACTTGCTAAATTAAGAAGTTTGTCAGAGTACTCCTTTATGGTTTCACTTTTTTTCATCCTTTGCAGCTCAAACTCACGTACCAGATTCAACACTTGCATCCCTCGAATCCTTTCATATCCTTCATACTCAGTCTTGAGATAATCCCATACCTCTTTCGTTGATTTCAGAGACATGATACGAGTGAAGATATTAGATGAAACTGCAATAAATAAGCATGCCATTGCCATTGATTTCCTAGTATTCCTCTCCTTGTGAGTTTTAATCTGTGCCACCATGGGATTGTCCGGCAAGGGAGCTATCTCGTATTCATCTTCAATAGCTTCCCAGAGATCCAAAGCTTGCAGATATGTTTGCATTCTAACTACCCAGATTTGATAACTTTCTCCATCGAAAGTTGGTGATGCCATTGAAGAAAAATTTTCTTCTCCTTCATGGTATCCACTAGATCAAATTGATGAACACACTCACAGGTCCCTTAAGATTAAATCTCTGCTACCAATTGTTGGTTAAAACCCGTTAAAGGGAATAACGCAGGAATTCAATTCAAAAGCTAGCCGCTAAAATAGAGATGGAGTTTGAAGAAGAGAATATGCAGAGGGACAGATTATTTTCTTGTTAAAAGGCGTCTTTAATTGATCATCAACTTAGTAACTTAAATAGTTGATATTACAACTAAAAATACGACAAATAAACAACCTATTTCTACCAAAATTAAAATAACTAATTAGTTTCCTACCAAAGATAGGACACCTAATTTAACTAGGATTGTACGTAAAAAAAAAAAAAACTGGAGAGAAAAAAACAAAGAAAGACTGCATTCCTAAAGCAACTCTCAACATTAATCAATTAATTAAAAGTGAGTTCTCTTTAGCAATTTAAGCTTTCAGATGAGATTAATCACACATTTCAACTTAGTAATGAAGCCATGCTTGTTCTCGTTCTTGATTTAACCAATGCAAGGGCCCCATGTTATATTGTCCATGCACTAGATATCCAATTTTAGACGTGCAGTAGGGTATTGAATAGATCACACTGGTTCATACAATGGACAAGCTATCGTTTTTCTACAATGGACATTGCTCTTTAATTAGATGTTGCCGTTTACCCAGGGTTTGCTATGCCTCGTCTTATTTTGATGGTTGTAGATATCTCATATAGTATGTAGCTATGTGCTTTAAATAAACCTTGGTTTTGTTGAAGATGTCTGTATCTGTGCATTTGCAGAGAGAACACAAAAAATGTGCTGATTGCCACTTCATATTTACACCTAAAGCGCAAGGAGCAAGTTAAATATTTCAACAAGCTTCGTGCGGTGAACTCAAGAATTTTACTTTCTGGTCCTGCAGGTTTGTTACTTTCACAGTAATTAGTTAACTTATTTTGTATTTGTTATGATTTCATTTTTCTCACTGGAATGCATGGAAGATATTAATCTATGGGTACTGACCAGTCCTGCTTTTATTTTCCAGGATCAGAAATATATCAGGAGATACTGGTAAAGGCACTTGCACATTTTTATGGAGCCAAATTGCTCATTTTTGATAGCGAAGCTTTTGTAAGATAAAATACTCATATTATTTTGAGGGACATTGCAAAATTAACCTTAATTGTTTGTCTTTTTTTGTTGTTCTTGACCCCCCTTGAAGTTGTAACACCCCGCATTTCGGATGAGAACGAAAATTGTCATTTCCTTCACATAAAGGTTCCAAAAGCCATAAATCCAATGTAAGTTTGGTGTGTTAATAAATTATGTAGTTTGTAAACCTATTTGAGCATGAATTGAGATCATACAGGTCCCCAAACTCAAGGACAAGTTGAAAGTTTTCCTATCGTTCGAATTTTAGTGAGCGTTGAAACTTAGGTCAAATTCAATCGACCATTACTCTTTGTATATATTGAATTAGAGTGCTTAATATATATCAAATAAAGGTATTCGAATTATCTTTCCAACGATACCAATTTTGGAAAAATCCGATACCCGAGGAAGAAGTTATGGCTTTGCAAAGTGGAGTGTGTCGTACAGCATAAGGTGTGCGACGCACACCCTAACTTATGCCATAAGGTGTGCGACGCACAACCTAATGTGTGCGATAAAGAGTGAGCCGCATATATTATTACTCAAGTGACTTAAACACTCCATTTTTGGGGCAAAATGGTCCTTTTCCCACCCTTATTTAGCCATAAACACGAAATTCAGTCCCAGATACCCCAAAATACACCTTCATTCATCAAAATTGCTCAAGAACTCTCCTTAGGGTTTCAAAATAAAAACCCAAGCAACTCAAGATTCAACCGTGGGTTTTTGAAACTAATTGCATATTTGGAATCCCCAGAACGTAGGCTTCAAGCAGCACCTATCATCTTCGCATATAGAGGTATGTGGGGTTATCTCAAAAATCTCATGGGCTTAAAAATTCATGTTTACAAAATGGGGGTTTTGAAATTACGAATATAATTATGTTTTAAACGTTTTATGATATTGATTTGGTCTTTAGGCCTATTCCCGAAGTGGTTTGATCTATGATATATGTATATGCATGTATTTCGAAAAGATGTTAACTTGAGAGCAAGAATTATATGAAATCCCTCTCTTTATATTGTCACGACCCGAACTAGGGCCTGGCCGTGACGAGCATTTCGAACCATGGAGGGCCAAAACACCCCTATCTGTCTTGTAATCATGCACCTAATTCATATGATCAAAGTAATGCGGAAGAAACACAATAATTCGGAAACATGGTCATAAATATGAAAAGAAACAATAACGGAGAAATAAAGTTCCCCCAACATCAATCAACCTCTAAACAACTGTCTGCGAAAATCTCTAACAAATGACTGAGTCAAGTAACTGTATCTAAACTGGGACAAGGCCCCCAGTAAACACCAAAACTAAATATAAGATAAAAGGACTGCAGGACATAAGACCTTCCGAAACATAGAAGGCTCACCACTTGTCTCTGCAACTCTGTCTGAATGATCTACTGATTATCTTGACCCTAGACTGGGCCTCTGAACCTGAGAGGTTGGAGAGGGGAGGGGTCAGCACAAAAGTACTGGCACGCAGAGATATCAAAACAAAACATAATATTTTTACAAAATATAGTTGAGAGTCATTATAAAGCAATTTCATATCAAATCATTTGAAAACACATGGGCATAATGCAATAGTTTCTAAACAACAATGAAATGCAACTGGGCTAGGTGGAATACCCTACATAATTTACACCAACTGTCAAACCTCGGTTTCCGCCGAGATTAAAGTATAAGTGAGGGAGAGACACACAAGACCACGAAGCATGGTGTCTCGACCCAATGGTAGTGCCCAAGATCACTTAGCCCGGGCTCCTACCTATAGTTCCAATTTGGAAATGACATAAAGTCAAGTACACAAGATCACTTAGCCTGGTACCAAATTCCCGTGTCGGCAAACACGGTTTCCAGCAATGAGCCCTTATACTCAAACGCCTTCTTCGGGCATCCACCTATCTCATGTAAAATCAATGCATTCAAACTTCATTTAATTCAATCACGTATCATATTCTGTAGGGTATCGTCATACCCGACTTGCAAGTCATCAATATCACATCCACATATGCATAATCATGTAAAAACCAAGGTGCTTCATCATTTACAAGAGGTGAACAATAATTATTTAAAATTCATGTTCTCTTTTGTTGGTCACAATATGATATGGGGTATCAAGACATTATCATGGGAATTTGAAAGCAATTTATCATTCATATTTATCAAACTTCCATGGAAAATCTCAAATCACATATGCATGGTTTCAACCATTGAAGTATATAGGCAAACAATTCCCATGACATAAAGAAAAATGACTTAGAAATCATATTGAAAGCAAGTTGTTAGCATTTGATTGAACACCCCCATTTAAAAGCATGCATGTTCATAAAAACTACACCCATGAGATTTTAGGATAACCTCACGTACCTCTATTTCCAAAAATACTAGATGTTTCTTGAAGCTCGCGGATTTGTGATTCCGAATATGTAATTATCTTCGAAAACCTACGGTCGAATCTTGAACTATTTGGGTTTTTATTTTGAAACCCTAAGGAGTGTTCTTGAGCAATTTTGATGAATGAAGGTGTATTTTGGTATTTGAGGGATTAAATCCCGTGTTGGTGGTATATATAGGGGTGAAGGATGACCAAAATACCCCTAAGGAACAATTAAGGTCAAATCTGTCCCTCAGTTGACAGTTTGATAGTCTAGAGTAAATCGATTATAACTTTTTACTTATATAATAAAATTGGATGAAACTAACTGCATTTGAAAGAGGACTCAAAGATATTTCGTTTGATATATTATAGATCTCACAGTTCATTATATACAGGGAGTTATGATTATTTGAAGTTGACCCTGAAATGCTGAAAACTGGGCAATAGGCTATGCGTTTTGCTACTGTTTTGAAATCCAAACGCAGCCTTATGCGTTCCAAAAAATTCCGAAACTTTTCCGAGATGCACTATGAGTTTTCCCGATCGTAACGCAACTTGAAAATCTAAAAACGGATGTCGGGAAGTTTGAAAAGTTGTATCCCGAAGATTGTCAGCTAAAATGACTGAGTCTCATTTTACACTTAGAAAATTTTAAGTCATTAAATGTAAGAGCTCAATATTAAAGACTAGTCTATGCACGCCTTTTACGGGGTGTTACATTATCTCCCCCTTGGGATCATTCATCCTCGAATGATGGGTAGGAACTTGTTGAAGCCTTAAAGTTATGGAATAACGCGGACATGACATGTCCTTTAATAAAGAATACACTGATCTGAAACATGACTATAAGACTGGAACTACTGATGTTCTGAATTCTTATACCGGACATGCATATCTGATGTATGGGCCTGTGTCTGAGTTTTCCTCATTAATGCAAGACTGAATACACTGATAAGCTGAACTTTTTCTATTGAACATGCATTTCTAATGCAGGTATATCTGACTGAACTGACACAAGAACGTATGACTGAATACGCAATAACAACTGATGCGAAGCTTGTAATAAGAACCTATGCATGCAACCGAATGGGGTATCTCCCCCTTGGGATCCTATGTCCCTCTATGAGTGCTCAATTCACTAAGATACTCGGAAAACGGAGGCAATGCACAAGGCACCTACGATTTGATTCATAACTGAACCTCTGGAATTTGAATCTAATGCATGACACATGAACTGAGCTATACTCGCAATTACTAGTATACTCTATCTTGGAATAGTATCATGTCTGAGATTTTGGGTAGCATGAATAAATGAAAAGACGAGAAAACAAGTCATACGAATCTGACTGCTAAACTGACTTACTGGCTATACAGACTGAATTATGCTGGACCCTCATGCTTAACTGGAGTATCTCTTCAACGCTCTCTCTAAAGAAGTTCTAACAGTAATAGGGAGCCACAAATCTTGGGTATGGATTACACAAGACATCCCACTGAGGAAATCACAACATTGACACTACTCTACAGTCTGGAATATAGACATATAACTCCTAAATTAGGATAGAATTACTAGATCTTTGGCAATACAACTTCTTACTTTCAAGCTTAGTACACTTCTCGAATATCCCTTAACTATACTATTCCCTATAAATATCATATTCATTCAATTCAGCTTAAAATTCTCATATGAGCATTGACAAATTTTTTTACTAATGTCTAAAATAGCTTAACCCTTACACCGCGATCAAGCCTAACTCTAAGTCACAAAAATACAACATGCTACACCACGCTATTATTCTAAACCATATGACGCCACCTTCTATACCTCTTTTAAAGATCACATCCTAAGTATAACATGCCTTACCACTTCAATGACTACTCTGAACTCTTAATATGAAGTCGCTAATGCATATTGCGACCTCCCACTACAATCCCAAAACGTCATTCAAGCCTATTTTATAACCACATGTTTGCTTCAAGGAAACCACCCATAAATACATACTTCACATAGTTTCTAAACTATTGTCAATATAACTCCCACGCGCTACCCTAAAACATACACACAAACTTTTCCACTAACCATCACATGTATCAAAGATTGGCCCCAAATCTTACTTCATACTTATGGCCTTATCTAAACAAACGTACTATGATCTTCCATCAACAAGAACATTTACATCATCACCACTATCATTGCATAGGGAGGGTCACTAAAAGGTTAAAACATAAGACCCTGAAGCATGAGAAGATTTTTATACGGGACTGAGCACACTATAAAGAGTGAGTACATGTGTCATGAGTTGCATGACCTCAACTAGAGTTCCTAACATAAGGAATGTGATTCCGACTACTTGAATGAACTAGAACTCATTATCTTGGAACTGGAAGAGTACATGGCTCTCTATCATATACAGGAATCACAAACTATGATCACGGAACTGAAACGTAAAGCTTGAGTAAGCATTGGGATCACTGAAAAATACTAAGATAAGAATGGGTTGAGTCTCACCCTCACTTTCTGACGTTCTATATCACTATGACATCACTACTAGAATCTGAGAGCCTGACTTGGTTATTCGTTATATCATCTCCCCCTTGGCTTTAAGCCATCATATTAAGTTCAAGAAATCCCTTATTACTAGACTCTAAGCTGAACTACACTCACCGCACTCTGGGGTCTGGAATACAACAATACACATAATTAAATAGAAATTTAACCCGAAAGACTACACATGAAAGTGGAAAGCCCACTGCTAATATGATACACCCAAATTACAACTCTCGTTAGAAAGTGTAAGCGTTCACTATCAAATATAGAACCGAACTGGGTTGGGTGTCGAATCCCACAGGGAATACTCTGATCACTAAGTGTTACAATTATTAGCAGACTGTTGGTCGAAAATTCCAAGGAAAAAGGGGGGTTTGGTTTAGGCGTGAACTAATATTATCAAAGTAACAATGAAACGATTTGCGTAGTAAGATTTAATCACAGAGATTGATAAGTTAGGGTTATGTCCACCTTATAAGTTCTACTTCTCTATTAACTATGAGTAACGCGGAATTTAGACATGCATGCACTTATAGAGAATCGTATTCTACTTTTAAATCCAAGTGTTTCTCAACCATCAAGGATTTATTTCGCTTTAGCTCTCTCGAGCCTAAAGTGTATAACAAATGGTACAAATTCTCCAAGAAGTTAATCCGGTTAAGGCATTAACGTGTAAATAGAGGTTGGAAACCCCATTTCCTTGTCACACTCTCTTTTCCAAACATGTAACTTTTCTCTCGAACAAGTTAATGCTATAATGGCGTATTCTCTATGTTTGCAACCATGAGAATTCAATCAAAACGAAGAGAGTAATGATATAAGTAGCATAACACATCAAGAATTCACAAACTCATAGCAATAGATAGTATCTTCCAAGGTTTCCATAACCCTAACAGATAAGTTTAGCTACTCATGAATACAACGGAAATCACAGTAGACATAATCATCATACCACAACTTAGAAAAATCTCGGCTATGGAGATGAAACGTATTTTCTCTTTCCGTTCCTCAAGAAAGCCGTGTTCTCTGTTCTCAAAACTATTACAGAATCTCCAAATTGAATAATGAATAATGTCGAATGATAATGATGCTGAAAAATTCAGCAATAAGGTTTTTAATAGCATCCTTGTCTAACAAGTTGCTACTGCATCCTTAAGTATTTAAAAATACTAGGTTTGCCCGGGAAAAAGTTCCCATGCATCACATTCAGTCCAAAAGCTGCCTTCCCTCTTATGTGAAGTTTTCCTTTGCTGCCCACAGGTCCACAAAGTGCTGAAATCTTCATCATTAGTACCTGAAAAACATGCTAATCACATAGGTCAGCTCACTTAAAGTAAAATGGACTAAAAGTGCAAGAATTATATATTTTATCCTCAAAACTTAGCCAAAACATGGGTAAATTATGGTGCTTAGACGTATAAATACGCCCAACATCACCACCCCACACTTAAAGCTTTGTTTGTCCTCGAACAAAATATTACATCCATGCAAACACCTAACTAGAATTTCACAATAGCAACACAAAATTTTCAACAAGACATGCACGGCAATTATTAACAAAGAGTAGGTTTCTTGATCATTACTAGAAACAACTCAGCCTCCAGCATAGACTCATTAGGGTGTTCAATTCGTTATACACAAGTTAAGCCACAAAGAATCATATAAAACTACCCAACAACCATCAACCATGTGTGCTCACACAAGATATCACCCATAATCACTCATAGTTTTGCATTTTTCGAAACATGGGTATAAGACTCTCCTTGCTCTCGCTCTCACAAAGAATTCTTATATTGCAACCGATGACCATAGGCTTGCCCTTAGTGTAATGCTCTACTAATATTAGACTGCTAAGTTTAGGATCAAATAGGTCTTTACAGGTTGTAATGTAGGCTAAGGGACAGGTAGGACTATTTTGGCCAGAAATAGTGACTATGTTCCCTAAGCGCTTTAATACACTACAATATTCCATTTACACTATCTTTTAACAACCACTCTACCTCTCTTTCATCTACCAACCCCTTTTCACCCATTTTGTTATTCAATCATAAACACAACTATCTTTTTGTTTTTCTAAATTTTTTATTTTATTTTATTTTTTATTTTTTTTATATTAAGCAAGCATCCCTATAATAGCCACTCTTTTTCACAACAATTTCAAGTACCAATACACCCTGAGGCATCACTTTCACCATTCTCCTTTTATTTTTCCACATGATTCTACAATTTTAAAGCGCTTAGGAGTTTGGATCAAATTATGGTCTTGAAAAAAAATGGATTAGGCTACATATGAGGCTGCCAAAGAAAATAGCTAAAGGCTCAAAGGAGGTTCACTAGGACAATGTACAAAGGTAGGTAAAAAGAAGGTAAACAATTTCAGGGCTGCCAAAGAAATGCCTAAATCATCTCCTACACTCACAATCTTTATTTCGCTTCACACACACACCAGGCAAGTTCTAGCATCAGTCACAACAAAGAATATACAATATCCTCACACACACAAGGCACATGGTCAACTTCATTGGGATCATTATAGATTCTTGACCCAACAGATGAATGAATTAAACCACAACAATTTATCACACAGTGAGTCACAACTTAGAGCCTAAGCGTCTCAATAGTAATGATTTAGCACAAACTCTTGTTATAATATACCATGTCGTCTATCAGAACAATTTCATGCAACATCTAAAATCTACTAACTAATTACAACTAACTAACTAACTACTAATTCAAACAAACAAGAATAAATGTAGGCAAAGAAATACAATACAGCAGACATATACCCGCACCCCACACTTAGACGGGACACACTGTCCTCAGTGGAAATAAATAAGGAAAACCTGATTAGTCGGACTCCTCTTCTATGTCTGGGGTCATACCCCCTGCGTCGGAATCATCATCAGAGTCGTCGTCATCAGATTTGTCCTCCACGTCTGATTCTGGCAGTCGGTGATCATCGTCAGTCGGCACGCCATCGTCGAGAGGTTCCTCAAAATGTACCCCCACTCCACACATGGCCCACGCATGCTCATTAAGCGGGTAATCATTGTCCAACTGCTGAATCTCTGCATCAGTCGGAACACGACCCCCATTTATCAATGTAAATCTAGTCATGCCATACAGATGGCGGAAAAAGCTTTCATCTCGAGCATGCCTCTCTGCAGTGGTGAGGTTGATGCCTTGACCAGTTTCTGGCTCTTTAACCTTCGTGAGATCAACCTTCTTTGGGTTGTGTGGTAGCTTATGATCCGCGGGTTCCTCTTCAATGTGTTCTTTCCTTAATATTGCAGTCAACAAGTTGACGAAACTGAAATGGGACCTTTTGTGCAGCCTAGCCTTGCGCATTGACGATCGTATAACCGCACCAATGTTGATGGGAATATTCGTCATCAAAGCGTACACCAAGTAGACTCGATCACGTGTGATCTTAGTATATTGTGTCCCAGGAATCAAGCAAGAGTTGACTATCCTTAACCATATGCGAGCTTCCCTGTTCAAAGAGGCATACGGGTAGGTGTTGTGGCGACCATTATCCTTGTGCCGAATCCACCGTGCCATTGACCTTGATCCGCACAGTGTATGTCTGATGGCCCTGTAGGGAGGACTGTGATAAAGCTCCTTGAGCGGTGATGGATCCACAGATGGAAGTCCCAGAAAAGAGTTGAAGAATTCCGCATTCAGTTGCAAGACTTGGCCCCAAATCTTTACTTCACTTCCAGTAGTCTTTGGGGACCAATTGGCATAAAACTCTCGCGTTAGATCAAGATTGCATTCCCCCATATCTCGAAAAATGAAATCAAGATTTAGTGCCATGATTTTAGCCAAAATACGGGTCTCTCTCTTTGCTAGACTCTCCTTCTGCATCAAATCCACGTGAACATATTTTTTTACTTTGTTGTTCTTGTACCACTCCTTTCCTTCCTCCTCTAGGACCCACTTTATCCCGAAAGTTCGTTGAGGCACTTGCAAAGAGGAGGACTCAGCCTGATCTTTTCTTGCCCTTTTCTTGCCCTTTTCTGACCTTTTTTGGAGGTGGACACTTTTTCTTTTCCTTGTCGTCCTTTTGGGGCCATTCTACCTGAGATCACAATAAAGTTACGTTAGTTTCATCATGGAAGATTTACTATAGTCGGAAAAGAAAATCGTGATGATACCACCCCACACTTAATCCGTTTGCACAATGTTAATAATCATGTAATCTTGACTATCCTTTCCGACTTTATTTCATTGGATTAAGGCAATGTTTGAACAACACTACCACATAGCAATCTTATCAGGTTTTTGCATCGAAATAACCAAACCATGTTATACTTGTGGTCAATCATGATCAATACCTTCGATGAACGAGTCATTCAAACATTCAAGCTTACAACTTTCAAGATTATGCATTAACTTCACAATTTCAACTTCATAAAAATACGACAGTGAATACCAATCAAATACAAGTCGGAGTAAAGTCAAGAATACCCACAAGAATCATTTCACTCAGTGAGATGCATCATAACAAACCAACCATATTCTCATCACCAAGCACTACTTCAAAATCTAATTCACCATTATAAATGTAGCACTGCAACAACTACGGAATATAAAAGAGCAACTTACTTGTTGATGGATCGGGAAGGTGAGTTCACAAGATTAGATGAGAAAAGAGGAAAACTTGGAGAGGATAAGGGATCTTGGGCGGCACCTAGGTTCAACAAACAATTGAGTGGTGTTCAAAGGTAGAGGGTCTATTTAAAGGATGAGCCATGGGTCGGTTTGATCCATTTACAAACGGGTTAGTAGGCAAAAAAGCATAAGTAGGCGGCGCCTATAACATTGCCTAAGCATAAGTAGGCGGCGCCTATAGCATTGCCTATGTTGGCATAGGCGGCGCCTTGCCCATCGCCTATGTGAGGCAGTGAGCATAGGCAATGGCATAGGCGGCGCCTTGCCCATTGCCTATGTTGGGATAGGCGGCGCCTATCCTATTGCCTATGTTGGCATAGGCGGCGCCTTGCCCATCGCCTATGTGAGGCAGTGAGCATAGGCAATGGCATAGGCAGCGCCTTGCCCATTGCCTATGTTGGCATAGGCGGCGTCTAGCCTATTGCCTATGTTGGCATAGGCTACGCCTAGCCTATGGCCTTTGCTCCATTATTCCTAGACTTACTACCATTGGCATGGCTCACTTTCAAATCAAAATTTTGGACTAATCTCCTCCTTTGTACGTCTTGCACCTACACTTAATCAAAAACAACAAAAATTATTAGAAGGATGGGTTGCCTCCCACCAAGCGCCTTAGTTTTGGTCGTGGCTCGACTTTTCTTTTTGCATTTTTATTTATAAAAAACAAACTCCTAGTGAAACAAAAATGATTAGAATGATGGGTTGCCTCCCATGTAGCGCTTGATTTATTGTCGCGGCAAAACATAGTTATCTCGAGTACTCAGACTTCCTCGAGATGTATGGTGGCTATACATTTTATCAAATCGGTTGGACCGATATATAGCTTCACTCTTTGTCCATTCACCTTAAAGACACCACCATCATTGTTTTCTAACTCCACTACTCCAGATGAGTAAACTTGGTTGATTCTGAATGGACCAGACCATTTAGATTTCAACTTACCTGGAAACAGCTTCAGTCTGGAGTTGAAAAGAAGTACCAAATCACCCTTTTGAAAGTTTTGTTGGACAATCCTCTGATCATGGTACTTTTTCATCCTTTCCTTGTAGAGATCTGCTCTTTCATATGCATGTAGACGGAATTCATCCATTTCATTCAGTTGTTCCAACCTCAGATTAATAGAATCATCCCAATTCAAGTTAAGCCGCTTCAGCGCCCACAGTACTTTATGTTCTAGCTCAATTGGCAAGTGACAAGCCTTCCCATAAACTAGTTGATATGGTGACATGCCAATTGGTGTCTTAAACGCAGTCCTATATGCCCATAAGGCATCATCCAGCTTTTTGGACCAATCTTTCCTACTGGCATTCACAGTCTTCGCAAGGATTAGCTTGATCTCCCGATTAGAAACCTCTACCTGCCCACTAGTTTGTGGGCGATATGGTGTAGCTACCTTGTGTTGCTTAACCCCATATTTCACCAATACGGCTCTAAACAGCTTGTTGCAAAAATATGAACCTCCATCGCTTATGATGGTACGAGGTACCCCAAAACGAGAGAAGATATTTCTCTTTAAGAACGCTACAACACGCTTACCATCATTATCAGCTAGCGCTACTGCTTCAACCCATTTGGATACATAATCCACAGCAACTAGGATATATTTCATCCCAAACGAACTCACAAATGGGCCCATGAAATCAATACCCCATACATCAAATAGTTCTACTTCAAGAATTTTAGACATGGGCATCTCATGGTGCTTCGAGATAGAGCCTTGCCTCTGACACTGATCACATCTTCTCACAAAATCGTAAGCATCCTTGAATAATGAAGGCCAGTAATAGCCACTTTGGAGTACCTTCCTTGTCGTTCGATCACCTGCATGGTGACCCCCAACTTAGGAAGCATGACTTGCTTCCAGTATGCTAGGAACCTCCACATCTGAGATGCATCGCCTAATAATACCATCAGCACATCGTCGAAAGAGATACGGTTCATCCCAGAAGTAGTGTTTCACATCATGCATGAACTATCTCTTTTGATGAAAGGAGAGATGCTCAGGAATCACTTTACTTACCACGTAGTTTGCAAAGTCTGCATACCACGGTAAGTCTTCCACCATAATGGCTAGGATTTATTCGTCGGGAAATGCATCATCAATATCAAGGTCGGGTTGCACTATGTGCTCACTCTCAAGTCTAGATAAATGATCAGCTACTTGTTTTTCGCAACCTTTTCTATCCTTTACCTCGAAATCAAATTCTTGAAGCAGTAACACCCACCTAATTAGCCTTGGCTTAGCATCCTTCTTTTCCATTAGATATCTTAGAGCTGTATGATCTGTATGCACCACTACTTTGGTTCCTAACAAGTAAGCACGGAACTTTTCAAAAGCATAAACAACTGCTAGAAGCTCTTGTTCAGTGACGGTATAGTTCTTCTGTGCTCCATTCAAGGCCTTGCTCGCATAGTAGATTGGATGAAATAGCCTTTCTCTTTTTTGACCAAGTACAGCACCCAAGGCTACCCCGCTTGCATCACACATAACTTCAAAAGGTAGAGACCAATCGGGTGCTACAATAATAGGAGCTTCAACTAGCTTTCCTTTGAGGCATTCAAATGCCTTTAAGAAATCTTCACCAAAGTCAAATTTTGCGTCCTTCTCCAAAAGTTTGCATAATGGGCTAGCAATCTTGGAGAAGTCTTTAATAAACCTCTGATAAAAACCTGCATGACCGAGAAAACTACGCACCCCTTTTACAGAAATTGGAGGTGGTAATCTCTCGATAAATTCAATCTTGGATCGATCAACCTCAATTCCCCTTTCAGAGACTTTATGCCCAAGAACAATGCCTTCCTTAACCATAAAGTGACACTTCTCCCAATTTAACACCAGGTTGAATTCAACACATCTCTGCAAAGCCATACTCAGATTTGCCAAGCATGATTCAAATGACTCACCTACAACAGAAAAGTCATCCATAAACACCTCCAAGGTGTCTTCGACCATATTAGAAAAAATGGACATCATACATCGCTGGAAAGTAGCAGGTGCGTTACATAGCCCAAATGGCATTCGTTTGAAGGCAAACGTACCATACGGGCATGTAAAAGTGGTCTTCTCCTGATCTTCAGGAGCAATGCAAATCTGATTGTATCCGAAATAACCATCTAAGAAATAGAACCATCCCTTCCCTGCTAATCAATCAAGCATTTGATCCATGAATGGCATTGGAAAGTGATCCTTTAACGTCCACGAATTCAGCTTTCGGTAGTCCATGCACACTCTGCACCCTGTGACAGGTCTGAGTGGAATTAGCTCATTCTTTTCATTTGCGTCTACTGTTATGCCCCCTTTCTTGGGCACACATTGCACTGGACTCACCCATTTACTGTCTGAAATTGGGTACACCACCCCTGCATCTAACCACTTAATAATTTCTTTCTTCACCACCTCTTGCATAGGTGGATTCAAATGACGTTGGTTCTCAATGGTGGGTACGCAATCTTTCTCGAGCTGAATCTTGTGCATACATATCCCAGGAGGGATACCAATTATATCAGCAATAGTCCAACCAATGGCTCTCTTGTACCTCTTCAGAACAGAGATGAGAGTCATTACTTGTTGTTCACCTAAATCAGCCGCAACAATAACCGGAAGTGTATTCCTACTTCCCAAGAACGCATACTTTAGATGACTGGGGAGCTCTTTCAATTCTAGCACTGGTGGATCTTCAATGGATGGTTGTGCTAGTGGTGACGGTCGATTCTTAAGGTCAAGGTCCAGCTTCTTAGGGGCATGAGAATAGGACCCCATTCCTGTTAGAGCACGAATAGTTTCTTCATACTCTTCAACATCCTCATGCTCAAAGTTTAAAAGTACAGCAGACAATGGCTCAACAGTAAGATGCTTCTCTACAGATAATTCTTTCTCATCCTCATAATAAACATCAGCTATAGAGAACACATTCATATCTTTAGGCTGCTTCATTGATTTGCAGACATCAAAACGGACCACTTCATCATTCATCCGAAATAAAAGCTTGTTTGCTCGTAAATCAATAAGCACACTTCCTGTTGCGAGGAAAGGGCATCCCAAGATTATGGGAACTTCAGAATCTACCTCGCAATCCAAAATAACAAAGTCTGCAGGAAAAATGAAGGAAGAAACCTTCACCAGTACATCATATAAGATACCAACAGGTCATTTTACCGACCTATCTGCCATCACGAGCCACATATTGGTTGGTGTAGGATCGTCCAACCCCAACTGTATACAAATAGATAGCGGCATCAAATTGATGCTAGCCCCCAAATCGCACAATGCCTTAGCAAAATCCAAGGATCCAACCGTGCAAGGAATAGTGAAAGCACCAGGATCCGCCTTTTTCTGTACTAAATATCTTGTGGCAATTGCACTGCAATGATGAACATTATCTGCCAGTTCATAACTTGCTACCCCTTTCTTTGTCAAAAGGTCCTTCATGAATTTGGCGTATCCTGGCATCTGCTCCAGTGCCTCCACCAAAGGCACATTAATAGTCAACTGCTTCAACATAGTCATGAATTTACTGAACCTGGTGTCATCATCTTTCTTCTTCAGTCTCTGAGGAAAAGGTGGTGGTGGAGTTGGGAGAGTTTTCTCCACCACTTCTTTTTTATCTTGCTTCCGATTATCAATCTTTTCAGGCTGGTGACATCTAGGTGTAGTGTCATGAACGTTCTCATTCTGATTTTCAGCTTCTACAGAATCATCACAATCTGCTTCAATAACATTCTCTTCTGTAATATCAACCACCTACTTGCCTTTGGATGGATTTTCCAACACCTTACCACTCCTGGTAGTAATATCCATACATGATCCATCATTCCTTGGGTTCTGCACTGTGTTGCTAGGTAAGGTACCAACTTTTCTTTGATTGTGTGTCGCTGATAGTTGACTCAATTGTTGTTCCAGCTGTTTTATTGAAGTGGAATGCGAATCAACCAATTGATTTATTGAGGACAAATCATTTTTTACCTCAGTTACTCCCGTGTTGGTTGCCTCCACTCCTTTCAACAACTTAGCCATCATATCTTCCATGGACATCTTTCAAGAGCCAGATGCCGCAGCCTCACGATTTCCAGGAGGAACATACAAACCACTCCTGCCAGTCTTATTCTTGAATCCGGATTTTTCATAATAGTTCTGACCTTGGTTTCCTTGGGCATTTCCTTGAAAACCCCCCTGATTATTCAAATAATTCGCTTCCTCCTCAGAATCGGATTCATCTCTACCCTGTGATACAACAGCCTTGACATTTTCTATCTTCCCTGATAATAAATGCTTGGTAAGAAGGTCCATCTGCGTTTTCATGTGAGTCATATCTTGGTCACATTCCTCTTCTTTTCGCCTCTATTCTGTTGTCATGCCAGTAGATGCAGTAGAGCTTGCTACCTCAGAATCCCTGGTATGCCAAGCTTTACTCTGCTTTGTCATACGATCTATCATATCACCAGCCTCAATAAAAGTAAGGTCCATGAATGACCCACCTGCAGCATTATCGACCACTGGCTTAGTCACCAAGTTCAACGCCCTGTATAATATTTCCATCAAGTGGATGTTGGTCATCTGATGATTTGGGCACCGCATAAGCTTCTTCTTGAACCTCTCCCATGTTTCGTGGAGAGCTTCAGTTGGAAGCTGTCAAAAATTGCTGATCTCATCTCGTAACTGTGCTCTCTTGGATGGCGGAAAGAATCTTTCTAGGAAAGCGTCTTTCAGTTGCCTCCAATTAGTAATAGAGTCAGGAGTCATCCCGTTCAACCATAGAGTTGCCTCTCTAGATAGAGACAATGGAAATAAGCGCAGTCGAATTGCATTCTGTCCAACTCCTGGATTGTCAAACGACTTGCATGTTGAGATAAAGTTGATCAGATGCATATTCGGATCATCGCCTGCAAGTCCACCAAATAACCCTTTGAGTTGTAATAGATGGATCATGGTGCTGGTGATATTGAACTTGGCTTCGGGTGCCAAGGGTGGAGGAATAACAGCCCCTGTGGCACCAGCCCCATCCAAATAGTCATCATCATCATCGAAAGGGGCCTGCATAGCTCGGCGTTCAGGTCTTATTCTAGCTTGACGATCTCTCCTGTTCACAGGTGCTGCCACCTCACCAGCACGCCTTGGATTTAATAACTCATCATCACCCAGGTACTTTTCATCAAGATTTGTTACCCGACCTAGGTTATCAATATTCTGTTGATGCACTTGAGCAGCTGCCAATGCAGCTAATCTTTCCTGCTCCTGTTGAGCAGCCATCCGTTCAAGGTTTCGTTGCGCATCCATTCTGCCAATAAGATGTGGTTCAGGATTTATAGGTAATAACGGTTGACCAGAACTTCGTGTATTTGGCATGCACTCCAATAATCCTGAACAAAACAAAAACAAAAAACAAAAAGTAAAATTCAAGAATCTTTGACCAAAGGGTCTATTAACTATCACAAACTTAGTTGACAACCGTATTCCCCGGCAGCGGCGCCAAAATTTGATACGCCCAAATTACAACTCTCGTTAGAAAGTGTAAGCGGTCGCTGTCAAATATAGAACCCAACTGGGTTGGGTGTCGAATCCCACAGGGAATACTCTGGTCACTAAGTGTTGCAATTATTAGTAGACTGTTGGTC
The DNA here is from genome assembly GCA_030864215.1 of Capsicum pubescens. Classification (NCBI taxonomy): domain Eukaryota; kingdom Viridiplantae; phylum Streptophyta; class Magnoliopsida; order Solanales; family Solanaceae; genus Capsicum; species Capsicum pubescens. Next base: position 16,554,154 of record CM061543.1, on the reverse strand, counting down.
GAAAATTCCAAGGAAAAGGGGGGGTTTGGTTTAGGCGTGAACTAATATTATCAAAGTAACAATGGAACGATTTGCGTAGTAAGATTTAATCACAGAGATTAATAAGTTAGGGTTATGTCCACCTTATAAGTTCTACTTCTCTATTAACTATGAGTAACGCGGAATTTAGACATGCATGCACTTATAGAGAATCGTATTCTAATTTTAAATCCAAGTGTTTCTCAACCATCAAGGATTTATTTCGCTTTAGCTCTCTCGAGCCTAAAGTGTATAACAAATGGTACAAATTCTCCAAGAAGTTAATCCGGTTAAGGCATTAACGTGTAAATAGAGGTTGGAAACCCCATTTCCTTGTCACACTCTCTTTTCCAAACATGTAACTTTTCTCTCGAACAAGTTAATGCTATAATGGCGTATTCTCTATGTTTGCAACCATGAGAATTCAATCAAAACGAAGAGAGTAATGATATAAGTAGCATAACACATCAAGAATTCACAAACTCATAGCAATAGATAGTATCTTACAAGGTTTCCATAACCCTAACAGATAAGTTTAGCTACTCATGAATACAACGGAAATCACAGTAGACAAAATCATCATACCACAACTTAGAAAAATATCGGCTATGGAGATGAAACGTGTTTTCTCTTTCCGTTCCTCAAGAAAGCCGTGTTCTCTGTTCTCAAAACTATTACAGAATCTCCAAATTGAATAATGAATAATGTCGAATGATAATGATGCTGAAAAATTCATCAATAAGGTTTTTAATAGCATCCTTGTCTAATAAGTTGCTACTGCATCCTTAAGTATTTAAAAATACTGGGTTTGCCCGGGAAAAAGTTCCCATGCATCACATTCAGTCCAAAAGTTGTCTTCCCTCTTATGTGAAGTTTTCCTTTGCTGCCCACAGGTCCACAAAGTGCTGAAATCTTCATCATTAGTACTTGAAAAACATGCTAATCACATAGGTCAGCTCACTTAAAGGAAAATGGACTAAAAGTGCAAGAATTATATATTTTATCCTCAAAACTTAGCCAAAACATGGGTAAATTATGGTGCTTAGACGTATAAATACGCCCAACATCATAATACTACCTTCTGAGATACACTCTATATTTCGATAGCCCCAATAGTCATAGTATGATGCTTGCACACTTATTTCTATCGGTTCAACCTTCAAAGCTCAAACTTAGATTTCTAACACTTAACATGGATATCACCGAGCCTTTTAATGAACCATACCACTTTCGTCATAGCCTACCAATATCGCGACTCCAAACTTATATCTCATTACTATGAGAATCAAGATCATATAAAAGAGCCCAACACTATCAATCTCATGCCACTATTCTGACATCCACATTCTACACTAAATTCAAGCCAATAGTCTAGCATAATCATCTACCATCAATGAAGAAGGCAACATAATATACTAGTCCGTCAAATCTGAACATTCTATCCAAATACCTCACAAATCTACTACATACCTTCACACAAGTAGTACTAGTTTACAACTACCAACAAAAGAAGGTCAAGGGGGGGTAAAGTCACATAATAGGCATGGTTAACATTAATCTGATATTATAACGCCATACAATCTTATCTAATTATACTGATCTCTCACCTCCTAATTACTTAATCTCCTGTAAACAGATTCAGCTATACATATATTAAACCAACACAAGAACAACAAGTTGGACAACAAGCTGCTAGTGAATTGAAATAGGCCTCACACGGCTTCACTAGACTTTGATTTTTGTGTTTTGAACAAGAAATGAAATGAATAACAAAGAAACTATGCTAGTGAATCAAAAGAGCCCCACACGGCTTCACTAGACTTTGATTTTTTTTCAAAAACACCATGATAATAAGATTACATATTACAAGAGATAGAAAATTGACACACAATATTCAATGATCTAAGGATACACATCTTACTCTGTATAAATAAAAATCTGAGTGAAACACTTCCCCCACAGACTACCATACAATCCACACATGCTACTTGCTACCATATTAGTCTATCACCATAAGGGGTTAAATCATTCTCGAACATCGGTTATTCAACTAAAATATTCATTTACACAAAAGTCACCCTCACTCTGACTTCTAACTTTGTGACTTCACATCCTCAACTACTTGGTCCAATATCACTACCAATAGGTCATGAAAACAACACTTTAACGCATACTACTATTCGGGTGGAAATACAGTTCCAACATTCTTCTACACATCATCCCCCCTTAAGCAAGACATTTGTAACATAAATTTGAAGGGGACTAAATGCAATTAATACCTCAAGCTGAAAAGCACGATTCCATCAGGATCAATGTTAACATCGAAATCAATACACATTGAAGCACTAACAGACTCTTATCAAGTACATACACAAATTTTAACTTTTATATGGTTCAATCAGAAAGGACCATACCATTTAGATTCTAAACTTCTGTACTTGAATCACCCAATAATGAGACATATCTGAGGACATTAGAGTAAGGAAAGAATGTGGGATGACTTTTTACTTTCGTATGGGCGACACCATAGCACGAATTAGAGTACGAAAGAGGAATATTCTAACTCTATTGCACGAACTAGAACATGAAGAAAGAGAGACATTCCTAAACGCCTAGTAGCCTCCTGCTTATAAGTGTGGCGCGCTACACAACCATAAACAAGACTCTACCCGACGCGATTTCACAGACACCCTAGGACCATGAACCGTGCTTTGATACAAAGTTTGTCACGACCCGAACCAGGGCCTGGCCTAGATGAGCATTTCAAACCATGGAGGCCCAAAACACCCCTATCTATCTGGTAATCATGCACCTAATTCATATGATCAAAGTAATGTGGAAGAAACACAATAATTTGGAAACATGGTCATAACTATGAAAGGAAACAATAACGGGAAAATAAAGTTCCCCCAACATCAATCAACCTCTAAACAACTGTCTGCGAAAATCTCTAACAAATGACTGAGTCAAGTAACTGTATATAAACTGGGACAAGGCCCCCAGTAGACCCCAAAACTAAATATAAGATAAAAGGACTGCAGGACATAAGACCTTTCAAAACATAGAAGGCTCACCACTTGTCTCTGCAACTCTGTCTGAATGATCTACTGATTCTCTTGACCCCTAGACTGGGCCTCTGAACCTGAGAGGTTGGAGTGGAGAGGGGGTAAGCACAAAAGTACGGGCACGAAGAGATATCAAAACAAAACATAATATTTTTACAAAATATAGTTGAGAGCCATTATAAAGCAATTTCATATCAAATTATTTGAAAACACATGGGCATAATGCAATAGTTTCTCAACAACAATGAAATGCAACTGAGCTAGGTGGAATACCCTACATAATTTACACCAACTGTCAAACCTCGGTTTCCGCTGAGATTATAGTATACGTGAGGGAGAGACACACAAGACCACGAAGCATGGTGACTCGACCCAATGGCAGTGCCCAAGATCACTTAGCCCGGGCTCCTACCTGTAGTCCCAATTTGGGAATGACATAAAGTCAAGTACACAATATCACTTAGCCCGGTACCAAATTCTCGTGTCGGCAAACACGATTTCCAGCAATGAGCCCTTACACTCAAATGCCTTCTTCGGGCATCTACCTATCTTATGTAAAATCAATGCATTCAAACTTCATTTAATTCAATCACGTATCATATTCTGTAGGGTATCGTCATACCCGACTTGCAAGTAATCAATATCACATCCACATATGCATAATCATGTAAAAACCAAGGTGCTTCATCATTTACAAGTGGTGAACAATAATTATTTCAAATTCATGCTCTCTTTTGTTGGTCACAATATGATATGGGGTATCAAGACATTATCATGGGAATTTGAAAGCAATTTATCATTCATATTTATCAAACTTCCATGGAAAATCTCAAATCACATATGCATGGTTTCAACCATTGAAGTATATAGGCAAACAATTCCCATGACATAAAGAAAAATGACTTAGAAATCATATTGAAAGTATGTTATTAGCATTTGATTGAAAACCCCCATTTAAAAGCATGCATGTTCATAAACACTACACCCATGAGATTTTAGGATAACCCCACGTACCTCTATTTCCAAAAATACTAGATGTTTCTTGAAGCTCGCGTATTTGTGATTCCGAATTTGTAATTATCTTCGAAAACCTACGGTCGAATCTTGAACTATTTGGGTTTTTATTTTGAAACCCTAAGGAGTGTTCTTGAGCAATTTTGATGAATGAAGGTGTATTTTGGTGTTTGAGGGATTAAATCCCATGTTGGTGGTATATATAGGGGTGAATATGACCAAAATACCCCTAAGGAACAATTAAGGTCAAATCTGTCCCTCAGTTGACATTTTGATAGTCTGGAGTAAATCGATTATAAGTTTTTATTCATATAATCAAATTGGATGAAACCAACTGAATTTCAAATAGGACTCAAAGAGATTTCGTTTGATATATTATAGCTCACACAGTTCATTATATGCATGGAGTTATGATTGTTTCAAGTTGACCCTGAAATGCTGAAAACTCGGCAATAGGCTATGCGTTTTGCTACTGTTTTAAAATCCAAACGCAGCCTTATGCTTTCCGAAAAATTCCGAAACTTATCCGAGATGCACTATGAGCTTTCCCAATAATAACACAACTTGAAACTATGAGTATAACACAACTTGCGTTACGATTGGGAAAGCTCATAGTGCATCTCGGATAAATTTCAGAATTTTTCGGAACGCATAAGGCTGCGTTTGGATTTCAAAACAGTAGCAAAACGCATAGCCTATTGCTGAGTTTTCAGCATTTCAGGGTCAACTTCAAACAATCATAACTCCATGCATATAATGAACTGTGAGAGCTATAATATATCAAACGAAAGATCTTTGAGTCCTATTTGAAATTCAGTTGGTTTCTTCCAATTTGATTATATGAGAAAAAAGTTATAATCAATTTACTCCAGACTACCAAATGTCAACTGAGGGACAGATTTGACCTTAATTGTTCCTTAGGGGTATTTTGGTCATCTTTCACCCCTATATATACCACCAACAAGGGATTTAATCCCTCAAACACCAAAATACACCTTCATTCATCAAAATTGCTCAAGAACACTCCTTAGGGTTTCAAAATAAAAACCCAAATAGTTCAAGATTTGACCGTAGGTTTTCGAAGATAATTACATATTCGGAATCACAAATCCGCTAGCTTCAAGAAACATCTAGTATTTTTTGAAATAGAGGTACGTGGGGTTATCCTAAAATCTCATGGGTGTAGTTTTTATGAACATGCATGCTTTTAAATGGGGGTTTTCAATCAAATGCTAATAACTTGCTTCCAATATGATTTCTATGTCATTTTTCTTTATGTCTTGGAAATTGTTTGCCTATATACTTCAATGGTTGAAACCATGCATATGTGATTTGAGATTTTCCATGGAAGTTTGATAAATATGAATGATAAATTGCTTTCAAATTCCCATGATAATGTCTTGATACCCCATATCATATTGTGACCAACAAAAGAGAGCATGAATTTGAAATAATTATTGTTCACCACTTGTAAATGATGAAGCACCTTAGTTTTTACATGATTATGCATATGTGGATGTTATATTGATGACTTCTAAGTTGGGTATGATGATACCCTAAAGAATATGATACGTGATTGAATTAAATAAAGTTTGAATGCATTGATTTTACATGAGATAGGTGGATGCCCGAAGAAGGCGTTTGAGTGTAAGGGCTCATCGCTGGAAACCGTGTTTTCCGACACGGGAATTTGGTACCAGGCTAAGTGATCTTGTGTACTTGACTTTATGTCATTCCCAAATTGGGACTATAGGTAAGAGCTCGGGCTAAGTGATCTTGGGAACTACCATTGGGTCGAGACACCATGCTTCGTGGTCTTGTGTGTCTCTCCCTCACTTATACTCTAATCTCGGTGGAAACCGAGGTTTGACAATTGGTGTAAATTATGTAGGGTATTCCACCTAGCTCAGTTCCATTTCATTGTTGTTGAGAAACTATTGCATTATGCCCATGTGTTTTCGAATGATTTGATATGAAATTGCTTTATAATGGCTCTTAACTATATTTTGTAAAAATATTATGTTTTGTTTTGATATCTCTTCATGCCAGTACTTTTGTGTTGACCCCCTCCCCTTTCCAACCTCTCAGGTTCAGATGCCCAGTCTAGGGGTCAAGAGAATCAGTAGATCATTCAGACAGAGTTGCAGAGACAAGTTGTGAGCCTTCTATGTTTCGGAAGATCTTATGTCCTGCATTCCTTTTATATTATATTTAGTTTTGGGGTCTATTGGGGGCCTTGTCCCAGTTTATATACAGTTACTTGACTCAGTCATTTGTTAGAGATTTTCGCAGACAGTTGTTTATAGGTTGATTGATGTTGGGGGAACTTTATTTCCCTGTTATTGTTTCTTTTCATAGTTATGACCATGTTTCTGAATTATTGTGCTTCTTCCACATTACTTTGATCATATGAATTAGGTGCTTGATTACCAGACAGATAGGGGTGTTCCGGGCCTCCATGGTTCGAAATGCTCATCACAGCCAGGCCCTGGTTCGAGTCGTGACAGAATGTTCCTCTTTCATACTCTAATTCGTGATATGGTGTCGCCCATACGAAAGTAAAAAAAAAGTCATCCCAAATTCCTTCCTTACTCTAATGACCTTAGATATGCCTCATTATTGAGGTGATTCAAGTGCAGAAGTTTAGAATCTAAATGGTATGGTCCTTTCTGATTGAACCATATAAGAGTTAAAATTTGTGTAAGGACTTGAGAAGAGTCTGTTAGTGCTTCAATGTGTATTGATTCCAATGTAAACATTGATCCTGATGGAATCGTGTCACGCCCCAAATCCCATTGGAGCGGACTGGCACCCGTAGCTGAGGAGGCCCGGGAGAACCCGTTCATAACCTATACTTTCACATTTACATTACTTATGAAAATTAGAAATTTGGGTAGCACTTCGTTGTAAATAGAAGAAAACAATACCTGTATCAGCCCAGCAGACACGCATATATATATATATAAACAGTAATTGGCCGTCAGAGCCATCACGTCTATCAACCAAACACTCCTATGGATATACAATATGTCTACAAAAGTCTCTACATAGATACACAACTGAGTTTGTCATGCCCCAAATCCCATTGGAGCGGACTGGCACCCGTAGCCGAGGAGGCCCGGGAGAACCCGTTCATAACCTATACTTTCACATTTACATTACTTATGAAAATTAGAAATTTGGGCAGCACTTCGTTGTAAATAGAAGAAAACAGTACTTGTATCATCCCAGCAGACACACATATATATATATATATAAACAGTAATTGGCCGTCAGAGCCATCACGTCTATCAACCAAACACTCCTATGGTTGTACAATATGTCTACAAAAGCCTCTACATAGATACACAACTGAGTTAGGGTCGGGACAAACTCCCGCCCACAAAAGACTTTTATACAAATACCAAAAGTACATATAGAAACGACTTGGGATGCCCCGAAACAACTGGAGCTCACCACTATCAACAGAATTTCCTGGCTCTTACTGCGGAGGTGTACGACCTGAAGTACCTGTTCCTGCAAGCATGAATACAGGTCCCCCGTGAGGGACGTCAGTACGGAAATATGTACTGAGTATGTAAGGCAGTGAGTACCAAGATTAGATACAAAAGATCAACAGAACCCAGATACCAGTGAATAAACAGTATGAGTAGACCACACTTAAAAGAGTTGATGGGATACCTGCACATTACTTTCATATCATTACTTCCCGTATTCCTTATCAATACATAACATATGTCATACAATGGCCAACTGATCAGTGGTACTAATACAATACATCAGGGACCATCCCTGGAATAGCATATATACATAATCTTTATAATACAATGGCCAACTGATCAGTGGTACTAATACAATACATCATATCAACAATTTAAAATAAAGACATTCCATTTCTTACTTCAATTAATCTTTGAGATTGGTTACTTTGTGGTCACACCTTATGGAACTTGAAACCATGATACATCAATAGGAAAAACATGTAAATAGGTAATCAATATCATGAAAATGAAGTAGAGAATCATGGATACCACATTAAACCATTTCGAAGTCAACAATAGTATATGGACATTTTTTTGACTAGCCGGACATCTTAAAAGTGAAAACAAGTTCAATTGGTAGTGTCGAAGATCATATGATTATATTATGTGTCATGTGTCGTAGGACAATGTTGGAAGCTTACTTGAGAGTGCCATGGGTCATTATTCATGCCAAAGATTAGGTATAGTATGTCTTACATACCTTGATATAACCACTTCAATACAAGTCCAACTTGATTTCCCATACTCTTCGAACACTTATCTACAATAAGTCTTTTGTGGCAAACTAGTATTAGCAACCAAACCTTACCATTTAGGTATTAACTTCACCAAATAATGTCTAGGAAGTAATCCTTTAACTCATCAATAAGAGTGCTACATACATCCTCTTATACTCATATTACATTCACATATCATGCATTTTCATGCAATATCCCTCAACATCACTCTTAGCCTTTATTTCCCCTCTTAATCACCATCCAATACCAACATGATCACTAGGAATACATAACCACTAATATAGTGATATATCACCACAATTCATCCTCCATAATCCAATACAACAACTTCCATAATTTACTACTAACAATTTATACAAAACAATTCATAACTATGTTTCTAGTTATCTTCCAACATCAAGACAATACTCATAATCCCTTATCAATACTTATTCATGGATAAGAATCAAGAATAAAAAATATTCATACCTTAACAATGAACTCTTGTATTTAGAATCCTCCTTACATAACCATGGGGTGCTTCTCGAAGCTTTTGAGATGGTGAACAAAACTACGGAACCAATTCAAATTTTCTACGGTTGAATCACAAAATATTTGAAGTTGAAATTAGGCTAGGGTTTCACCTTATCTTAATAATTGGATGATATATGATATATATGAGGCTAAGTGTATGTTTATAAAGACCAATTTTTCGTCCAAGAGGTAATAGAAAATGACCATTTTGCCCTAAAAATTTAAATAAATCCGAATCTGTCCCCAGTGGACAGTTTTGACAGGCTGAAGTAAATCGATCATAACTCTTTTATCCGGTATCGGATTTGGGTGAAACCAATTGCATTGGAAAGATAATTCAAATGGATTTCATTTTCATATAAAGTATACCACCCAGTTCTTCCTGTACAAGTATTTATGGTCGTTTAAAGTTGACCCAAAAATCTGTCCCAAAATTCTGTTTTTTTTTTGATAGGCTGTAGTAAAACGGGTATAGCTCCTTACTCAGACATTGGATTTGGATGAAAACAATTTCATCGGAAAGAAGACTCTCGTATATTTCCGTCGATATATAGAAGCTCACACAGTTCTTTTTGTACAAGGAGTTATGATCGTCTAAAGTTGATCCAAAAAAAATTGCCTAGCTGCAGTAATTTTCCTGCAGATTTACTGTTCACAGGCTTCCCGGCCACCGTTTTGAAATTTCGAATGTGCTCGCTTATATGAAATACTCCTCTGTTTTGGGCAAACTTTATATCGTTGGAAATCTTATTCCAATACCTACACATACAACTATTGACGGGATACTTCCGAACACCATAAACTTAATTTAACCCATACGCAAGCCTTTAGGACTCCATATAATCGCGATAAGTGTACGAAAAAATTTACGGGGTGTTACATTCTCCCCCCCTTAAGAACATTCGTCCTCGAATGTTAGCATAGTTACTCAATTAAGGCATGTCCAAGCTTACAATTAACATATTCATCATCATAACATACTTGCATAAAAATAAACACTTACCTGTTATTGTTCTTCTTCCGTCTCATGAACTTCCTCCTCATCGTTGAATAGGTAAGGGTACTTAATATTCATCGCTTCCTCGGCTTCCCATGTGATCTCCTCAACTTGTTGATTCCTCCAAAGTACTTTTACCGATGCTATCTCTTTATTCCTTATCTTTTTAATTTGGCGATCAAGAATAGCAATAGGCATTTCTTCAAAAGTGAGATCTTCTGTAACTTGTACATCTTCCGTAGTAGTGATGTGCGATGGATCTCCGATGTAATTGCGAAGCATCGAAACATGAAATATGGGATGAACTGCTGAGAGCTCTTGAGGTAGCTTTAACTCATAAGCAACTTGGCCAAATCTTTGAATGATCTTGTACGGACCTATGTATCGTGGACTTAACTTTCCTTTCTTTCCAAACCTCATCACTCCTTTCATTGGTGATACTTTCAAGAATACCCAATCGTCGATAGAAAACTCAAGTCCTCTTCTTCTAACATCCGCATAAGATTTGTGTCGACTTTGAGCTGTTTCAAGCCGTTGTTGGATCACTTTAACCATCTCCATTGCTTGATAAACAAGATCCGGTCCAAACAAGACCGCATCACCTGCTTCAAACCATCCTATTGGCGATCTATACTTTCTTCCATACAATGCTTCATATGGTGCCATTTTGATACTTGAATGATAGCTATTATTGTAGGCAAACTCGATAAGAGGTAGGTGATCATCCCAGTTGCCTTTGAAATCTAATACACATGCTCGTAGCATATCTTCAAGTGTTTGGATGGTACGTTCCGCTTGTCCATCCATTTGAGGATGAAAAGTCGTACTTAGATTTACTTGTGTCCCCAAACTCCTTTGAAAAGACTTCCAGAAATTCGCGGTAAATTGGGCTCCTCGATCGGATATAATGGAAATTGGAACACCATGTAACCGAACGATCTCCTTAATATACAACTTCGCATACTCTTCCGCCGTATAAGTTGTCTTAACTGGTAAGAAGTGCAAGGATTTGGTAAGCCTATCAATGATCACCCATATGGAATCAAACTTCCGAAATGTACGAGGCAAACCCGTGATGAAATCCATATTGATCTTGTCCCACTTCCAGACTGGAAGATCTATACATTGCATGTAACCACCGGGTTTCTGGTGTTCTACTTTGACTCTTTGACAATTCGGACATTCAGCTACAAATTCGGCAATATTCTTCTTCATGTCATTCCACCAATATATTGCTTTCAAATCTTGATACATCTTAGTCGACCCTGGATGGATGGAATACCTTGAACAGTGTGCTTCGGTCATAATTCTCTTTCTTAGCTCAACTACATCAGGTAAACATAAACGATTCTGACACTGAAGCACTCCTTCTCGCGTAAGCTCAAATGCCTTTGTCGTGCCACTCTGCACATCCTTCTTAAGCTGCAATAAAATTGGATCTGCATACTGCTTCTCTTTCACTTCAGCTATCAATGAAGATTCTGATGCATTACGTACAATAACCTCTTCATCTAGAGTTTCGAGAAGTCGAACTCCCAAATTAGCTAGTTGGTGAAGATCCTTAATCATCCCCTGCTTTTCTATAGATGCCATTTTAGACTTACGACTCAGTGCATCCGCTACCACATTCGCTTTCCCTGAATGATACAAGATATCAACATCGTAATCTTTCAACAATTCAAGCCATCTCCGCTGCCTCAAGTTTAGATCTTTCTGACTGAAGATGTATTGCAGGCTCTTATGATCGGTATATATGTCAACATGAACCCCATATAAGTAGTGGCGCCATATCTTCAAAGCAAATACAACTGCAGCTAGCTCAAGATCATGCATGGGATAATTCCTCTCATGTGGTCACAACTGTCTAGAGCCATAGGCTATTACTCTACCATGTTGCATTTATACGCATCCTAAGCCAATTCTCGAAGCATCACAGTACACAGCATACCCTTCTGTGCCTTCAGGATGTACCAATACCGGTGTAGAAGTCAACTTGCTTTTCAGATCTTGGAAACTCTTTTCACAGGCATCATTCCATTGAAACTTGGAGGCTTTATGCGTCAACTTAGTCAAGGGTGCAGAAATAGAAGAAAAACCTTCAACAAACCTTCTATAATAACCTGCCAACCCGAGGAAACTACGAATCTCCGTAGGCGTCGTGGGTCTTGGCCAATTCTTCACAGCCTCAATCTTCTGAGTGTCAACTTTTATGCCTTCACTGGATACAATATGGCCCAAAAATTCCACTGACTTGAGCCAAAACTCACATTTAGAAAACTTCGCATACAGCTTACGATCACGAAGAATCTGCAACGCCTACCTTAAGTGATTAACATGATCCTCTTCTGATCTAGAGTAGACCAAAATATCATCTATGAAAACTATCACGAACACATCTAGAAACGGCTTAAACAGCCTATTCATCAGATCCATAAAAACTGCGGGTGCATTTGTCAGCCCGAATGACATAACCAGGAATTCATAATGACCATACCGTGTTCGGAAAGCTGTCTTGGGTATATCTTTATCCTTGACTCTCACTTGATGATAGCCTGATCTCAAGTCAATCTTGGAAAAACACTGGGCACCCTGCAACTGGTCAAATAAATCATCAATTCGGGGAAGAGGGTATTTATTCTTGATAGTCACCTTATTCAATTGTCGATAGTCAATACACATCCTCAGCGAACCATCTTTCTTACGCACAAACAATACTGGTGCTCCCCAAGGGGACATACTAGGCCTGATGAATCCCTTCTCTAGCAAGTCTTTCAGTTGCTCTTTCAATTCTCGCAACTCTGCTGGTGCCATTCTATAAGGAGGAATTAAGATTGGCTGTGTGTCTGGCAACATATCAATACCAAACTCCACTTCTTGTTCAGGAGGTAAACCTGGTAGTTCTTCAGGAAATACATCAGGAAATTCATTCACAACCGGAACGGTCTGAAAAGTTGGCGGCTCTGCCTCTGTATACCTTACTCTAACCAAATGGTATATGTACCCCTTGGAAATCATTTTTCTTGCCCTAAAGTAAGAAATAAATCTACCTCTCGGTGCGCCAACATTACCCTTCCATTCAAGGACTGCCTCATTTGGGAAATGGAAATATACCTTCTTAGAACGGCAATCTACTGTAGCATAACAAGACGCTAACCAATCCATGCCCATAATAACATCAAAATCTACCATTTCTAACTCAACAAGATCGGCCATCGTATCACGACCACAAATATTCACAACACAATTTCGATAAACATTCCTAGCTATAAGAGATTCCCCCACTGGCGTTGATACTTCAAATGGCTTGGCTAATAATTCGGGTGTTCTTCTGAACCTTCCCGCAACCAAAGGAGTAGCATACGATAATGTAGAACCAGGATCAATTAAGGCATACACATCAAATGCAAAGATGGACAACGTACTTGAAACCACGTCTGGAGAAGCCTCTAAATTCTGCCGATCTGCTAGGGCATACACACGGTTCTGAGCTCCGCTAGAACTAGCTTCTCCTCTATCACCTCTACCGTGACCCACAGGTTGTGTACCCCTACTCAAAGGAGGCACCGATGATGACGCAACAGCTGATCCGGTAGGTCGTGTTATACCACCTGTGGTCCTGCGTGGGCAATCTCTAGCCATATGCCCCGGCTTACCGCACCAAAAGCAATTGTTCGTTCCAAGCCGAAATTCGCCAAAGTGAAATCTTCTACATATGGGGCACGGGTGTCGTGGAGGTCTCAATTGACTCATACTCCCTTGCCTTTGATACCCCATTGTTCGCGAACTCTGATTTTCACTGCTTTGCCCGAACTGATTACCTCTAAACCTTTGAAATTGCGGTGGAGCACTAATTGCAGGATAAGAAGATAACGGGCTAGGCAATCTATGAGAGAACGAAGGCCTAAAACCTCCCTGAGATGCCATAAACTGCCCTATAGCTCTGGCCCGCTTAGAATATCCTTTCTCTGATTCCTAGGTTCTTCTTCTTTGCCTCTGATCTTCCATTTTCTGAGCGAAAGCTTGTATCCTCGCTATATCCATGTCCTTGTTCAAAGAAGCAATGGTACAATCTCTAACCAAGTATGGTTCCAATCTATCCACATAGTGATGAACTCTATCATCCATAGTAGCTACCACATTAGAAGCATATCGAGACAAGGAGTTAAATCGAAGACTATACTCCCTTACACTCATATTACCCTGACGAAGATTTAAGAATTGATCTGCACGGGCCTGACGAGTCTCAAATGGAAGATAATGATCAATAAATGCATCTTTAAACTCTCCCCACGTAGTTGGAGGTGCATCAATACCCCTAGATCGTTTCCAATCCTTGTACCACAATATAGCCTCTCCTTTCAGTCTATATGCTGCTAGCTCAACCATCTCTTTACCGGATATGTGCATAACATCTAGAGCCCTTTGGGTTTGATCGACAAAGTCCTGCGGGTCTTCGTTAATATCTGATCCGGTAAAAGTAGGAGGATCCAGTTTCAGAAAATCCTGTGTCCGAAGGCTAGCTGCTCTATCTGTACCACTAGAACCCGTGGTAGGAATAGCTTGCCCTTGAACTTGACCGGCAACTATACGCATCAGAAGTTGTACTGCATCCCTCAAATCTCGATCAACAGCATTAATAGATGGCCCTTCCGGAGGAGAAGAAGCTCCTGATATATGCTCAGCTTGAGACTCACTTTGTTCAGCTTGTGCCGGTGGTGACTTACTAGTACCTTCTCCGGACACTACATCTACTCGCTTCCACTTATTCTTTCTCCTTGTAACCGGCATCGTTACTATAATAAATAAATAAAAAACAATTGGATTAAGCGATCGATTATGACTTTATCTCTAATATGGGATCTATTGCACGATCTAAGAAATGGAGAATGGAAACAATCCCTAAATGTCCAATAGCCTCCTGTTTATAGATGTGGTGCACAACACACCGATAAACGAGATTCTACGTAGACACGGCTTTGTAGACTCACTAGGACGAACTTCTCTGATACCACTTCTGTCACGCCCCAAATCCCATTGGAGCAGACTGGCACCCGTAGCCGAGGAGGCTCGGGAGAACCCGTTCATAACCTATACTTTCACATTTACATTACTCATCAATTTAAAATAAAGACATTCCATTTCTTAATTCAATTAATCTTTGAGATTGGTTACTTTGTGGTCACACCTTATGGAACTTGAAACCATGATACCTCAATAGGAAAAACATGTAAATAGGTAATCAATATCATGAAAATGAAGTAGAGAATCATGGATACCTCATTAAACCATTTCGGAGTCAACAATAGTATATGGACATTTTTTTGACTAGCCGTACATCTTAAAAGTGAAAACAAGTTCAATTGGTAGTGTCGAAGATCATATGATGTTATTATGTGTCATGTGTCGTAGGATAATGTTGGAAGCTTACTTGAGAGTGCCATGGGTCATTATTCATGCCAAAGATTAGGTAGAGTATGTCTTACATACCTTGATATAACCACTTCAATACAAGTCCAACTTGACTTCCCGTACTCTTCGAACACTTATCTACAATAAGTCATTTGCTGCAAACTAGTATTAGCAACCAAACCTTACCATTTAGGTATTAACTTCACCAAATAATGTCTAGGAAGTAATCCTTTAACTCATCAATAAGAGTGCTACATACATCCTCTTATACTCTTATTACATTCACATATCATGCATTTTCATGCAATATCCCTCAACATCACTCTTAGCCTTTATTTCCCCTCTTAATCACCATCCAATACCAACATGATCACTAGGCATACATAACCACTAATATAGTGATATATCACCACAATTCATCCTCCATAATCCAATACAACAACTTCCATAATTTACTACTAACAATTTATACAAAACAATTCATAACTATGTTTCTAGTTATCTTCCAACATCAAGACAATACTCATAATCCTTTATCAATACTTATTCATGGATAAGAATCAAGAATAAACAATATTCATGCCTTAACAATGAACTCTTGTATTTAGAATCCTCCTTACATAACCATGGGGTGCTTCTCGAAGCTTTCGAGATGGTGAACACAACTACGGAACCAATTCGAATTTTCTACGGTTGAATCACAAAATATTTGAAGTTGAAATTAGGCTAGGGTTTCACCTTATCTTAATAATTGGATGATATATGATATATATGAGGCTAAGTGTATGTTTATAAAGACCAATTTTCCTCCAAGAGGTAATAGAAAATGACCATTTTTCCCTAAAAATTTAAATAAAATCCGAATCTGTCCCCAGTGGACAGTTTCGGCAGGCTGAAGTAAATTGATCATAACTCTTTGCTCCGGTATCGGATTTGGGTGAAACAAATTGCATTGGAAATATAATTAAAAGGGATTTCATTTTCATATAAAGTATACCACCCAGTTCTTCCTGTACAAGGAGTTATGGTCGTTTAAAGTTGACCCAAAAATCTGTCCCAAAATTTTGTTTTTATGTTTTGGTAGGCTGTAGTAAAACGGGTATAGATCCTTACTCAGACATTGGATTTGGATGAAACTAATTTCATCGGAAAGAAGACTCTCGGAGCTTTTCGTCGATATATAGCAACTCACACAGTTCTTTTTGTACAAGGAGTTATGATCATCTAAAGTTGATCCAAAAAAAATTGTCTAGCTGCAGTAATTTTCCTGCAGATTTACTGTTCACAGGCTTCCCGGCCACCGTTTTAAAATTTCGAATGTGCTCGCTTATATGAAATACTCCTCTGTTTTGGGAAAACTTTATATCGTTGGAAAGCTTATTCCAATACCTACACATACAACTATTGACGGGATACTTCCGAACACCATAAACTTAATTTAAC
This sequence comes from Capsicum pubescens, assembly GCA_030864215.1. NCBI lineage: Eukaryota > Viridiplantae > Streptophyta > Magnoliopsida > Solanales > Solanaceae > Capsicum > Capsicum pubescens. The sequence continues at coordinate 16,537,416 of CM061543.1, read as the reverse complement.
CCTTACGCAAGCCTTTAGGACTCCATATAATCGCGATAAGTGTACGAAAAAATTTACGGGGTGTTACAAATCGTGCTTTTCAGCTTGAGGTATTAATTGCATTTAGTCCCCTTCAAATTTATGTTACAAATGTCTTGCTTAAGGGGGATGATGTGTAGTAGGATGTTGGAACTGTATTTCCACCCGAATAGTAGTATGCGTTAAAGTGTTGTTGTCGTGACCTATTGGTAGCGAAATTAGACCAAGAAGTTGGTGATGTGAAGTCACAAAGTTAGAAGTCAGAGCGAGGGTGACTTTTGTGTAAATGAATATTTTAGTTGAATAACCGATGTTCGAGAATGATTTACCCCCTTATGATGATAGACTAATGTGGTAACTAGTAGCATGTGTGGATGGTATGGTAGTCCGTGGAGAAAGTGTTTGACTCCAATTTTATTTATACAGAGTAAGATGTGTATTCTTAGTTCATTGGATATTGCATATTAAATTTCTATCTCATGTAATCTTGTCATCAAGGTGTTGTTGAAAAAAATAAAGTTTAGTGAAGCCGTGTGGGGCTCTTTCGATTCACTAGCATAGTTGACTTGTCATTCATCTCATTTTCTTGTTCAAAATACAAAATCAAAGTCTAGTGAATCCGTGTGAGGCCTATTTCGATTCACTAGCAACTTGTTGTCCAACTTGTTGTTCTTGTGTTGGTTTAATATATATATAGCTGAATCTGTTTGCATGAGATTGAGTTGGTAAAGAAGTGATTTGTCCTTGTGTGTTAGTTTAGTAGTAGGTAGAGAAGGAGTTGTTAGTTAGGGTGATTTGTTGGTTGCTTGAAGTGTGAAAATGGCTATATTAGCCAGTACGTTGTAAGTATAGACTCATGGTTGTTTGTGGAATTTGAAGGTAGTCTAAATGTATGTTTGGGTAAGTAAGTATGAGGTGAGAAATCTGTATAAGTAGAAAAGATTGTATGGGGTTATAATATAAGATTCAGGTTGATCATGTCTATTATGTAACTTTACCCCTTGACCTTCTTTTCGTTGGTAATCGTAAACCAGTATTACGTGTGAGAAGGTATGTAGTGATTTTTGAGGCGCTTGTATAGTATGTCCCAAAATTTATGGACTAGCATATTATGTTGCATTTTTCAGTAGTGATAGATAATTGGTACAGGACTATATGCTTGAATTTAATGTAGAATGTGGTGTTAAAAATAGTGGCATGAGATTAATGATGTATGTTTTGTGGGAAAAAATTAGTAGGCTTGATGTGTTAAAATAGTACGAGCTAATGAGTTATGATAAGGAAGACCGTAAGGTCAAGATCAATTATTTGTTGTTTGAAAGTTCTAGTGTACTAGTGTTTCTTGATGTCTATTTCATGGTATCCAAGTGAGAATCATGCATAAGGTTGGGTTGTAAAATCATGTTTAGCACTAGACATTAAGTTTTGAACAATTGATGTCCATGAAGGTGGATGTGATGATTTCTTGGTTAATGATACTAGTTTTATGGAAGTAATCTAATAGGCTTGAACGCTATATGGAAGATCTTAAGTTTGTTTGATTCGTGGTGAAGTATGATGTTGCATATATAATGTAGAAGTATGCCCAAGGTGATCTGAGGTTGCGGTATTTTCTAAGACTATTACACATTTTGTGTGACGAATGGTACCGTTGAGTTGCTAGGTGGAGAAAGACTAGTTAGATGGTATATGGTGTTCTAAATAGTTAAGTTAAGGAGTTTTGATTGATAGTGTTGAGCCTTTTTATATGATCTTGATTCTCATAGTAGAGAGATGTAAGTTTGGAGTCACGATATTGGTAGGCTATATTGGAAGTAGTATGATTCATTGAAGTCTTGGTGATATCCATGTTGAGTGCTAGATGTTAAGTTTGAGTTTTTGAAGGTTGAACTAATAGAAATAAGAGTTAAGGCACTAGAGGGTGTGCACTCCGACTATGGGGATACCCATGAAGACCCGAAGTTAGTAAGTATGCAAGTATTATATGATGACTACTAGGTCTATAGAATGATAAAGTGTATCTCAGAAGGTAGTATTAACAGTGGGTTTTCCACTTTCAGGTGTAGTCATTCAGGTTAAGTGCCATGATATGCGTGTATAGTAGTTTTCCAGACCCCAGAGTGCAGTGAGTGTACTTCAGTTTAGAGTCTAGTAAGGGATCTCCTAAACTTAATATGATGGCTTGAAGCTAAGGGGGAGATGATAGAGCGAATAACCAAGTCAGGATTTCAGATTCTAGTAGTGATGTTAGTATGACATAGAACATCAAAAGGGAAGAGTGAGGCTCAACCCATTCCGGTCTCAGTATTTTTCAGTTATCCTAATACCTACTCATACCTCACGTTTCAGTTTCATGATCATAGTTCTTGTTCATGTATAAGATAGAAAATCACGTGCTCTTCCAAATTCCTAAATGAGGAACTTAAGTTCATTCAGCCGTCGGAATCACATTCCATATGTTATGAACTCTAAATTGAGGTCATGCAGCTCATGACTCATGTATTCACGCTTTATAGTGTGCTCAGTTCCCATAATTCATGCTATATTCTTTACGATAGGTGGACTATAATTCATAGCCATGTATGCCCCAAATCAGATTTTTTTTTTCTTTGATAAATCCCGGATGTTGATTTGCTATTCCCCAGTCCTCAGTTAAGTGTCAAGTTTCATATAACATCCTTCCATGCTTCAAGATCTATTGTTCTAATCTTTAGTGACTTCTCTTTATGTGATGGTAGTGGTGATGAGTAAATGTTTCTAGTTGGTGGAAGATCATAGTATGCTTATTTTAGATAAGGCCGTAAGTGCGAAGTAAGGTTGGGGCCAAGTCTTTGATACATGTGATGGTTAGCTGAAAGGTGTGTGTGTGTATGTTCTTGGGGTAGCGTGTGGGAGCTATATCGATAGATGGTTAGTAGAATATGTGAAGTGTGTCTTTATGAGTGTTTACTTTGAAGTTCATATGTGGTTATAGAGATTGGCTTGAATGACATGTTGGAATTTTTGTTAAGGAACGCTATATGCGCTAGCGACTTCGTCGTAATAGTTCAGAGTTAGCCATTGAAGTGGTAAGGCATGATAGGCTTAGGGTGTGATCTTTTAAGAGATATAGAAGGTGGAATCTTATGGTTTAGACTTGTATCGTGGAGTGGCATGTAGTATTTTGCGAGTTGGAGTTAGGCCTGATCACGGTGAAGAGGATTTAAGTTACTATAGACATTAGTAGAAAGATTTATAAATGCAAATACGAGAACAAATAAGTTGGATCGAATGAATGTGGTATCTACGGGTAATAGTACAGTTAAGGAAGTATTCGAGGAGTGTGCTAATCTTTAAAGTAAGAAGTCGCATTGACTAAGGCCTGGAAATGCTATCCTAATTTATGAGTTATAGGTCTATATTCCAGACTGCAGAGTAGTGTAAATGTTGTGATTTCCCTCAGTTGGATGTCTTATGTAATCCATACCCAAGATTCGTGGCTTCCTATTACTGCTATAACTTCTTTAGAGAGAGAGTTGAAGAGATACTCCAGTTGAGTATAAGTGTCTGGTATAATTCAGTTTAACAGTCGGGCAAACAAGTTACTATGGCTTTTCCACCTTTTCGCCCAGTCCTACTATCCGAAGTCTAATGTGTATGGCCATTCCCAAGAGATAATCTATTCCATCCATATAAATTATGAGATCAGTTCATTCCAAGCATCATGTTTCAGATTCAGCTATCTATTCATGACTCGGTGCATAATAGTTCAGCGTATAATCTCAAAAAATTTCAAGTATCTCAGCTCAGATAGTGTAATACCCTTGTACGATCTAAGTCTTGATGTCTTATGATTCGTTTTTGCATAAGTTATCACTTTCTAATTTCAATATGTATGATTGGATCATGAATATTTCAAGGGAATCCTAAATTTTCAGCACGAATCAGCTTCTTGAAGCAAGAAAAGTCAAGTCAGCTAAGAATTCAGTTTCATTATAGAAGTTTAAATATTTCAGATCAGTTATGTCCTTTCTTAGAAGGCACATCATGTACGCGTTATTCCATACCTTTAAGCTTCAACAAGTTTCTACCCATCATTCGGGGACGAATGATCCCAAGGGGGAGATAATGTAACACCTCGCATTTCGAACGAGAACGAAAATCGTCATTTCCTTCACGTAAAGGTTCCAAAAGCCATAAATCCAATGCAAGTTTGGTGTGTTAATAAATTATGTAGTGTGGAAACCTATTTGAGCATGAATTGAGATCATAGAGGTCCCCAAGCTCAAGGACAAGTTGAAAGTTTTCCTATCGCTCGAATTTTAGTGAGTGTTGAAACTTAGGTCAACTTCAATAGACCATTACTCTTTTTATATATTGAATTAGAGTTCTAACTATATATCAAATGAAAGGTATTCGAATTATCTTTCCAATGATACCAATCTCGCAAAAATCCGACACCCGAGGAAGAAGTTATGGCTTTGAAAAGTGGAGTGTATCGTGCAGCATAAGGTGTGCGACGCACACCCTAACTTATGCCATAAGGTGTGCGGCGCACAACCTAATGTGTGCGATAAAGAGTGCGCCGCACCACCTATATTATGCGATAAGGTGTGCGCCGCATATATTATTACTCAAGTGACTTAAACACTCCGTTTTGGGGGCAAAATGGTCCTTTTCTCACCCTTATTTAGCCATAAACACGAAATTCAGTCCCCAAATACCCAAAAATACACCTTCATTCATCAAAATTGCTCAAGAACTCTCCTTAGGGTTTCAAAATAAAAACTCAAGCAACTCAAGATTCAACCGTGGGTTTTTGAAACTAATTACATATTTGGAATCCCCAGAACGTAGGCTTCAAGAAGCACCTCTCATCTTCGCATATAGAGGTACGTGGGGTTATCTCAAAAATCTCATGGTCTTAAAAATTCATGTTTTCAAAATGGGGGTTTTGAAATTACGAATATTATTATGTTTTAAACGTTTTATGATATTGATTTGGTCTTTGGGCCTATTCCCGAAGTGGTTTGATATATGATATATGTATATGCATGTATTCCGAAAAGATGTTAACTTGAGAGCATGAATTATATGAAATCCCTCTCTTTATATGATCTCGTTTTAAATTCTCATATGATGTGAAATGTTTGAAATCATCTTGACAAGCGTGACATGAAATATTTTGAAAATGGTCATGGTTTTGACTTGCAATGAGAGGGTTGTTATGTTGAAATATGATGAATATAATGGTTGCATGAAAGAATGATGTGATGTTGATGTCTTGCAAGTCGGGTATGACGATACCCTTCAGAAAAAGATATGTGATTGAATTAAATGGAGTTTGATGCATTGATTTTACATGAGATAGGTGGATGCCCGAAGAAGGCGTTTGAGTGTAAGGTCTCATCGCTGAAAATCTTGTTTGCCGACATGGGGATTTGGTACCAAGCTAAGTGATCTTGTGTACTTGACTTTATGTCATTCCCAAATTGGGACTATGGTTAGGAGCCCAGGCTAAGTGATCTTGGGCACTACTATACTTTATTGGGTGGAGACACCCTGTTGTGTGATCTTGTGTGTCTTTCCCTCACTTATACTCTAATCTCGGCAGCAACAGAGATTTGACAGTTGGTGTAAATGTTATATGTAGGGTATTCCACCTAGCTCAGTTGCATTACATTGTTGTTGAAAACTATTACATTATGCCCATGTGTTTTCAAATGATTTGATATGAAACTACTTTATAATGGCTCTCACCTATATTTGGAAAAAAAATATTATATTTTGTTTTTGATTTCTCTGCGTACCAGTACTTTTGTATTGACCCCCTTCCCTCCCAGGTTTGGAGGCACAGTTTAGGGGTCCAGATAACCAGTAGATCTCTTCCGATAGATTTGCAGAATCAAGTGGTGAGCCTTCTATATTTCGGAAGACCTGATGTCTTTCAGTTCATTTATCATTTAGTAGTTTTGGGTCTACTGGGGGCCTTGTCCCAGTTTTCAGACAGTAATTTGTTTCAGTCATGTATTAGAGATTTCGCATACGGTTGTTCAGATGTCGATAGATGTTGTGGGACATTATTTCCCCTTTGTTGATTTCATTTGATTTATGATCATGTTTTCCATAATATTGTGTATCTTCCGCATATCTTATTATCAAATGAATTATGTGCATGATTACCAGATAGATAGGGGTGTTTCGGGCCTTCATGGAATGCTCGTCACGGTCAGGACCCCGGTTCGGATTGTGACAGAAGTACTACTAGATTACTAGTAACATTTAAGACATACTTCTGTATAAGTTCTCTTTTGTAGTTATTAAACATTCCAACATTTTAATTTGTTGAGTCTTTTCAAGTTATAAAGGGAAAGACCTATAAAGGGACTATAGACATATTGAGGGGATGCAAGGACAGTAGATGCAACTTATGAAAGCTTCTTTTCTTCTTTCCTGGGGGTTGATTTTGCATGTCATCGATCTTATTTCTACGAGTTAGAGTTCTTTTCAATTAAATCTAGAGTCATTGGCCTATTAAAAATTTTCATGTCAGTTTCTAGACTTTGTTACTTCCTTGGCCGCCACTCTTGATTTTTTACTGAGGTTGTTAGATGCAAATCATGGATATGTTTTCATATCATTCAGAGGCTTTCTGTGAGGGATGCAGAGACAATGAAAGGCACTGAACCATCATCTAGCCATGTTGCTAATGACAACATAACCTCTTTAGCCGGGCCATCGAGAAACACCATCTTTATGACAGGTATTGACTGCCCTTTGGTCAGTCCCTTGTTTTTAAATATTAAGGAATTAAATTTTTTTCTTCATCCTTTTATGTTTTCTAAGATTAAAAATATAGAAAAAAGAACTGGGGGTCTATCTAAAACAACCACTCGACTTCACCTCTGAGGTAGTGGTGTGGACTGCGTACACTTTACCCTCCGCAGACCCCACTTTGTGGGAGTATACTAGGTATGTTGTTGTTTCTCTTTTTGCTGATAACTGATGTTGAAGATGTTTAGGTGATAGAGTCAGATTTATTGGTTCTACTTCTGGTGCACATGACTCAATTCCCATCAGGTAAATTCTAATTTTCCTAGAAACCTCAACACCAACTCTTTTGTACTATAAAATGATCTATTTTTTCTTGCATTTAAACAAATTTCTGATGTTATTTTGTGATGGTCTATTTGTCATCTTTCTGGTTTCTCATAAACGAAAATAATCATTATTGATGCATATTTCTTAATGTCGTCGATGAAACTGCTTTATCCAGGAAAAAGAAAAAGAATCACTCTTGATACATTTGCTAGTAACTATATGTCCTTTTAGTCATCCCAAAAAGAATTGACATATTTCTATATTTAGTTCTCCCTCTTGTTTCAATTTGTTTGCTTTACTATCTTTTTTAGCGTGTTTAAAAAAAATGCGTCTTTCCTAATTTGGCAACTCTTTAATTTCAGCATCTCACATGACGTGTTAATACCACAATATTAAAGGGCATTCTAAATAAATTATACATATCTTTAGATTAAGATTACTATCTTAAACTTCATGTCAAGTCAAACTATGACAAACAAATTGAAACTGAGAGTAATAATTTACCATTAAACTTTCCATTTTACCATTGATGAGATAGTTTATAGCCACATAATATCTATGATTTATTTAAGACCACAAGTTTCAAAAGTCTTCCTTTCATTTTTAAACTACCGTGCCAGTCAAACACCTTCACATTAATTGGGATAAAAGAAGTATCTGTTACTTCCTGTTTTATTTGTTTAGTTTATAAAGTTAAGACATAATATTTATTTTTCTGCATTTGTAGTCTGTGAATTGTTCTTTATCTCCTGTACCACATCTTGTTCTGCAACCGCCCATTCATATGTTTTAGTACAATCCGAGGCTGTTATTTTCAACCTTCTCTGTCTTGTTCCATTGTTCCAGGGGCCCAACATTTGGAGCTATAGGGAAGATTGTATTGTCTTTCAAAGATAGTCCATCGGCAAAGGTTGGCATCCAATTTGATAAACCCATCCCACGTGGCGTCAACTTAGGTGGTCTTTGTGAAGATGCTCATGGATTCTTCTACAAAGGTACTTTTGGAATGCCATTTAACTATTTTCCTTTAGTTTATTAAGTTAACGTCATTCTTAGGTGCGCAGTCTTTGTTCTACTTCCAATTCATTTTACCATCACTTCCTCTCAGTCGATGAACTGCGATTAGAAGGAACTGGACTGGATGATCTGGAAAATTTACTTGTTAAAACATTGTTTGAGGTGTGATTTCTTTCAATGAGTATTAATAGTGCTATGTGGGATTTCTGTTCCTTTCTTTTTCTATTTTGTTGTAAACTTATAGTCTTTACATTTCATTCCACTTTTTCAGGTTGTATCCAGGGAAAGCAGAAATTCTCCAGTCATATATGAAAGATGCTGAGAAGACGATGGCAGGAAACTCAGTGTCATATTCAACGTACAAAAGTCGGCTTGAGAAGATTCTAGATAATATAGTGATCATTGGGTCTCACACTCATACGGATGACCATAAGGAGGAGGTACTATTTTGAGATCATAATGCCCAAGAATAAATACCTTTGATTAGATATTTTCGTGTTATAATGTGTATACAGTGGCCTGTTATGGAAATTTCTTATGGATTAAATTTCTTGTCTTTAGTAGCTATTGGTGCCAAAACTTTGTGAGACTGATGCGTGATCGGGAGGATGAGAGGTGACTCTTATTATAGCAAAAAGTTCAAAAGATCAACTTCGAATCACAAAAGAGACATTAGTTTAGCTATATATCAATGCATGCATGCACATGCAGCATACACAGACACGGACACAAACACACAAATCATTTTCACACACACATATATATGCACACTACATAGTGTGGCATACACTCACACTCTCAACGACAACAACAACAAGGACATACCCAATGTAATCCTACAAGTGGAGTATGGGAGGGTAGTATGTGCGCAGACCTTACCCCTACAAGGTAGAGAGACTAGTTCTGATAGATCCCTGGCTCAAGTAAAAGCATTACAAAGTAAAACAATTTGAAAGAATGACCAATGTTATTAAAAGCGAGAAGCACAAAAAAGCTCTAAGGTTCGTAGGGGGTGCTACAATATCCCACATTAGTTGTTGGAGTGGTGGTTTGTTTATATGGACTTGGGTAAATACTAGCTAGTCCTTGGGGTCGAGTTATGGCCAATGCCATATTTTTATACATATATATCTCTCTCAACTCGAAGAGAGCGGTGGGGGAGAGGAAGAGTGTGCATTAACTCTTTGCTAAAGTTTAAGTCATCCTTTCAATTGAATGACAAAATAAGGCCTAAACATGCTTTTCCATTTTACTCTTTGCAGTCACAGCCTAGAGGATCGCTCTTCACCAAATTGGGCGGCATTTTACATGAGCTCGCCTTCCCGGTATAAGCTCTTCAATTTTTTTAATAATTTTCAATTAGTGCTAAAAATATCTCATAAATGAGGATGTCGAATTATAAATAACGGGAAAAGAACCTCGTTTTACATGTAGCCTGTAGGCCTGTGTTCTTTTTCATCTTTTCTTTTTTTTTTTCTTTTTTGGGGGTCCTGTTGAGCATTTTGGGGGGTTTACTTTTGGAAGCACGATATGTCTTTTATATTAAACTAAGGCATATGGATATGAATTACTACCTTGTTTGTTAGGAAACTAGACTTATTTTGTAAAACAATCTAAAAGGATTTTCAGAAAATAAACCATCAAAATGATCTTGTTTTCTAAAAGCAACTACTTCTTTGATAATTGTCTCAACCAATATTTTATAAAACCAAACCACAAAATTATTCAAATTCTAACTAAGTTCCTCTTGCTTATGGCCGTGAATTAGGCCTTTATTGTCCTCATATTCTTTTAAAATAATTTTTCTAACTCTACGTCGTCTTTCGTTTCCTTTCCTCTTCATTTTAGGCGCTTTTTCCGCTTCACCAACTTTAGTGTTTTTTACATTTTTTAAAAGAAATTTATCTTATCCAAAAAAGTGTCATTTACATTGGAAAACCCTGGATATGAGCTCTGATCCTGCACAGTTCCCTTTCCTCCAGCTGAATTTGCCCTTGTGTTGAATAAACACTGCCATATGACAACTTAATTGTCTTTTAAAACACTGAATCTTGATGTGTTCAGGATAGTTTTGGGAAGATGCAAGACAAGGGGAAACAGATTGCAAGGACAAATAAATTTCTGACCAAACTTTTCCCAAATAAAGCGGTTATCCACATGCCACAGGTCTGTTTTTTAAATTCTATAGAATTTTAAATTCTTTAGCAAATCACTGAGTGGCTTTGAGTATTGCAGGATGAAGCACTTCTGTCGACTTGGAAACAACATTTGGATCAAGATGCTGAAACCCTCAGAGTGAAAGAAAATTTTAATAGCTTGCAAAGAGTAAGGCTTTCTGACCTTTAAAGTTATGAATGACCAATTTCTCACCTCTCATTTGTGACTCCCCTCAGAAAGTTCTATATGTCTACCAAGTCAAATGGAGCCTTGACTTCCCAAATATGTTTCCAAGGCCAGTTGGACCCCTGTGTAAAAAAAATAAGTTGACCTTACTGTAAAGATCGTCTTACTGTAGCCTTCTGAAACTAAACACATCTGCTATATATTTCTGATTTCCATAAAAATACTGTCAATGTATTATTTCCAGCATTCTGAGACTAGGTTACTGCTCTCTGATATTCTTTTTTGTTTAAATTGTGTGAACAAGTTGAATGATTGATTTCAATAGATTAATGACATGACTTCTATCTTTAGCTACTTATTTCTATATGATGGCCGCTCTTATATAGGTTCTGAATCGGATTGGATTAGAATGCAACGGACTCGAGACATTGTGCATCAAAGACCAAAATTTCTCTGTTAAAAGTAAGATGATGCGTGGGATACTTTAGATTCTCACTACTATATCGTCACTATGTCTTTTAGATCCTTCAAAATCACTACCACATCCCTGTTAATCCGACACGATTTGGGTGTGGTTGTAGGATCTATACAGTATTTGGTCGAGCTAACTTATGTGCTTTGATTATACTAATGGCTAAGAACTATAGGTTGATTGGATATTAAGTGTTATCAAAGAATTAAAAAATTCTAATTTTATTTTAATAACTTATATTAATTGTCAAAAGTTTACTTATATACATGTTGCAATATATATTTATTGGTTGTATCTTAATACTCGTACCCATACTCCTATCAGTGTCCTCGAATCATAAGATTTAGGTGTTGATGAAAATCTGAATTCTAGATGCATTACATCAATGTAAATATCGTTTATATCCTTCATTTCCAAAAAAAAAAAAAGGAAGAAAAGACAATTATGTAATCCAGGTGCTTTTATGCAAGAAGATCTGAAGTTAATACTATTTTTGGGTGCTTGAAGGCGCAGAGAAGGTTGCTGGATGGGTGTTGAGCCATCATCTGATGCGGAACCCTCAAGCAGATGTTGCATTCATGGCTTGAGACATTGGTGTTTAGAAGAGGTAAAGTCCCTCTTGTGTCAACGTAGGAGTTAGGTTAACCGTTGTGTGTAGCGTTAAGGGTTCAAGAGTATCACATGTTCTTGGGTTTTTAAGATTATACCAACCAAGGTCTAACTATCTATCCCTTTTGTTTATTGTAATCTTGTAACCGTTTGTGTATCTTGTAATCTTCAACCCTTGAGTTGTTGTCTCTTGTTGTTATTGTTCTCATCTTATTGTCGTTTTTGCTGTTTTGGTGTTGAAAATACACCTTTCTATCTCGTCATTGTGTGTTGTAGTGAATCCGAGAGTTGGTCTCCAATAGGTCCTCGAATCTTGTGATTTGTGGACTGCTTGGAGTGTAATTTTGTGTATCCCTTGGTTTTCTTGTATCAAAGACAGTTACCTATATTTCTTATTACTCTTTGGTTTGCTTCTTGCTTATAATTTTTCTCAACTTCATCTGAGCGATTTGACTGGAAGTTTGTGCTTGATGAAAAATGTTACGCCAACTGTTGTTTCTCCTTTCGGGACTTGAATTTTCAAGCATTATCTAGATATTTGTAATTATTTAAGAAAATAATTCTCTTCAATTTTGTTCGCAGCCCTGCAAAGGAATACTTTTGTTTGGTCCTCCTGGAACTGGGAAAACCATGCTGGCAAAAGCCGTTGCCACTGAAGCGGGAGCAAGTTTTATTAATATTTCAATGTCAAGTATCTGTTCAAAGGTTTATTTGCTTGGAGCTTATTTGTGGTCTATTGAGTATAGGTGATGTTGTTCATAGTAGTTTCTTCGCATTAGAACAACCTTAATCTTTTTCTTTTCCAATGCTGCAGTGGTCTGGTGAGGGTGAGAAATGCATAAAAGCCGTCTTCTCGCTGGCTAGTAAAATTGCTCCCAGCGTTATTTTTGTAGATGAAGTATGCTTCCTTAGACGTTAGCATATTATTTTATCTTTCCTGCTTTAAAATTCTATCCTTTTTCTGATCCCTTTTGTTTCCTGTTTGTTTATGAGGCTTTCTCAAGGTTGATAGTATGCTGGGACGGAGGGAAAATCCAGAAGAACATGAGGCAATGCGCAGATTGAAAAATGAATTCATGGGGAATTGGGAATTTGGGATGGGTTGTGCACAAAGGATACTGAACGAGTTCTGGTACTTGCAGCAACAAACAGGCCATTTGACCTGGATGAAGCTGTTATAAGGCGACTGCCACTTAGGTAAAAGAGGAACGACTAATTTGCAGATATTATTGAAGAAAATATTTTTAACACTTGCTTAATGCCATTTTCATGTCTTTTCCAGTACAGGTTGATGGTCAATTTACAAGATGCTCCAAACAGAGCAAAAATTCTAAAAGTGATACTCGCAAAAGAAGACTTAGCTCAGGATTTTGATCTGGAATCAATTGCATATATGACCAATGGATATTCCGGAAGTGACCTTAAGGTGTCTTTGCTATTCATGTTTGCTTGGATAAATAACTAGCCCATGTTTCATTGTTCTGAAGTTTGAATTTTTTGTGTTTTCTAATTAACTCCTTTATTATGTAGAATCTGTGTGTAACAGCTGCATATCGACTGATTAGAGATATCCTAGAAAAGGAAAAAAAAGGTACTACTTTTCTTTTGTTGATGTGTGTTCACTGACACATGCACGAGTGATTGATTTCACAGCTCAGGATAAACATAATTTTGAGGGCCAGCTCACTTGGTGAGCTCCCCTATTGTAATAAAATGTTTAAAAAAATCTCTAACAACCTAAAAGGAAGGCACAATATAAATTCCACACTGATTAATTTGGCTATTCTGTTCATTTGATTTGAATTGTACTTGCAAGTATGATATAAAGGCAATTCCAGAAGCCCTTGTGTGTATATATATTGTGCATGTGCGCGTGCCTCCTTTGTATACCTGCTAAAACAGGCATCTAATGCTTACATTTGATTATAGGAACAAGCTGCAGCTAGTGCTGATGGTGGACCACCTCCAGCACTAAGCAGCAGTGCAGACTTACGGCCACTGAATATGGACGACTTCAGATATTCTCATCAGCAGGTGAGTTGAAAAATTCTGATGGTGTCTTTAAACTTTCTAATTATTTAACTGCATAAGGGTGTTGACGATTGGAGTACTGTGATCGGCTGTTCTTGTAGGTTTGCCCAAGTGTTTTATCTGAATCCGCAAATATGACCGAGCTTCTTCAGTGGAATGATCTATATGGAGAAGGGGGATCTAGAAAGAAACAGTCCTTCAATTATATCATGTAAAGGGGGCTTTTGGGTTCATTTGTACAATGAGTTTATAGGTCTCTTAGACAATAAGTTTTGACATGTTACAATGGTGGAGTAGGCTTTCACATACAGTTACTTTATGTGCTTTGACCTTTTGCTAGCTACTTGCAGAGGATGTTCAGTCTTGTCAGAAAATTGTCAGAGCTTCTAAGATTCCCCAAAATATTGTTTAGCTTAGATGTCTACCTTATCCAAATATTTTAACTAGAGTAGATGTCTATGTTTATTATTTGATACCTTGTAAATAATAAGTACGTTAACGATGTGTACATTGATTTGAACCTGAAAAATCCATTTTGTTGCAAGTCAATGATGTGTTGGAGTTTCATGCAGAGTATTGCAGCTCTGATACCATGAAGAATTAAGTGATCTTAATATGAATCACCATGAATAACTAAGCAAGGAAGCAAGAAAGTAAGGAAGAGAGGAAGAGAAGAGAGAACAAAGAAGATCATAGAGTATTAACCAAGAATGTAATTTTGTTATTCAAGTTGTTATCCAATAGTACATGATACATGTGTATATATATTATATAGGCAGTTAGTGAGGTAAGACTACTGGTAGGTTAGTTGGTTGGTTAGTGGTGAGCTAGAGGTTAGTTATAACTAACTTCACTGAGTCGTTGCAGTAGTAATTTGACACATTTAACTACCTGTTTCAATAGTTTGGTTTGGTGTATAAAGGATAGTTCTGTATTTGAGAAATGGTTGTGCTCGTTAGTTATATACCTTGCATATTTTCTGATGACAAATTTTGGGTTACTATTACTGTAACAACCCGTATTCCGGGCTAGAATGTAAACTATTGTTTCTACGCGCAATAGTTCCAAAAACCAATAAATCCTATGCAAAATTATTTTGTTAATCAATTATGTAGTGTGGGAATCTAGTAGAGAGTGAATTGATATCATAGGGGTCCCTTAACTCAAAGACGAGTTGAAAACTTTCCTATCGTTTGAGTTTTAGTGAGCGTCTAAACTTTGGGTCAACTTCCATCAACCATAACTTCTCATATATATCGAATTAGAGGGACTACTATTTATAAAATGAAAGGTTTTTGATTCCTCTTTCCAACGATACTAATTTTGCCTAAATCCGATAACCTAGTGAAAAGTTATAGCATTTTCCGTATGAGGCAGTGGGTTGCCGCGATTGCACCGCTCGGCGGTGCAATAGCAGTGAAGCCAATACCGCTCAGCGGTAAACCTTCAAATCGGAGTTGTCCTAAGGAAATAGTTCACCGCTATTAGCCCGCTCAGCGGTGCTATAGCAGTGGGACCAATACCACTCAGCGGTAAGCCTCAAAATCGGAATTTTTCGGCAACTTTTAAGTCTGAGGGCAGTCTCGTCTTTTCCCTACAATTCCTAATAGTATTAACTGATGATTAAAGCATTTTTAGGGAATAATATGCTCAATTTTACTTAAATTTATCAAGAACAAAAACCCTAACCTCCCTCCCAAAGATCAAGAGTCCATACTCTAAGTTCAAGAATTCAAGAAAAGTGTCAAGATTGGAGTTCCAATTTTCAAATTAAACTACTTAAGGTATGTGGGGTTGTCCTAATCTCATGGGCATGTGTTTTCTACGAAATTTTTACCAAAGTTTCAAATCTTATAAGTATATATATACATGTGGTGAGTTTGGGAATTTGTTTTAAAAGCATGTATTGTGAACATAGTTTGATAAAGGTATCTAATAGTCATGGGAGTTCTTTTCATAACCTTGATTTATGATTTCATATATATATATAAATATGTGCTTTGAACTTGAAGGATGGTTTTGAATATGAATTGTGAATCCTTTAAATCCATGATGATATTTATGTACTTGTATGATATTGAATTGTACACTATTGAGAGCATGGTTTAAGAACCCTTTTGGATAATAGACGTATGCTAAACCAACGTTGAAGGCTAATTTTTAAACAAACGGTGATTTTCCTAAGTTTTAAGGTTTTGATAATCAATATGTTTGTGTTGAATGATTAGTATGCGAAAGGCTGTGAAATGGTGGGCTATAAATGACTTGCAAGTTGGGGTTTGACGATACCCCATCGAGAAATTGTGCTTGAAAGAAAAAGAAAAAGAAGGTTGTGAACATGATGCATGTTTTTTTGTAATGAACTAAAACTAGACTAATGTGAGATGGATGGTTGCCCGAAGAAAGCACGAGTCAGGAGACTCTATGCTGAAAACCGTAATTTGCCGACACGGGACTTTGGTACCCTGCTATGTGATCTTGTGTACCTTGTATTATGTCGTCCCAATTCGTTACTATGGTTAGGAGCCCTGCTTTGTGATCTTGTGCCCAACCACGACATATTGAATTGACTGGGGAATTTGACACCCTGCTTTGTGATCTTGTGTGTTCTCCCCTCACTAGAACTCCAAGGTTGGCGGCAAACCGAGATTTTGTGGTCTGTGTAAACATGAATTTGTAGGGTGTACCATCTAGCGCAATAATGCTAAAGTAAATTGAGATACAGAGGAAAGAAATGTGTTTGGAAACTCATCCTAATATGCCCATATGCTTTCAAATTATTTTGTGACACTATTTACATAAAAGCACTCACCTATGTTGTGTAAAAGTTGTATTTTATTTTCAGATTACTCTGTATACCAGTACATATGTATTGACCCCTTTATCTCTGGATATGAGGCACAGTCCCGAGGTCTCGACCAGAAATAGGCTTGAGCGCGTCAAAAGTTGCAGTTGGTGAGCCTTCTCTATTCCGGAAGGCCTGATTTTTCAGATTTTGTTGTTTCCTTCTGTTTATGGTCTATTGGGGGTCCTTGTCCTAGTTTTAGACAAGACATTGGTTCCTATGTATTAGAGATTTCGCAAACTGTTGTTAGATGTTGTTAGAAGTTATGGAATTCCATTTTGAATTGTTCCTTTGAATTATATTATTTGACCGTGATTCCGTATCGATATGTATTTCCGCATTGTCTTTTATAGTATGTGAACATGTGTACGATGTCCAGAAAGTGAAGGGAACTCAGGCCTTCATGGTTCGGGATACTCATCGCGGCCAGGGTCTCAGCTCGAGTCGTGACAATTACACTAGTATGCCACTATGACAGTTCACTGTCAATTTTTATTGGTACTAGCACACTAGTATGGGATTTTTTCTTGAGGACACATCACACTTCATCTTATTGACGTTCATAAAATTAGTGTATGTACAATGCATGTACACATATTAAACATGTCTGAATGTGAAATTAAGGCAAAGAAGTACGACCAATTAGCACTTAGAGGGTTGTTTGGATCGGCTTAAAATCCGGTCAAACCTGCTTCCAAGCTCCTTTTAACTCTTTTGAGTGTGTGGCAAATAAAACAGATGCTTAAAATAAATTAATTGACATTTTTTATTGCTTTATTATTTATAAGTGAGGTAGTTTAAAATAAAAATCATAATCTAAAAAATCAAATAATTGTTCGAACATATATTCTTAGCGATATTGAATAACTGTAGCTGAACCTTATTTATTTGTAATATTCGATTCCTTACTTAAAAACTGAATTATATTTTTAGTGATTGCTTATTTTTTTTAGGACGAGTTTTGAGCCTAATCAATACGCAATATAATCACCCACAAAAAAAACTAACTATGATATTTATTTATTTTTCTTAAAATAACTAACTTCATCTCTGACTTCATCTATATTTGTAATAGGATATGCCTTATTACTGTAATCAAATTGAAATTTCCAAAAGTCAATTTTTTTTTTGGTTACTAGCTATTTTCTCCCACCTGTACACGTCTACTACCCCTTTCAAAAAAACCCAAGCTATTCCTCAAAAAATAATTGTAAAGCCAAATGGACGAACTTGTTCTCTACTGCCTTCCGGAAACAAGAGGTCATCATCATTGTCCAACGATTGTCCAGAGGTTTGCAAAACTTTTCACTTCGATCAGTCATTCTTTTCTTTTGTTTTTTTGTTAACGTTTTGTGAGTGAATTGATTTTGATCGATTTGAATTGATTTTTTAGGTATATGGTACACCTCTGTTTCTGAAGCGACCAAAGATACACTCAACTTTTCATATTATTCATTCATTCATATTTTTAAAAACTTTTTTTTGATTGGTGTGAATTGATTTTTTTGGTAGATGACAATGTGAATGCATTGGAAAAAAAAAATCGGTGCTGCCACTGGAGAAGCCAAGAAGTTATGTCGACTGGTGAACCAGAATTTGGCGTTGGCGGTGCGACTGATGGAAAAGTTGTAACACCTGTCACAAAAGGCAAGCCTGTAAAGCAACGTCTAAACTAATCGGACATGGAACATAAATCATCGAATAAGAGGAACATCCTCATGTAAACAATATGGAATAAAATTTGATTATATTTATGGCGATTTCGTAACTATTCCCAAACTGAAAAGTTTGACACAATCAATTAATTATTCTCTTTTTTGGAAATTGAAAGCATGTAGTTACACATGGGACAACTAGTTAGTATAGTATCTTTCATGGGCTCCTAAAATAACCATTTGGGATAGGCTTAAAACAACTACTGCTGGACAGAGAACGAGAAGAGCAATGTTTATTCATAGGCTAATGGAGAATATATAGGTGCTAATACAACACTGAGTCCTAAAGTAATACAACAGCTAATTACAATCCTAAAGTGATACAATAACTAATTACAGTTGTACAAGCAGATAACTATGATATAATTACAAGTTATTCTCGTATATCTCTTTTACACCCCCGCAAGTTGGTGTTGACGTCTACAATACCCAACATGTCAAACACACGGCTGAAAGAAGCACGTGGAAGTGGCTTGGTTAGGATATCAGCAACCTGATCAGTAGCATGTAAGTGCTTGACTTCAACCTCTTTGCATTGCACCTGGTCATGGACAAAGTGGAAATCGATGGCAATATGCTTCATCTTACTATGAAAAACAGGATTCTCGCAGATGTAGGTAGTTCCAATATTGTCACAAAGTATGCGCAGAATGCAAGCAAGAGAAAAATGATGCCCACGCAATAGGTTGGTGATCCAGTTGGTTTCTGCAAGAGCAGCAGCTACAGCTCGGTATTCAGCTTCGGTGGATGACCGAGAGATGGATCGCTGCTTCTTGGAGGACCACGAGACTGGCATACTTCCAAGATATATAACATAGACAGTTGTTGAAGTTCTGTCTGTAGGGTCACCAGCCCAATCAGAGTCAGAGTACACCATAAGTCGATTATTAGTCTCACGGGTTATTTGAAGCCCAAAAGAGGAGGTCTGTTTGAGATATCGAAGCAATTGCTTAACAGCTTTCCAATGATTAGCTTGAGGACAATGCATAAACTGGGAGAGTTTATTTACTGTAAATGCAATGTCAGGTCTAGTGAAGGACAAATATTGCTTCTTGCCTACAATTTTTTGAAAGAAAGAGCCTTCAACAATAGGATCAACTTGATTTACACTAAGAACAGTAGAGACAGACATAGGAGTGGGAACTCCTTTGTTGTCTTTCATATTGGCTTGCCGGAGAAGGTCTTCTATATACTTTTGTTGAGACAACAGTAGGCCACCTTGATACAACAGAACATCAACACCCAAAAAGTAGTTTAAGTGGACAAGGTCCTTGATACAGAAAAGTTGAGCGAGGGCATTGATAATTTGTCGAATACCATGTTCTTGATTTCCAGTAACTATAATGTCATCCACATATACAAGGATATAAACAGTGAATCTTGAATGATGTAAAATGAACAAGGACGAGTTAGAGAGTGATTTGAAAAAACCTTGTGTTTGTCAATTTTCTGCTGAATGCCTCTCAATATTGAGAGTCTTTCCATTAAATAGAAAATATTCAATGATTACATCCCTAAAGATCCGTCTTCTTATCCCTAAAGATCAGCTTTTCTATCCCTCTAAATCCACTATTCTATCCCACCAAATCTGCTTTATTAAAGCCACTATTATTCTCTTTAACTACTAAATCAAATCTATGTACTTACACTAATATACAACAATATATGGTTACATTAATATATACAATATTTACATCATGCTAACATCCCCCCTCAAATTGATGCTGGTAGATCAAGAAGCATCAATTTTCCTACTAGAAATTGATGCCGGCGTCGTGCCATTGATTTTGTAAATGCATCAGCTATTTGAAGATCACTGTACATGTGCGGAAGAGTAATGACACCTTTATCTACAGCTTCTCATATATTATGACGGTCTACTTCGATGTGTTTGGTTCGCTCATGATAAACCGAATTAGTAGCAATCTAAATAGCACTTGTATTGTCAGCATGGAGAAGAGTAGGATTAGATTGAGGAAATCCAATCTCAGATAGTAATCCACGAAGCCACACTATCTCGGAGCAAGCAGTAGACATTGCTCGATATTCAGCCTCTGTTGAAGATTTTGACACGCGGTCTTGCTTCTTACTCTTCCAAGATATCAAAGACTCTCCAAGAAACAATGCACCAACCAGTAACCGAACGACGAGTGTCAAAACATCCTGCCCAATCAGAATCACTAAAAGCATTAAGACGAATAGGCAAACCAATAGGAAAGAATAATCCATGATTAAATGTTCCTCGGAGATATCGAATGATGCGATGAACAACCACCAAATGAAGATGACGGGGAGCTTGCATGAACTAACTAACTTGTTGACCTGCAAAAGTGATATCAGGCCTGATAATAGTAAGGTAATTTAAGCTCCCAACTAATTGCCGAAATATAGTTGGATCAGGAAGAAGGTCGCCTTCCTACCGGCGATACTTTACATTCAATTCTAAAGGAGTATCTACAGAGGAGGAATCCTGAAGACATACCAAAGAAATCAAATCTTAGGTATATTTGTGTTGATTTAGAAATACATCGGATGAATCACGATGAACTTCCAAACCCAAGAAATATGTAAGAGTACCAAGATCTTTCATATGAAAAGAATCGTTAAGTTGTTGCAGACTAGTGATTAGTGAAGAATCAGTTCCTATAATAATAATGTCATCTATATACACAAAAAGAAGAACACAACCTGTGGATGTTTTTCGAAGAAACAAAGATGAATCATATTTGCTCTGCTCAAAAGAGAATTGTAGCAAAGTAGACCGAAATTTGTCAAACCAAGTTCTCGGAGCTTGTTTTAATCCATACAAAGACCGCTTCAACTTGCATACATCTGATGTAGGCAATGAGAACAAACCTGGTGGAGGTTTCATATAAATATCCTCTTTGAGATAACCATGAAGAAAAGCATTTTTGACATCCAGTTGATGAAGAGTCCAGTTTTGTGAAGTAGCAGTGGCAATAATAGTTTGCACCATCGTCATTTTTGCTACCAGTGCAAAAATCTCTTCATAGTTCACACCATACTCCTGCTTGTTACCAAGAACAACCAACCGAGCTTTGTATCGATCAAGAGTTCCATCAGAATGAAGTATAATTGAATAAACCCATTTACATCCAATTGGATGGACATTTGAATGACATGAAACAATATCCCATGTGTCATTTTCTTTAAGAGCCAAAAGTTCTTCCTCCATTGCCTTCTGCCAACATTCATGCTTGGAAGCTTGTGAGTAATAAGTTGGAATAGAAATGGTGGATAAAGTAGATGAAAAGTCGTACCAATTAGGAGTAGGAGATACTCTCGTAGATCACCGAGTGAGCTCAAGAGGAGCAGGCCAGGCCTTGAATAATTTTCAGATTCTAGATGTGGAGCAGTTTCAGGTGGCGGATCAATATCAGGAGGGGTAAAGTTGGCCGTTGACGTTCGTACACAAATCCATTTTTGAACCTCTTAGAAGAAGATAAAAAATCCTCAAAAGTAGGAAGAAAAAGAGAAACAGGACATGACTCAACATGAGTAGGGAAAAAATACTGATTCTTAAAGAAAACAACATTCCTAGAAACATGAAATTTATTAGAACATGGATCATAGCAGAGAAAACCTTTCTGTGAAGTACTATAACCCATAAAAGCACATTTAGTAGACTGAATAGAAAGTTTATCATGCTGAGAAGGAGGAAGATGCACAAAACAAATACAACGAAATGTATGAAAATTATCATAACTTGGATTTTTGTGATAAAGATGAAAATATGGAGATTCAAGATTTAGGACTTTAGATGGTAGTCTATTAATTAAGTAAACAGCAGTAGACAAAGCTTTCACCCAATACTTAGATGGAACAGAGGACTCAATCAATAAATACGAGTGACATCTAAAAGATGACGATTTTTACGTTCAACAACCCCATTTTGTTGTGGTGTATATGGACAGGAGCGTTGTGAGACAATTTCTTTTTCAAGTAAATTTTTTTTGAACTCATAAGATATATATTCTCCGCCAGAATGAGATCTTAATAATTTGATGCAAGTAAAAAATTGAGTCTCAATATAGGCCAAAAATATCTTGAAAATGAAAAATACCTCAGATTTGGAATGAAGAAAATATACCCATATAAATCAACTATAATCATCTATAAATGTCACAAAGTACTTAAAATGAGCATAAGTAACAATTGGTAAAATACCCCAAACATGACTATGAATGACATCAAAACACTTTGTAGCACGACTACCAAAATTAGGAAAAGAAAAATTTTTACTCTTGCCTAATTTACAAGTAGAACAATCAAAGGAAGCAGTGGACAATTAATTTTTGTTCCTCAATAAACCCAAATTTGATAAATGAGATAACACAATAGAATTTGGATCTCCTAAGCCCTTATGCCATACCTCACTCTTACTAGGTGTAGAAGTACAAGCAAATGATAGAATACAAGGAATGGAAAAGTGTATAGAAAACAGTCGTCCAACTTTAGGACCCTTCGTAATTATCATCCCCGACACTAGATCCTGCACAAGACAACCATTATGAGAAAAATTCACATCACAATTGTTATCTACCAATTGTCCAATAATATAAGACTAGTGGAGAGCTTTGGTGACACAAAAACATTGTTGAAAGTTTTAGTAATATCCCCAATCTTGGTAATGGGTAAATTACTATCATTGGCAACTTGAATTTGTGCTGGACCATGATACTTACGAACATTTTTTAGCATACTAGATGAGTTGGTCATATGATTGGAAGCTCCAGAATCAACAAGCCAAAAATTAGATGCAAGATCATTACCTTGTAGCCTTAAAGCTGAAAAAGGTAACATGATCATTTGTCTAACAATTTTAGGAGAAAGAACTTGTCTCGAAGATAAGTTCTCAGTAGTGAAACCATTTGTCCCAACTTGAAAAGCATTAACCTTATGGTTTTGAGGGAGTGTGAGACACTCTATGATAATGTGTCCTTGTTGTTTGCAATAATTACAAAACTTCCTGTCATAATAGCTAGCAATATAACTATATCCCTTACAACAGTAGCATTGAGTTCTAGTCATATCCCTACCCTTTTCTTTACCTTGGGCAGCAAATGCAACAACAATATCATCAACTTGCTAGAAAGCATTTTGTGTGACAAAACGCTGCTCTTCACAGAGTAATTCCCTAAAGCAAACATCCAAGGAGGGAAACGGGTCACGATTCATCAAGTGGGAGTGAACACTCTCAAACTTAGAGTGTAACTTCACCAAAAATTGATCTCGCTTGCTTTACTCATGAACTTGTTAAATTACAGAGAGAGATTCGGCAGGTATTTTGGCATAAACAATATTTGTAAATTCAGCCCATAAGTTCTGAAATCCAAAAAAATAATCCTGAATAGAAAGACTTCCTTAAGAGTAATTAGCAATTTCATCCTCAAAGTGAAAGCGTCGGGCACTATTATCTTGGTTGTAAACCCTTTGTAAATAATCCCACATGGCTTTAGTTGTCTTGTAAGGCTTGATATTAAGAACAATAAGAGGGTCAATTGATCCTAAAATCCATGTCATCATCCGAGCATCTTTAATATTCCATTCACCTAATTTTGTAGGATCAGTAGGAGCAAGATCGGCTCCATCTATATGGCCCCATAGTTATTTTCTAGAGAAAAATAACTAAAACTGAAACTCGTAAGACGAAAAATTCTTTCCAGTGAAACGAGCACTGAATGATTCAAACAGATATGAAGTCATATTTATGAAAACTAGAAACACTGACTCTAAAAAAACAACCAAAATGACCAAGATCAAAGTCCAAGGTGTTAATTGCCGAGGAACAATCAACAAAAAACCAAAATTTTCCAAAAATACTAAAAGGAACCACAAATGAACTCTATGAAACAAGACAGCCAAGAGAAGGCTCTGATACCATGTCAAGAATGGACCTTGGGCCTGACTCATCCCCAAAAGCTAGCTCAAGACGTGAGGATTACCCAAGTCCATATAAGCAAACTACCTGTCCATTTACCAACCAATGTGGGACTTTTTACCCACTCTAACACCCCCCCCACCCACCCACACAACCAGGGAGCCCAAAACGGGGATGGACCTGGCTCTAATACCATGTCAATTTTCTGCTGAATGCCTCTCTGAGAGTATTGCCATTAAATAGAAAATATTCAATGATTACATCCCTAAAGATCCATTTTCTTTTCCCTAAAGATCAGTTTTTTTGTCCCTCTAAATCCGTTATTCTATCCCACCAAATCTGCTCTACTAAAGCCACAATTATTCTCTTTAACTACTAAATCTAATCTATGTAATTACACTAATATACAATAATATATGGTTACATTAATATATACAATATTTACATCATGCTAACAGTGTTACCAGAAAGTTCTTGAACTCGGTTTTCCAAGCTCTAGGTGTCTGTTTGAGACCATAGATAACTCTATGAAATTTGCTAATGTGATTGGACAAAGTCGGATGCTCAAAGTCAGGAGTTTGTCTCATAAAAACGTGTTCCTCTAAATGACCTTGCAAGAATACATTATTTACATCAATTTAATGCAGACGTTAATTATATTGAATAGCGATGGTGAGAACTAGGCGAACAATTGTAGGCTTGACTATCGGACTGAAGGTGGAATAGTAGTTAAGTACATGCTACTGAGTGAATCCTTTTTCCACTAATCGATCTTTATACCTGTCAATAGAACAATAGCCACTTATAGTTTACTACATTCTTTGAAGGATTGTTGGGAACTAAAATCCACGTTTGCTTTCTCATAAGGGCATTAAATTCATGTTGCATAGCAGCATTCCGGTGGGGTTCACACTGAGCTTTCTAGTAGGAAGAGTGTATTTTCGGACTTGGAATGTGAGAAAGAAGGCTAGTTTCATGTTTGAGCTTAAGAATGTTATTTCTGGAATGGGTAACCATCGGGTGACTCGGCATTGTGGTGGAAGGTGCGGCTGAAGTTATTTGGTTGGTTGTATGTTTAGGGTGTGATAATAACCGACAAGTTAGGAGTATAAGGAGATGCAATAGGGGAAGGCACTGAAGGAGGAAGATATATGGTTTTACTAGATGAAGGCAACGACTTAGAAGATAAAGGTGGATTCTATCGTTTATAAGTTAAAAGGGGTGGATTGTTTGTTTGAAGATGAGTGGTTTGGTTGTTTGAAGAAGGTGTAGAAGGGTGGCTGCATAGAATTTGGAGAGGAAATCACAGCTTCATCAGATAAAGAATTCTGAGGAGAGTCGAAGATCATACCTGAGCCGGGAGATTGCTCTCTAGTTGTGGCGACTGTCATGGGCGAACTTTGTGGGCAAGATGCACACGCAACAGCAGGAGGAAGTCCCATGTTTAACTTTTGCACTTCGCAGGTGATTTGATTGTTTTTATTTTCAATTGTTTCCTATGATTTAATTTGAAAATTTGATAAATGAGAGAAAATATTTTGAAAAGGAAAATTATTCTCAAAAAATAGAACATCTCTCAATAAAAATATTTTTGATAAGATTGGATCGAAGCATTGATGGTAGTAATATTTGTTGGATTAACCCAGGTATACACATGGAGTTGAACGAGGCTCAAGCTTACTTTTGGTGTATGGTCGCAACCAAGGATAGCATAAACACCCGAAAGTTCTTATGGAATCAAATTTTGGGGTTTCTTGAAAAATTATTTCATGAGAACAGTTATATTTTAGGGTAGATGAGGGTAACCTATTGATAAGATAAACTACTTGATGACAAGCAAAACTCCAAGAGTTTGAGGGAAGGGAGGCTTGATGAATTAAGGTTTTGGTTGTCTCAACAACGTGTCTGTGGAATTGTTCAACTAAAGCTACACGTTGAGGTGTATAAGGAGGTGAAACAAGATGTTCAATACCATGTATTTTTAAGTAGGGAGATAATCCTTTAACTTCACCACCACCATCAATGTAAAATGAGAGAATTTTTGTGTTAAAGCGACGTTCGAGTAAAGGATGCAGACTTTTAAAAACATCCTTAAAAGTCACTTTTATTTTTCAGAATATATATCCACATATATTTTGAAAAGTGATCAACAAACAGTGCATAGTAACGCTTTTGATCAATTGACAACACCGGGGAAGGTCCCCATAAATCATTGTAAATAATTTGCAATGGTCGTTTAATTTGCAGAGTATTTTCAGAAAAAAAGATAATCTGTGCATTTTGTTTGAATTACAGGAATTACAAACTAAAGGAGTTTCTGAACCACAAAATGGAATTGAAAACTTCCTTAACAACTTATGTAGACTTTGACGATTTGGGTGCCCCAATCATCGATGCCATATGTCAATAGAAGACAGCTAACTACCAAATTTGATTGAGGTTGGAAAATGCATGTTTTCTCTTGCAACCACTCATACATCCCATGTTTATCCTTCCCACACACCAGAGGTGCCCCCATAGTCAGATCCTTCACAAGAAAATTAAATGGAAAAAATTCAATGGATGTATTGTTATCATGACAAAATCTAGAGACAGAGAGAAGATTTCTTTTTATGGCTGGGGCATAGAGGGTATCATCTAGTTTGAAGCTTTTATTTGATTCACATAAGTGAGTGTTACCAATGTGAGAAATTTAAATGGTATTACCATTTCCCATTGAGATCTCGTCAGGTTTGTTGTAGTCCTGAGAAGTGGCTAAACTTCGAGCATCGGTTGTGATGTGATGGTTATCCCCAGAGTCAACAATCTATGGATCTTGTTATTGTGGAAACTGAGAAGCATAATTAGCACGAGCCTAAAAAAAGTGGTTGTGAGACTTGGATCTACACACTTTGGCAGAGTGATCGGGGCAATCACAGAGTTGACAGCGAAGAAAACTGTTAGTATTTTGGGGCTGCTGATTTTGACAAGAGCGTCATTATTGGGTATTACATGAGTCTCGAGATTTCTGGGAACACCGTGGTTGGATATCTTGTGAGGTATTACCTCCTTGCTTTTGATTGTTATTGTTTCTTGAAGGAGCTTGGATGTTTCGTTGAGCAATTGCATCAGTGATTGGTGGTGTCTGTTTGGCTTCTTCCTGCTTAAGAAAGATCCCATGATCAAGAAGTTTCTCATATAGTTCTTCATAGGTAATCATTGTTTCACGTGACTAGATGGTTGCAGAAATAGTGTTGTACTCGGGACCAAGGCCTTGGAGGATTCATACATTAAGTTGCACATTTATGATTGACGCTCCACTGATTGCAAGTTTATCAACAATAGAACGTATGTCACATAGATAGTCTGTAACAGGCAGAGAATCTTGGGTAATACGAGTTAATTGATCTTGGAGATTGATAATTCTAGTATGTGATTTGTTAGCGGAGGCAATGTGCAGGGATGCCCATGATTTGTTAGACACTTTGGCTATTGATAACTGTAGATACAAGTGTAGGTTCCACCTATTCCAAGATGGCATTCTGAACAAGCTGATCTTGGGAAAACCAATTAATATAAGCTGGATTAGGAGTGCTTTCATTGTTTTCTGTAAGTGTGTTCGGAGAAGAAGTGATTGTCCCATCAAGGTGCCCGAAAAGGTTATGTCCGTGCATGAGCATTGACATTGTGCCTTCCAGGTAGTGAAGTGGTGGTTGCCTGCAAGTTTGATGGGTAGTTGAGATGTAGGATTAAACTGCACGATGGTAGTATTTCTGGTAGTGCTATCTGTATTAACAATAGTGGCTTTGGTGGCCATTTTCTTTTTGTGTGTGTGAGGCAGTACTTAGGGTTGGTGAAAAAATTATCGGGATCGTACTCGTGTGAGATTTTAGAGCCCTGACACCATAAAACAACTACTACTAGATAAAGAAAGAGAAGAGTGATGTTTATTCATATGCTAATTAGAAGGACAAATCTACTGATTAGCGGGACCCCGGGACTGTGTCTCAGATCCTGAAATATAGGGGGTCAATAAGATTGTACTGGTATGTGAAATAATCCAAAATATCATCTCGTTACTACCCAAAATAGACGAGATTATTTCGTAAAACATTACATATAAGATAAGTAAAACACATGGGCATAATTTAGAAATTCCAAATACTTTCTTGAAAACAGGACTCACACTTTATCTTACTCCTGAGATAGATGGTACACCCTACATTTCTACAATAACACAGGCTATATGGAATCCGCCCTTGACTCGGCAGCCAAGCCCCCAATCCAAGTATGCCACAA
Source organism: Capsicum pubescens (assembly GCA_030864215.1). Taxonomy (NCBI): domain Eukaryota; kingdom Viridiplantae; phylum Streptophyta; class Magnoliopsida; order Solanales; family Solanaceae; genus Capsicum; species Capsicum pubescens. Next base: position 16,509,106 of record CM061543.1, on the reverse strand, counting down.
GGATTGGAGTCCTAATTACTATTCTAGTATACCAGTGTCTCAAGGACAAGTATACATTGGCATTAGCCAAATCATATTACCCGAATCGGTAAACTTGATTTCCAGTGATGAGCCCTTACACTCAAATGCTTTCTTCGAGTAATCATCTACCGCTTTTTAGGCCCAATTTTAGTTCTTTAAACAACATGTTTCATATGCAAAGTCATCCAATGCTTAAAATCTTAAGGGCATGTCATCACCGGGTATAGTCATACCCAGACTTGCAAGTCGTTCATATCGTACCAATGTTACAGCCCATCTCATTCAAATCATACACTTGACCACCAAAGAATCATAATATCACAAGAGAGTCATCATTTTGAAATCTCAAGAAAACTTATACAAATAAACTCTTTTGCAAGACTTAAAACATGCGGTGGTCATGTCAATTTACTCAATCACATGCAATTATTCTTTTTAATGAAAGAGTATAGTTATAGAAAGGAACTCCCTCTCATCATATCATAAACCATGCCAAACACTATGACATTGAGAAACTTACTTTAAAATCGTAATTCATGCTTCCAAAGCTCACTCACTATACAAATATACACTTTATTTCGCAACAAGGGAGGGAAATTCATTATTCATGCTCTCAATTAAGCATTTCAAATTATATATGTATATACATAAAGGGTCAAGATTTGATTACCACAAAAAGGGTTCAATACAATACGTATATTCTCGTCAAAATGATTTAATAACATGCTTTTCAAAACAATATTCAAAAACCCCTTTCTTGCAACATGATTATAGATTATTAAACTTGATAAAACCATAAAATCCATGCCCATGGATTTTAAGGATAGTCCCACATACCTTAGGTATTTTAATTCAAAGAATAGCCTTGAGTTTTTTTCTTGATAATCTTGACTTAGAAGATGAATCCTTGATCTTTGGGAGGGAAGTTAGGGTTTTGTTTTGAAGGAATTTGAGCAACCTTTGGCATACTATGCTTTAATCATGACTAAATTTTGTGTTATGGTTGAGTTATGACGAGGGGAAAAGACTAAAATACCCTCCTGGACCGGAGCAGAATAATAAAATGAACTGGACACCCGATGCGTTGAGCGTCGCGATGCGTCGGTCCTACCAACGCGATGCGATGATATCGCATTGGACTTCGATTTTTTTCCTCCAAACATGTCTTAAACGTCATCCGAAAAATCTAAAACTTCCCCGAGACACTCCCTTTACACCCCTGAACATGAATCAACTTAAAAATCTACGTCTCGAGATTGGGAAGATCAATTTTGAAATCATTGAAGTTTAGGAACTCAAAATATGACTAAGTCCTTATTAACACTTAGATAATTTTCAGGTTATTATCTGCCTAAGTATGTTATTAAGAGAGGTACTAAGTCGGGAATGCTATGGGGTTTTACATTATCCCCCCTTGGGATCATTCGTCCCCGAATGATGGCTCAAAACATAAACAAGCATGACTTCAAGCACACTAAGGAAAAGATAAAGAGAGTAGTATATGATTTGTACCTTCTATGTCGTCATCCATGGTCTCAAAGATGTTTGGGTATCTAGTTCGCATATCATCGTCTGACTCCCAAGTAGCTTCCTCAGCTTTTTTATTCTTCCACAACTCCTCAATCGAAACTATTTCCTGACTCCTTAGCTACCAAACTTGGCGATCTAAGATGGCAAAGGGTTATTCTTCATATGACAAGGAGTCTTTCACATTGATCTCTTCTACAAGAAACACAAGAGAGTGATATCCAATAAACTTTTTTAGCATGAACACATGTTACACTGCATGCACAGAAGCCAGACTCGCAGGCAAGTCTAATTCATAGGCAACCTCACCTATCTTCCTCATAATCTTATACGGTCCTATATAATGAAGACTGGGCTTCCTTTTCTTCCCAAACCGCATGACTCCCTTCATAGGGGTGACCTTTAGGAATACCCAATCATAAACTTCGAATTTTAAATCTCTCCTTCTAATATCGGCATAAGACTTCTGACGAATCTGAGCAGTTTTAAGTCGCTCCCTAATGATCTTCACCTTTTACATTGCCTGATGAACAAGGTCAGGTCCAAACAATCGAGTTTTACCCACTTCATACCATCCAATTGGTGACCTACTCCTTCTCCCATAAAGTGCCTCAAAAGGGACCATCTGAATATTGGAAAGGTAACTATTATTGTAGGCAAATTCTATCAAAGACAAATGGTCCACCGAACAACCTTTGAAGTCAATCACGCAGGCCCTCAACATATCCTCAAGGGACTAAATGGTGCGTTCATCCTGCCCATCAGTCTGAGGGTGGAAGGCTAGGTTCACTTAGGTGCCTAAACCCCTCTGAAAGGATCGTCAGAAATGCAAAGAAAATTGTGTACCTCGGTCAGATATAATAGACACCAGAGCTCCATGCAACCAAACTATCTCACACAGGAAGAAAATGAGCGGACTTAGTCATTCGATCTACAATCACCCAAATGGAATCATATTGGTTTCGAGACTTCGGAAGCCCCAAAATAAAGTCCATATTAATCATCTCCAACTTCCATACAGGTAAATCTATCTCTTGAGAAGTGTCATCTGGTCTCAAATGCTCTACCTTGACTTGTTGGCAATTCAAACACTTAGAAACAAAATTAGCAACATCACGTTTCATATTGTTCCACCAATAAATAGCCTTAAGGTCATGGTAGATTTTTTTAGAGCTTGGGTGAAAAAATACCTCGAAGTGTGAGCTTCATCTAGAATCCTCTCTCGCAATCCATCCATGTTCGGCACACAAAGCCTACCCTGATACCTAAAAATTCCATCACCTCCGGTTTCAAATGTCATCACCTTCTATTGACCAACATCTCTCTTAATCTGCGCCAAGATGGGATAATTATCCTGTTACTCCTTAACTTCAGTACATAAGGTGGATTTAGCTATTTCATGAAAAATTACTCCTCCATCTTCGGAATCCAGAATTCGAACTCCCAGATTTGCAAGTCGATGAATATCTTTCACCATCTCCCTCTTTCCTTTCTCAACATGATAAACACTTCCTATTGTCAACCTGCTAAGAGTGTCGGCCACCACATTGGCCTTGCCCGGATGATAGTGCAAGGTCATGTCTTAATCCTTTAACAATTCTAACCAACGCCTCTGCCTGAGATTCAGCTCTTTCTGTGATAAAACATACTACAAACTTTTGTGATCGGTAAATATATCTACATGCAACCCATAAAGATAATGCCGCTAGATCTCTAGTGCAAACACCACTGCTTCTAACTCTAAGTCATGAATGGTATAATTCTTTTCGTACACCTTCAACTACCTAGATGCATAAGCCACCACTTTACCATGTTGCATAAGCACACACCCAAGTCCCACCCGAGATGCATCACAGTACACAACAAAACCTTTTGTACCATCAAGAAGAGTCAAAGTTGGCGCAGTAGTCAATTTATCTTTTAGTTTCTCAAAACTATTTTCACATGAGTCCAACCACAAGAACTTCGCCTTTTTTCTAAGTCAATTTGGTAAGGGGAGCAGCTATGGAGGAAAAACTCTCTACAAATCTTCTGTAATACCCTGGCAAACCCAAGAAGCTCTGGATATCAATTGGATCGTGGGTTTGGGCCATTTTCTCACCGCCTCAACCCTTTGGGGATCAACCTTAATTCCCTCGCTAGAAACACTATGCCCCAAGAAAGCAATAGCACTAATCCAGAATTCACACTTGGAAAATTTTGCATACAATTCATGATCTTTGAGGGTCTGAAGGACGGTTCAGAGGTGAATAGCATGATCTTCCTCATTCTTAGAGTAAACCAAGATGTCGTCAATAAAGACTATGATGAACAGATCTAAAAACTGACGAAACACCCTATTCATTAGGTCTATAAATTCTTAAACTTGATAAAACCATAAAATCTATGCCCATAGAGTTTAAGGATAGTCCCACATACCTTAGGTCTTTTAGTTCAAAGAATGAAACCCTAGCCTTGACTTTTTTCTTGATAATCTTGACTTAGAAGATGAATCATTGATCTTTGGGAGGGAAGTTAGGGTTTTGTTTTGAAGGAATTTGAGCAACTTTTGGCATACTATGCCTTAATCACAACTAAATTTAGTGTTATGGTTGAGTTATGACGAGGGAAAAAGACTAAAATACCCTCTTGGACCCGAGAAAAATAATAAAACGAACTGGATACCAAACGCGTTGAGTGTCGCGCCGCGTCGGTAGGACCGACGCGATAACCGACGCGACGCAATGATATCGCGTTGGACCTCTATTTTTCTCCTCCAAACATGTCTCAAACATCGTCCGAAAAATCTGAAACTTCCCCGAGACACCCCTGAACATGAATCAACTTAAAAATCTATGTCTCGAGATTGGGAAGATCGATTTTGAAATCATGGAAGTTTAGGAACTCAAAATATGACTAAGTCCTTGTTAACACTTAGACAATTTTCAGGTTATTAGCTCCCTAAGTATGCTATTAAGGGTGGTACTAAGTCGGAAATGCTACGGAGTGTTACATCTATTTATTTTGATTATACATGATATCCAGCCAAAGTGTATCTTTATAACGTAGGAAATATAAGGGGAGTCCTGGATAATATCACAGGGCACAAAGAGGATGTAAAATGGAGATAAACATAAACTCACTTCATATCATTTGTAATACTCAACTCATCCGTTATAAGATCACAAAAGGGGTTTATATAGATGTCAATAAAGTCTTCTAGACTAACACCTATTAAACACTTTCACACATAGTTGAGTCAAGCCACATTGATAATATTAAAGTTACTTTCTTCGTTTCTTCTTACTTGGCCTCTTTATTAAAAGTAGTTGTTTCACTTTACTTGTCCAATTCATAAAATCAAGAGAAGTTTTATTACTTTCTCGGTTTCATTTTAGTTGACCCTCTTTCTAAAAATATTTTTTTCAATTTAGTTGTTCCTTTGATGAAATCAAGAGAATTTTAATATATTCTTTTAATAATACCTTTATCATTAAATGACTGAACAAATTGTATATATTCGAATTTATATTTTCAAAGCATAATTAATAAGGCTAATTTGGTAAAATAGACCCCTAATAAATATTTTTCTTAATAGATGTGCCAAGTCTATAGGATCAACTAATGCGAAACGGAGGGAGTATGTTCTTTCAATATTATCCCTATCATTTAATGACTGTATAAAGTATTAATAGTTAAATTTATATTTTCAAAGAATAATTAGTAAGGTTAGTTTAGTAAAATAACCTCTAATAAATATTTTTTAAAAGAAGTGTCAAGTAAAATGGAATGGAGGGAGTAACCTAGATGATGATACTCTCTCTGTTTTATTTTATTTGTCTGCAGTACTAAAGTAGTTGTTTCAATTTACATGTAAAGTAGTTGTTTCAACTTACATGTCCAATTTATGAAATCAAGAGAAATTTGTAGAACTTTTTTTTTATCCTTTGTATTAAATAACTATATAAAATAATAAAGTTAAAGTTTCAAAACATCATTAATAAGATTAATTTAATAAAACATAATCCTAATCAACACGGGCCAAATAAAATGAAATGAAAGGGAGTTCAAAAAATCATGAACCTAGGATAACTAAAAGTCATTTGAATCTAGACACTAAAACATTTAAGGTTACTATTTTCAACATATAATACGTTATTGCCTCATATCTCATGCATAATTGTGTCTGTGTAGGAAATGTATTAGATGAACAGGATCAAATTAAAGAAGAAGGATAGACGGACTCATCTAAGGACCTCGTGAAATGAGATAGATAGATGAGCCAAGAAATAAGAGGAACTTTAGAGCTGATCAGACTCGTCTGCGGTTCGTGCAAAGCGTGAACTTAGACAAGTCAGGAAGAATTAATCCTACGAATTTTAATGGACTTATTTGAATTATTCCCACACATCTTAGGTCATTGAAACACGCTAGATAACATATTGAGGAGATTGGTAGCAAAAAAACACGAACATATTCTTTTGGAGGCAAGAACATAATGAGAGGCGGAAGCAATATGGGAATTCGACTTTCACTTTCTTCCCTTCTCTACTTGTTCGTTATGAAATTATATGAGCTACGTTCCTTATCCTAGGTTTGATGGAACCTTTTGTAGGATGAATTCTTGAATCATTTTGGAGTCTAGGTTATAGTTGAACAACGTCCTTTTGAAGCATTAAGAGATTAATGACTAAGATATAAAAGTGGAGGTTAGACATCACAAAACTTTGACGCGATCTAATTAGTGATCTAGATCATTGCATGAATAGACTAATAGGTTCGCTAGAGCCTAGAGTAAATTCGAGAGAATTACCACACTTGGTCGATAGATATTTGTAGTAAGAAAAGATTCATGATAGATAAAGATTAATTCGGCTAGATTACAGCTAGCATAACGAGAACGAATCTAACAACCCGAGAAATCATAATTCTATGCCTCCTTAATCTTGAAGTCAACCTCATTCTCTAATTAATTGATGTTAGTTTACTGCTTTATTATTTATGAGGTAGTTTAAAATCAAAATCATAATCTTAAAAATAAAATAATTGTTGGAACATATTTTCTTAGCTAGTATATCGAATAACTATTCCTGAACCTAATTAATTCTCTGTGGTATTCGACTCCAAACTTAAAAATCAAATTATATTTAAAAGTCACTTATTTTTTTTAGGACGGATTTTGAGTGTAATCAATGCACAATATCATAACCCAAAAAAAACTTAATATGATATTTATTTTTTTCTTCAAAATAACTGACTTCATCTATAGACTATAAATAGGATAATGTCTTATTAATGTTGATACAGATTTAATAATAATTGATCTCATTAATATTGAAGGGGTTACAGCTGTATATATAGAGAACTGAAGAATAACTAATTACAGAATAACCCAGATGTATTTAATAATTATATATGTAGTCTATTATCCCCCCGCAAGCTGATCAGCGGTAACGAGGGGCAGCTTGGAGCAGAGAGACTGAAAAGGCTGTAACGGAAGAGGCTTGGTGAGAATATCAGCAAGCTGGTCAGTAGATGGGACATAGTGCGTGGCCATCGCTCCTGCAAGTACCTCATCGCGAACAAAGTGACAGTCAGACCCAACATGCTTCATACGATCATGAAGGACTGGATTTTTGGTAACACAAATAGTGGACTGATTGTCACAATAAATCTGTGGTTTCGTCGGGGGAATGCCAAGTGCATCCGTAAGGTATCGTAACCACATGGCTTCAGCAACACCCGCAGCCATGGCACGATATTCTGCTTCTGTGGAGGAACGGGACACTCGCGTTTGCTTCTTGGTGCACCAGGAAATCAGATTCGGTCCCATCATAACAATATATCCAGTAGTGGACTTTCGATCATCTTTGTCGTTAGCCCAATCCGAATCAGAAAAAACAGATATATCAAACGAGCCCTTTTGAAATAAAATTCCACAGTGAAGAGTACCTTGAAGATAGCGCAGAATGCGTTTCAAGGCCTGAAAGTGTTGTTCTGTGGGAGCATGCATTGATTGGGAGACTCGATTGACTGCATATTGGATGTCCGGACGAGTAACAGCAAGATAATGAAGTCCACCGACGAGGCTCCGATATAGTGTAGGATCGGCAAAGGGAGTATTCGGCCCTGGGGATTGGCGGACTGCCATGGGAGTGACCGTGGGTTTGCAGTCTGTCATTCCAGCCCGATTTAGAAGTTCAAGGGTATATTTTGTCTGATGCATCAATATGGTTCCCGATTTGCGGATGAGTTCGAGGCCAAGAAAGAACTCCAGAGGACCGAGGTCCTTAAGTTTGAAGTCACGATGCATAGCTTCAGTAATTTCAGTGATGAGTGATGACGAGCTGCCTGTAATAACAATATCATCCACATAGATAAGAATGATGACTGTCCCTCGAGAACAGTGAAGGGTGAAGAGGCTGTTGTCATGATGGTAGGTGCGAAAACCAAGACCCTGCAGAAAAGTAGAGAGACGTGTGTACCAGGCACGAGGGGCCTGTTTCAGGCCATACAGTGATTTGCGAAGCTTGCAAACATAGTGAGGACGGTTGGGATTAACATATCCCGGTGGCTGAACCATATAGATTTCTTCCTCAAGATGACCATGAAGAAAGGCATTGCTGACGTCTAGCTGATGAAGCGGCCAATCATAGTGAAGAGCAAGAGACAAGACCAGACGAATAGTCTGTTGCTTAACAACAGGGCTGAAGGTCTCCTTATAATCCACACCATACTCCTGATGATACCCTTTTGCAACCAGACGTGCTTTATAGCGAGAAAGAGATCCATCTGAATTTCGTTTGATGCGAAACACCCATTTGCACCCAATAGACTTTCGGTTACTAGGCAGAGGTACCAAATCCCATGTACGTTGTTCATTCAGAGCCTGAAATTCCTCATCCATAGCTTGGCACCAGAAACTATTTTTGGAGGCTTGGTTGTAGGTAGTAGGCTCAGTTGTGGGATGTGCATCAAAGGGTATTTGAGTGTGGTAGGCTTTGGGTTTGAAGGTACCGGCCTTGGCTCGGGTTGTCATAGGATGAGTGTTGAGTGGAGGGTGATTAGGAAGGGGTGGTGGAGTTGTATGATGTGTGGGCGGGGGTTGGGTGGGGCTGCCGTGGGAGCTGGGATGTGCAGCGGTGGATGGGGTGGCTGTATGTGTGTTAGGAGTATGATGTAGGGAAGTGGTGGGTTGTGTGGCAGTCGGCTGGGTGTTCAGGTGGGAGGTTTGGGGTTTCGGGTGGGTAGTGGTGTAGTGGGGTACCGGGTTAGGTGCCGAGTGAGCCGGAGCATGAGCGTGAGAAAAGGACGGAAATAATGGCACAACGCCAAGTGGATTGGGGGAGTATGGAGTAGAGGAAAGACTTGTGTAAGGAAATTGTTCCTCCACAAAACGAACATGACGGGAAACATATGTTTTCTGAGATACAGGATCGAAACATTTGTAACCTTTGATAGTGGGATGATAGCCTAGAAAGACACAAGGGGTGGACCGAGGTTGAAGTTTATGTTGAGTGTGCGGACGCAACCAGGGATAAACTAGACATCCAAACGGGCGGAGATGGATATAGTCGGGTGGATGATTGTAGAGACGGGCATATGGAGTGGAGTTGGAGAGAGTGTGAGTGGGCATGCGATTTATGAGGTAGTTGGCAGTAGCAAGGGCATCAACCCAAAAGGAAACAGGTAAGGTGGAATCATGGAGGAGCGCAACAACTGTTTCTATTAGGTGACGGTGTTTGCGCTCAGCAACGCCATTTTGTTCAGGGGTATATGGACATGAAGTGTGATGAAGAGCCCCTAGATTTTGAAGAAAAACACCAAATGCATTGTTGACAAATTCTTTGCCATTGTCACTTCGAAAAATTTTGATTTTGGCATTAAATTGATTTTGAACCATTCGGTCAAAGTTTACAAAAATAGTATAAGCTTCGGATTTAAATTTCAGAGGATAAAGCCAAGTGAATTTACTGTAATCATCAACAAAACAGATATAATAACGAAAACCTTGAACAGAAGGAACTGAGGTTGGACCCCAAACATCAGAATGAATTAATTGAAATGGCGCAGTGGCCTTGTGTTCAGACAGTGAAAAAGGTAAACGACAAGATTTAGACACTGAACAGGACTCGCAATGTAATTTTTCTGAAAAATTAAAACCTAAGGAAGATAAAATGGATTTGGTGATGGCGGATGATGGGTGCCCAAGCCGGCGATGCCAGGTTGACGAGAGAATGGCTTGACTCACAACAGACGGAGACCTGGATGGAAGAGTGTATAGCCCATGCTCACAGCGGCCCGTGTACCGCACCCGGTTCGTGGTATTGTCCACTATCTGGAAATTGGTGTCATTAAAAATGAGGGTGCAGTTATTTTCTTTAGTAAAGCGATAAACAGATAAAAGATTGGATGTGAGGGAAGGGACGTGGTGAAGGGTTGAGAGATGAAATTTACCATTTGGGGTATAGACATACCCAGAGCCGGTGTTTGTGATGGGAAGGGATTGACCATTGCCTACTGTAATAGTTTCTGAGCCATGATACGGATGAGGAGCTTGAAGTTGTGAATAATCCGACGTCACATGGGTGTTAGCACCTGTGTCTAGATACCAATCGCCAGATTGAGCGTTTGTGGACGCATGCATCGCCCTTGATCCTCCGGACTGGCTATTTACATTCTGCGAGTCATCATAACGATACCAGCAATTAGCCGCAGAATGGCCCCGTTTAGCACAAATTTGGCACGTCGGAAGATCTCGTGTGGGCATCCGCTGGTTTCCTCGTCCCTGTCCGCGGCCTGACTGGAAGCCGTCCCTCGGTGGAGGCCCGCCTCTGCCTTGCTGCCCGGTGTTTCGACGGTCACCGCCGCCGCTGCCTCGCCCTTGGTTACGGCGATCGTCACCGCGACCCCTGGCCGAGCCTCCGCTGCCAGCCGAGTAAAGAGCCGTGACGCCAGGGGTGGAACTGGCTTCTCCGAGCAGTAATTTGTGTTCCATGTCTAGATTCAATTCTTCTGCATTAAGCCATCCAGACAGTTGATTCAGAGTGATTTCGACAGGCGAGAGGCGAATATGCTGTTTGAGAGAGGAATAGCCAGCCGGAAGACCACGTATCACGGCATTCACCACGTCTCGTTCAGGAATAATCTCGTTCACAGCATCTAGGTCAGACAGAATAGAGGCCACATCATCAAGGTATTGAGTCATCGTCTTCGTTCCCTTCCGAAGAGTATGCAATTTGTCACGCAACTGAAAAATATGAGCCGTGGACACAGAGTTGTACCTTGTGGCTAGTGCGTCCCAAAGTGAAGCCGATGTGAGAAAACCCCGGGCGTGTTTGTGCACAGAGGGGCTAATAACTGCGAGAAGACAGGCTCGGATCTGAGTGTCTACGATCATCCACGGAAGGTAGTCGGGATTTGGGAGCTTGACGCCGTCCTTCTCGGCTGTCTCGGGCTGCGGCTTCTCCGCACCGTCAATCCATCCGAGCAGCAAGTTGGCTGCGAGGGCGGTGCGGACGTTAAGTGCCCAGGCCGGGTAGTTGTTGTCAGATAATTTTTCGGGGATGAAATTGTGGAGATTCCTGAGCAGTAATTTTACTCCAGACGGTAATTTTGACAGAGGATCAATAACCTTGTCCATGGCGCCGACCTACGGCGGAGGAGGGAGGCCGTGCGGCGTGGTGTAGACGGTGGCGGCGGCGCACACACGTCGGAAAAGAGGAGAGATTAGGGTTTGGGCGGAAGAAGAAACCCTAGCTCTGATACCATGATACAGATTTAATAATAATTGATCTCATTAATATTGAAGGGGTTACAGCTGTATATATAGAGAACTGAAGAATAACTAATTACAGAATAACCCAGATGTATTTAATAATTATATATGTAGTCTATTAAATGTAATCATATAGAAATCTAAAAAAGTCAAATCTTTTTTTTTTTGGTTACTTTATTTCCTCACACTGTTGGAGCTTACCTGTCTTATATACTTCTTTCAAAAAAACAATACTGAAGTTATCACTACTCAAAACTGAAAAAACAAGAAGCAAGAAACACAAGCTATTTCCTCTCTTTCATTCAAGAAAAATGGTGAAGCCAAAAAGACGAACTGGTTCTCTACCGCACACCCGAAACAAGAGGCCACCACCATCATCATCGTCTGATGATCGTCCAAAGGTTCACACAACTTTTCACTTCATTCTTCTTTTTTTTTTTTGGTTTTTTGTTAAACGTTCGTAAGTGAATTGATTCTTTTTGTTCCTTTTAATTGGTGTGAATTGATTTTTTAGGGAGATGATTTGTCCTCTTCTATGAAGCGTCAAAAGGTTCACTCAAAATTCTACTTCATATTTTTGTTTTTTGTTAAGTTTTGTGAGTGAATTGATTTTTTTGTTTCTTTTGTACATTGGTTGGCATTGACTTTTTAGGTAGATGACAATGTGGATGCATCAGCGAAAAAATCAGTGCCGCCAACAGAGAATTCGAAGGAGTTACTCTCGACTGGTCAGCCGGAAGTCAGAGGTGATGGTGCAGCTGACAGAAAAGTTGACGCCAGAGCTGATAGAAAAGTGGACGCCACGGTTGATGGAAAAGTTGATGCACCTGTCACAGAAGGCAAGAGTTCTATATATTTTTTACATGTTCAGTATATTAAAAAATATATCAACTTTTACTTGTCGAGTTTATTAAATCAAGAGATAATTTATTGATTAGTTTCTAATTTACCCATATTATTATTTATAAGCATTTCACAATGTATTTTATTACATCATTAACTTTATTATATTCAAAGAGTAATATAGTAAAATTATAATTTTATTTATTGCTCATATGCCAAGTTAATAAGAACAGGTAAAAATGTACTTAGTCCCTAGTTTACACTAATTATTGACTATAGTTATTCCACAATGTATATTTTGGAAACCATTAAATTTATTATATTTAAAGAGTCATATAATAATATTTTCATTCTATTTATTGCTCGATATGCCAAGTGATACTGAGCAAGTATATACTTACTTGCTAATTTATCCTTCTTATTAATTATAGTCATTTCATAATATATTCAAAGCATATTATATTTAAAAAGTTATGTAGGAAAATTGTCATTATATTTATTGATCAGTGTACTAAATTAATATTGGACAAGTAAAAGTAGATACATGAAGTACTTTATTTATCTTTTTTATTTTCTTGTGAAGTTCACTGTATTTTTCTACTGTTAAGTGTCTCTGATCATATTCAATGCGTGTGTCGTTTAGGTTTTGTAGCGAAGAAGCCTTGGTGCGTACTTATATCAGAGTCTCCGCAGGTTTTCTATTAGTAGTATTTGTCTTTATTTAACTATTTGCTGTTGAATTTTGTTTTATCAGTTTGATATCTAATAGAATGTGAATACATTGCAGAATCCAACAATACCGGTTTTTGAGCGATGTTTGGCGGTTGGTTCGGGCAAATCCCTTGAATCAGTTCCTGATAAGGAAATGGTGTGTCTAATAAGGCTTAAACAGGTAGTGTTCTAAATTTGAACTACCTTGACTTTCCTCATCATATAATGTTGATTTGTTCAACAACTGAATTCTGTGTGCCATAATTCAAAAACATCGCCGTCTGCTAGTGAAAATTTTAGTATGAAGATGCTTTTGGAAAAAAAAGAAAGAAAAAAGTTTCCAATGCTGATGCACTGATCCTTTCTTGGTCATAAATTCTCTTCGGGCATTAGGAGTAAACTAACTTTAGGCGCTTGTCCTGAGAGGTTACCATAGTAATTTGAATATGAAAATGCAGCACATGGAAGGACTGAATTACTTGGCATTTGTTTCGTTATTTTTTGAGGTGAACCTCATATTGTATATACAGTCTAATTACTCATTGTTCGTGAAAATGATCAGTCCAAAGGCAATTGGGTGGTTGTGCTCGAGAGAAACGGAACCAGAGAATATGTTCAAGTCAATGGAAAGACCGTGAGAAGATATTCTACTTTCTATCTCAATTCAGGCGATCAAGTTGTATTTGGTCAAGTGGGCAATCACTCTTACGTATCCTCTACATGTTGTAGCAGCTATTGTGATTCCATTTGAATCTGCTCCACCTTAATGGCTTCTGTGAATCTTTTAGTATTTCATCTTTATGATTGAATATTCTTGACATTGTGCTATATAGATTTTCCAGCTATTCTTCTATGAGGTTAATTTTGAGTCACTTTTAGATTTGACGACCAGACAAGTATTGAATATCGAAAACCAGGCGGGAGATGCTTCAGTTGTTGGTAATTCTTCTATTACCCTGTCTCAAGAGACATCTCAGGTTAGTGGTTAAAAGTTCCCAGGAAATGAGCCGCTTCCTTCCCCTTATTATTCATGAAAACAAGCTTGACGGCCTTAAAGTAGATTCAGCTACAAATGTCAACAGCAATAATGCGCTGATGTTGGATTGACTATCGAGATCCCCCCTCTTGACGGAGACCTGGACTCTGGCATAGAGGGAGGCAACACAAAGTCATTGGCTGAATTACTTCTTTTGGCCTTCTTGCTATGAGCTCACAGACTGATCCATGACATAACTAAAGAAAGTATTTATTAACAGATGTCGGAGGAAAGACAGCGGACTAGGGAATCAATGCCTGCTTCAACACCAGAGATGTCCTCAAAATCTGCAGCATTTAAGGAACAAATTAGTGCTGCAATCATTGATGGACATGAAAGTGAAGTTTCATTCGATAACTTCCCGTATTACTTAAGGTAGGCCACAACACCACATAGCATAATTCAATTACCATTGTATATCTGGAGTTCTACTTAGTTTCCTTTATTTTTTATTCATTTTTTGCTCGTGACTTTTTTGATCTTTTACACATTTCCTGCTTGCTACTACATATTTCTTATATTCTACTACTAGTTAAGAAATAAGAAATATTTTCACTATATGCCTTTTTTTGGACATGTTCTAGTCCTGTTTATGTTATTTATTAGTGGATTAATTAATTTTGCATAAAAAATAGTTGGGATATAATTTCTCTGTTACCAAAAAAAAAATTGATCCATTGAACTAACGGAGTTCAATTTAAATAGTGGCTTCACAAGAGGAAATATTGCATATAATTTTGTTGGTCTCAACTGTTACCTTGAAGCTAAAATGCAAGGCAAACTTTTATAAATTACTTCAATAATAGTAAGGTATATAAGAGCATTAACGAATTCTATACAGTCGTATGAAAAGGTTGACCGGTGCTTTAATCCTGGTCCAAGTGACTACTTCTGTGTTTGTATCCGAGTCAATCTTGATTCTTGTTTCTGTATGATATTTATGTAGTTCTCAAAAAAAAAAAAAAACAGGGGACTAGTTTTAGGGCATTACTTTCTTTCTACACTTGGAAAAGTTGGAAAATTGTGTAGGAGCCAATTATTATACTAAGGTGGTACATTTAGAGAGCTAGGGCATCTCTTGTATAAGCGTGATGATTGGATTGGATTGGATTATGAAAGGAACTTTTGAAAGTACATTTTGGATTCCAGTGGCTACTCCATTCCAAATATGAATTAAATAGTAATGCAAACCTGTTGTATGGTGAAGAGATGAAGAGGAATGACTTAGTGTTGGGTTCAATGTGTGTTTGAATGGAAATGGAGGAAAAATTAGTGAAGGAAAATAGAGTAACCAAAATGAAAAGTGTACTCTTATATTAGAAATTTCACTAATTCTCTCACATTGGTGGAAGAAGAGAATTTGTAAGTGTTTATAATGAGGAACACCAACTCCAGATGGATAGTGAGGCAAGAACAAGGTGGTGCCTCGTGCCATCATCGTTGCTCGCTCGGCTTCAAATTTGTATTTGATCGATGAGATCTAACGTTTTAGACGAATTTTATTTGAAACTTGTTTTACAAGTGAAAAATTTAATCCAAAAATCTGATATAATTATTTTTCTCCAAGTGCGGGCGCGTGCACCTGCTCACTAGAATTCGGACAGTGTCACCTGCTGCCGCAATTTCAGCACAGACTGGGCGCAGGTGATGTGACTATACTAAAAAAGGTGCCTTTCTGCTGAATCAATGCATCCTTTCTGAAAGGACACATTAAAGGCTATAAGTACCTGGTATATTCTTCAGGTAGAGACATGATTTTTGACAGCAAAAACACTCTTCTTCTATACAAAAACTCTGTGATCATTAAGCTATTGAGTGAGTTCGACGAATCCAACAATTTGAGGTACCGCTATTATTTGGATTGAAAGTCATTTTATCCTGGGAGGAAGATTCCATAACCTCGGGTACAGTGAGGAGAATTATTCCTTAAGGACACTCCGTGAAGTCGAGGGACTTGGCTTTACATTTCTATTTCATCTCATTTCTGAAATATAACATAGTTCATGGATAGATTATTCATAATCTTGTGTTGAAGGTGTTAAGGAACTTCATAAGAGTTCTTGTCTTAGACTTTAACTTGTATTAAAGTTGTTGTTGCATATATATAGATTCTTGTACCCGAAAATATTGAAAATAACAATCTTAAGGAATAATCTTTCGGAATCTGTATTGCTTGTTTTCTAAAGTTTAAAGCTTTAAGATTTCTACTCCATTTGAACTTAACTAGTGATTTGAAGAAATAAATCTTCATCACAAGTCAAAGACCACTCGGTTGACGATTGGAAGTCATAAAAAATTCATCGTTATACTAGAAACAAGAGGTGTTTAAAGTTGCTGCAACTTTTTAATAAGTATTTCGATACACTAAAGGTACTGTCTTGTGGCGATAGGAAAATGACGACTGATAGTCAAGTGCATGATGTTGCAACGACTGTGGGAGCAACTAGTATTGCCACAACAAGTCATACGAATGCTTCGCCGACAATGGCACCAGTGGAGAAACCCAAAAAGTTTGCGGATATTGACTTCAAGAGGTGGCAGCAGAAAATGTTCTTCTATCTCACCACTCTTTGTCTTTAAAGGTTCACATTTGAGGAAGCTTCGGAGGTGCTCAAGGGAACCTCTGAACAAGAGCGATTTGTGATTGTGGAGGTTTGGAAACACTCAAATTTCCTTTGCAGGAACTATATCTTGAGTGGTCTCCAAGATGATCTCTATAATGTGTATAGTGGAACAAAGACAGCAAAAGAGTTATGGGGAGCGCTAGAACGAAAGTACAAGACAGAGGATGCCGGAACAAAAAAATTCTTCATTGCAAGATTCCTGGAGTATAAAATGATAGACAACAAGCCTGTTGTTTCCTAAGTGCAGGAACTGCAAGTGACCATCTATGATCTCCTTGCGGAAGGTATGATTTTGACAAATACCTTTGTTGAATAATTTAAAAATAATCTTAGTATTCACATGAACTTTATTGTAGGTTTGATTGTGAATGAAGCGTTTCAAGTAGCAGCAATAATAGAGAAGCTACCACCTATATGGAAGGACTTCAAGAACTATTTGAAACACAAATGTAAGGAGATGGCAGTCGAAGATCTAATTGTACGACTACGCATTGAAGAAGATAATAAGACTGTCAAAAGAAGGTCAAGAGGAAATTCTGCAATGAATAGAGCAAACATTGTAGAAGATGACCAGAACAACTCTAAAAAGAGAAAGAAAGCTGAAAATAAAAGCAATCAACCCAAGAATAAATTCAAGGAAAAGTGCTTAAATTGTGGAAAAATTGGACACAAGTCTATAGATTGTCGTGCCCCAAAGAAAGGGAAAAAAGGTACCAAGAAAATCTGGTTGAGTCCAAGAAAGAAGCGGATGATCTGTGTGCTATGCTTTTCGAATGCAACTTGATGGGAAATCCTTGCGAATGGTGGATGGATTCCGGTGCCACCCACCATGTTTGTGCTAAAAAGGAGTTGTTTTTGTGTTCGCTCCGACTCAAGGAGAAGAAAATATATACATGGAAAACTCCGCTACTGCAAAAGTAGAAGGAACAGAAAAAGTGTGCTTGAAAATGACTTCAGGCAAAGTGTTGACACTCAATAATGTCTTGTATGTTTCGGAGTTACGAAAGAACTTGATTTCTATTTCACTTCTAGACAAAAATGGATTCTAATGTGTATTTATTTTCGAAAAAATTGTACTTAGTAAAGGAGAAGTGTATGTAGAAAAAGGCTACCTCAATGAGGGCCTATTCAAAATGAATGTAATGAATATTGAAATAAATAAAAGTTCAATTTCTTCTTACTTGCTTGAGTCTTACGATTTGTGACATGAACGATTAGGCCATGTTAATTACAAAATATTATGAAAACTGATTAACTTTGCAGTTTTGCCAAACTTTGAGTGCAATAAATCAAAGTGTCATACATGTGTGGAATCAAAGTATGCTAAGCATCCGTATAAGTCCGTTGAAAGGAATTTCAATCCCTTAGACTTAATACACACTGACATTTGTGATATGAAATCAACACCATCACGAGATGGGAAAAAGTATTTCATAACTTTTATTGACAATTGCACTAGACATTGTTATGTCCACTTGCTAAATAGTAAGGATGAAGCAATAGATGTGTTTAGGTAATACAATACTGAAGATAAAAATCAGTTGGAGAAAAAGATCAAAACTATAAGAAGCGATAGGAGCGGAGAATATAAATCTTCCTTCGCCGAAATATGTGTAGAGAATGGAATTGTCCATCAAACTATGGCCCCGTATTCACCTCAATCTAATGGAATTGTGGAAAGGAAAAATCAAACTTTGAAGGAAATGATTAATGTCTTACTTATAAGTTCAGGTTTACCACTAAGCTTGTGGGGGGAGGCTATCCTTACAGCCAACCGAATACTCAATAGAGTTCCCCATAGTAAGACACAATCAATTTCTTATGAAAAATAAAAAGAAAATATCATGACCCAAGCCGGGGCCCTAGCCGCGATGAGCATCCCGAACCATGAAGGCCCGGGCGCCCCTTTCTATCTGGCAATCAGGAACACCATTCATATACAATAAGAAAAAAATGCGAAAAAATTATTACAATAGAATCATGGTCAACTATTATTTAAAACTACTCAATATTGAAATGAGATCGTAAAGATCAACAACATCTAACTCTAGTCTGCGAAATCTCTACTGACTGAAAATAACCTCTGTCTGAAAATTGGTACAAGGCCCCCAATCGAACCATGAATCAAAATAATATAACAATAGCAAGTTCTAATCCAGGCCTTCCGAAGTAAGGGAGGCTCACCAGCTGCAAACTTCTGACAAGTCAACCTACTGCTTAACGAAACCCCGGGACTGTGTCTCAGAATTCTGAAATATAGGGTGTCAATATAGATGAACTGGTACGTAGAGCATCCAAAATAATGTAATTTTATATATAACATAGGTGAGAGCAAGTCATAAAAATATCATGCATGCATAGTTTAAAATCTCATGGGTCATCTCAAAAGATCTTAAAACAGCCTTGTCAATGAAACTCTATGCTTTGTATTACTTCTGAGCTAGGTGGTATACCCTACATATCTGCTACCCCACGAGATATATGGGATCCACCCTTAACTTGGCGGCCAAGCCCCCAACCCAAGTTTGCTGCAAGAGTTAGAGTATCTGAATCTGCTACACCACAGGCCCGTCGCCAGCGTACAATAAAAATATACCCATATCGACAAAACACAATTTCGGGAAATGAGTTTTATGGATCAAGCCTTCTTCGAGTAACCACCTAACATCTGTTAAGACCATTTTTAGTCTGTTCTAAACATGCAATCTTCTTAAATCAAATTCTGAAATTCTAAGCAAAAATTTGTATCTTTAGTCTGTTCTAAATCTGCTATGGCATTATCTGAATTTGGTATCGTCATATCAAGACTTGTAAGTCATGTTTTATGAGCCATAAAATATCATATCACAGTCTTTTCTTTCAAAATATAAAGTTTGGACCACCATACTTCAAAAAATTCAAGAAGATTCAGACTTCAAAACATTTATCAAGTTATGCAAAGATTGCTCTTTTCAGCATTTCAACAAATATGTGGTGGTCATGAAATTTGTGACAAAACATGCAATCTTCTTAGTAAACATATTTAACCTTTAACACCAAGTAAAAAACCCTCTCTTTGAGTCAAATCCATAATCAAGTCATAAGGAAAATCAAGGCATTTATATTATGATCCCAACAATACATTTCGAATAAATCAAATCTTACAAAAACAAGATGCTTGTAAACAAGAGAGGGATTTCTAATTGTTTGTGCTCTCAATTCATCATTCAAACTCTTCAAACACATACATATATATATATATATAAGATTTCAAATCAACTTGGGGAAAAGGCCTCAAGACCAAAACACTAATATCATTAAAGAATTCATAATGCAAAATTTTAGTGTAAATTTCAAAACCCCTTCAAGAATTCATGATTTCACAATGTTAAATGTTGTTGAACAATTTTTTTATGCCCAAGTAGTTTTAGGAAAACCCCACGTACCTTAGATTACTTAGATTAAAGAGTAGAATACGGATCTTGATTTGTTTCTTGGAAATCTTGGACTTATGAGTTTTTGATTCTTGATCTTGAAGGAACCCTAGTCTCCATCTTGTTCTTGAGAGTGGAGAGGATTGAGATACTGAAAACTAATAAAATATGAATTATGATGCTTAGGTTATGATATAATTTCGTTGGGGAGGTTTCTAGGAAGGGAAAGTACCAAAATACCTCGCTAAAAACGCACTTTTTGCGTGTTTCAGCCTCAACTAACACCTCTCAGTAAAATGGGCATAACTTTTTACTCCAATATCGAATTAATGCAAAACCAGTGGCGTTGGAAAGAAGACTCAAAGACCTTTCATTTGATATATAGCAATCCTTCTAATTCGTTATATACAAAAAGTTATGGTCGATGGAATTTGACCCTGATCTGTGGCCAATCTGCTCCCAATCTGCTGAAGCAGATGCAACACAGATCAAACCAGTATAGTCTGCTCCTGACCTGCGGCCAATCTGCTCCCAATCTGCTGAACAGTGTAGTCTGCTCCTGATCTGCGGCCAATCTGCTGCCAATCTTCTGAAGCAGATGCAACACAGATCAAGGCAGATCAGATGGAAAACTCCACTTTGCAAAGTCATAACTTTTCGCTCGGGTATCGGATTTAGGAGAAATTGGTACCGTTGGAAAGCTACTTCGAAGACCTTTCATTTGATATATAGTAGGCCATCTAATTCTTTGTATAAAAGAAGCTTTGGTCGACGAAAGTTGACCCAAGTTGAAGTGTCCCCTAAAACTTAATAATAGAATTGTTTTCAACTCGTCTTAGAGTTAGGGGATTCTTGTGACCTCAATTCATATTCAAAGGTTTTTCCACACTATAGGAGTGATCACCACACATATTTTAACAAGGAATCATTTAGTTCGGGTCTATACGTGTAGGAACGATGGTCTAAATTCTAGCCCGAAAGTACGGGATGTTACATTATCTCCCCCTTGGGATCATTCGTCCCCGAATGATGAGTAGGGACTTCTTGAAGCTCTAAAAGTGTAGAATAAAGAACGTAATATTGATATAAACATTTTTCCTCAACATAAATATGCAAAGGCATTACACGATCTTCATGATAATCCCTAGGGAAACGGGTAAGCACAAAACTTGAGAATAACGAAACTTGACATCGACATGATCTTGGCATGATTAAGATTGGTACAAGACATGAGATAAGATTCTTACGGGACATAAGGATATTAGTATTTCCATATTACAAGATACAATGAAAAGACTTAAACTTAGAGATACTACTTGTCTATACTCCAACATTAAATAGCATACTTCACACTCGCCAACTTACAACTCCCCAATCACGCATCTCGCCACAAGAATTTGAGTCCTACTTCTTAGTACAGCTATGTTGAAGCCTAACTCAGAGTAATAAGGGGCTAACTTAAGCTACGGGACCTATAATTTACATCCCTTTAAGAATATTTATTCATCTTATCACTACCGTCAAATACACTCAAGATTTATTTTAGAGAGTACCAACCACATAGCATATAGGTTCATGTTTTCAGACAACCACAACATTCAAGCCTAATCATTACTACACCTATTACATGGATCTCTCCCCACTAAGACAAACAATTTCAATCACTCTCACAAATATTTTCACCATATTTCTCCTTTTTAGCTACTTCGCACAACAAAAGTTCATCTCCTTCTTTTCCCTTTCACCCATAACCTCAGCTCGAGAATCACATCAAATTTTTCACCTTCAAGAACATCCACTCCCATACCTAACACACTACTACGCTTCCACAACCACCATTATACTAATACACAGAGGGTCATTAAGGGACCCAAGCACGAGCATCATGAAAGGAAGTAACACCATTCGGTTATAACATATACTTATTGCACTACTCAAGGTGGGATATGAGTTGAAGATACGATACAATCACAGAGTGTTTCATGTATGAAGTGTCTGGATCACAAGTGGAGAGTCATTCTGGCATAAACTCAACATAGCACGAGTTCTTAAGACAACCACAGTGAGAAACATGAGAGCTTACATCACGAATCTTATAACATGAGTGTAGAATTCATGAAGTCGAAGATTTAAGCAAGGACTTTTACTCGAAGCTATCGCTTCTCATCTTCATAGCTGATATAGTCATGAGTTCGCACAGCTTTATCATGTTGGCTAATCCTGACACAAAATAAATCGTTAACATACAAAAACATAGTTTCTTAGAACCAATCATGATTTGAGACATAAATTTATTGTTCATGAGCAACATAACATAGAGCTTGGATACTTAGAATACTGGATCATCGAGGGACATTTATTTCTTCTATTTTGGAAGTTAGGACATATCATGAGTTACACAGAGTGCTCAAACCTTAGACATAGGTAGGACTTGGATACATAGCATAAGGCATTAGCAGAGTGACCTCTTAGATTGAAGTAGGAGGAGTTTTCTTGAATAGGAATTGCTTCATCATGGTTCTTACTTGAAACCTGACACCACAAGAAAATTCGAGGACTACTTTAACTCATCATCTCCCCCTTAGATCAAAGTTATAATCCTAGACTTGCGGACATAACCTCTCATCAAATATATATCCACAACTCTCAACATAAGAGATATACCACCATACCCATAACCGTTAAACTCTTCCGGATAAACTATACTCTGAAGGTCTTGTTTTTCGGAAATACTACTCTTAACTTTTGCTAGCCTCTATAGACATTACCCTACAACCCATACTCACTTAAGCATACATATCCACACAACTTATCACAAAGGGGTACCAATAGACACATGAACATGACTCCCCTCCATAAATTTTTATTTTATACAAGGACACTAAATTCACTCTAGGTCATTCCCTTCAGATACACTAATCCTAACGTCCTCCAACCCCCAAATTCATCTATTTGTGGCTAACATTATCATGTAAATAGACATCCACACTTCTAGACACACAACACTTCATCTTCAACTCCTTAGAATACTTAGCATGACACCTCCAATCACGTAACATGCAACTTAACAAAATTTGTAAAACTATACCAAAGACACATACTGCTCACCCATATTTCCTCAATTCAACTCTAAATAATGCTATACAACAACTCCCCATACTTCTCCATACCACAAGATTCGAGAATGAAATATAGGTACACGTGACAATCACATCACACCTTATCTAGCAACATGCTACCTCGGGGTTCAACTTATTCTTTTATACTTAAGCCCTTATCCAGTTAATGATTCAACCACAATTCATCATCATATATATATATATATATACTAGTCCTCATGTACATAAATATCACAATTTCCCAATCTCTTTTCCACAAGTTGCCAACCTAAGCTATTTCATACCTCACATCAAGCCTACTAATTCATTCCCACAAAACATATATCACTAATCTTAAGATACTATTCTTACCACTACATTCTACATCTAAAGTTCAAGCCTAGAGTCTAGCAACAATTACGTACCACCAGTGAAGTATGCAACATATTATACTAGTCCATCAAATTGGGAGGTCAACCCAAAATACTTTATTTCATTTAATTTCTACCTACCATCACGTCCCCTCCATGACACTACTACTATACCTCAAAATCTACTACATACCTTCTCACAAGTAGTACTAGTTTACAACGACTAAAATAAAGACAATCAAAAAGGGGTAAAGTCATAATAGGGATAGTCGATCCTAATCTTATAACATAACCCAAATACAATCTTATCAACATATTCCAATTTCTCACATCATACTTACTTACCCAAGCATACATTTAGACTACTTTACCTTCAAATTCCACAAACAACAATGAGTCTATACTTATAACTTATTGGCAAATCTAAACATTTCTATCCACAACCTACAAGGGATTTCTATAACCACCATAACTATCCACTCTAGGCTCCTTCCCTATTCTTGAATAGGTAATAATCACAGCCAAACACTTCCTTTATTGAATACCTTACAATCTACAAATATTACTACCACATTAGTCTATCACTATAAAAATGGCAAATCATCCCTCAATCAATGGTTATACAACTAAAAAAATATTCATTTACACAAAAGTCACCCTTACTCTGACTTCTAATCTTTTGACTTCATATCACCAACTTCTTGGTTCAATCTCACTACCAATAGATCATGACACTGACACTTTAACTTATACTACTACTCGGGTGGAAATACAGTTCCAACACTCTGCTACACATCCATCCCCTTATGCATGACGTCTGCAACATAAATTTTGAAAAGGACTGAATACACTTAATACCTCAGGCTAAAAAGCACGATTTCTTCAAAATCAAAGTTTACACTAGAATTAATACACCTTGAAGAACAAACGGACTCTTCTCAAGTCCTTGCATGATTTTATAATCTTTTATGACTTAATCAGAAAAGGACCACATCATGTGGATTCTAAGATTTTGTACTTAATCACCTCAAAAATGAGACATATCTAAGAATATCAGAGTAAGAAAATAATTGAGATAACTTTACTTTCTTATGGACGACACCATAGCACAACCTAGAGTATGAAAAAGGAACATTTTGACTCCATAGCACGAACTAGATCATGAAGAAAGAGAAACATTCCTAAATGCCTTGTAGCCTCCTACTTATAAGTGTGGCGCACTACACACCCATAAACAGGACTCTACCCAATGCGATTTCGCAAACACCTTGGGACCATAAACCGTATTCTGATACCAAGTTTGTCACAACCCGAGTTGGGGCCCTGGCCGAGACGAGCATCCCGAACCATGAAGGCCCGGGCGCCCCTTTTTATCTGGCAATCATGAACACATTCATATAAAAGAAGTAAAAAATATGAAAAAGGTATCACAACGGAATCATGGTCAACTTTTATTTTAAACTACTCAATACTAAAATCAGTTTGTAAAGATCAACAACATCTAACTCTAGTCTGTGAAATCTCTACTGACTGAAAATAACCTCTGTCTGAAGACTGGGACAAGGCCCCTAATCAGACCATGAATCAAAATAAATAACAATAGCAAGTTCTTACCTAGGCCTTCTGAAGTAAGGGAGGCTCACTAGCTGCAAACTTCTGACAAGTCAACCTACTGCTTAACAAAACTCCAGGACTGTGTCTCATAATCCTGAAATATAGGGGGTCAATATAGATGTACTGGTACGCAGAGCAATTCAAAATAATGTACTTTTATATATAACATAGGTGAGAGCAAGTCATAAAAATATCATGCACGCATAGTTTAAAATCTCATTGGCCACCTCAAAGGATCTTAAAACAGTCTTATCAATGTAACTCTATACTTTGTATTACTTCTGAGCTAGGTGGTATACCCTACATATCTGCTACCCCACGGGCTATATGGGATCCAGCCTTAACTTGGCGTCCAAGCCCCCAACCCAAGTTTGCCGCAAGAGTTGGAGTATCTGAATCTGTTACGCCACAGGGTCGTCGCCAGCGTATAATAATAATATACCTGTATCGGTAAAACAAGGTTTCGGGCAATGAGTTTTATGGCTCATGCCTTCTTCGGGTAACCACCTAACATCTGTTAAGCCTATTTTTAGTCTGTTCTAAATATGCATTCTTATGAAATCAAATTCTAAAATTCTAAGCAAAAATCTATATTTTTAGTCTGTTCTAAATCTGCTATGGCATTGTCTGAATTTGGTATCGTCATACCAAGACTTGTAAGTCATGTTTTATGAGCCATAAAATATCATATCACAGTCTTTTCTTTCAAAATATAAAGTATGGACCACCATACTTCAAACAATTCAAGAAGATTCAGACTTCAAAACATTTATCAAGTTATGCAAAGATTACTCTTTTCATCATTTCAACAAATATGTGGGGGTCATGAAATTTGTGACAAAACATGCAATCTTCTTAGTAAACATATTTAACCTTTAACACCAAGTAAAACACCCTCTCTTTGAGTCAAATCCATAATCAATTCATAACCAAAATCAAGACATTTATATTATGATCCCAACTATACATTTCGAATAAATCAAATCTTACGAAAACAAGAATCTTGTAAATAAGAGAGGAATTTCTAATAGTTCATGCTCTCAATTCATCATTCAAACACATACACACACATATATAAGATTTCAAATCAATTTGGGGAAAAGGCCTCAAGATCAAAACACTAATATCATTAAAGAATTCATAATGCAAAATTTCAATGTAAATCCCAAAACCCCTTCAGAAATTCATGATTTCACAATGTTAAAAGTTGTTGAACAATTTTCTTATGCCCAAGTAGTTTTAGGAAAACCCCACATACCTTAGATTACTTAGATTAAAGAGTAGAACACAGATCTTGATTTGTTTCTTGGAAATCTTGGACTTATGAGTTTTTGATTCTTGATCTTGAAGGAACCCTAGTCTCCATCTTGTTCTCGAGAGTGGAGAGGATTGAGATGTTGAAAACTGATAAAATATGGATTATGATGCTTAGGGTATGATATAATTTCGTTGGGGAGGTTTCTAGAAAGGGAAAGTACCAAAATACTCCGCTAAAAATGCACTTTTTGCGTGTTTCAGCCTCAACTGACACCTCTTAGTAAAATGAGCATAAGATATCGGATTAATACGAAACCCATGGCGTTGGAAAGAAGACTAAAAGACCTTTCATTTGATATATATATCAGTCCTCCTAATTCTTTATATACACAAAGTTATGGTCGATGGAACTTGATCCTAATCTATGGCCAATCTGTTGAAGCAAATGCAACACAGATCAAACCAGTGTAGTCTACTCCTGACCTGTGGCTAATCTACTGAAGCAAACGCAACACAAATCAAACCAGTATAGTCTGCTCCTGATCTGCGGCCAATTTACTGCCAATCTTCTGAAGAAGATGCAACACAGATCAACGTAGATCGGATGGAACACTCCACTTTGCAAAGTCATAACTTTTTGTTCGGGTATCGGATTTAGGCAAAATTGATACTGTTGGAAAGCTACTTCGAAGACCTTTAATTTTATATATAGTAGGCCCTCTAATTCATTGTATACAAGAAGCTGTGGTCAATGAAAGTTGACCCTAGTTGAAGTGTCCACTAAAACTTAATCGATAGAATTGTTTTCAACTCATCTTAGAGTTAGGGGATTCTTGTGACCTCAATTAATATTCAAAGGTTTTATCATACTATAGAAGTGATCACCACACATATATTAACAAGAAATCATTTAGTTCAGGTCTATATGTATAGGAACGATGGTCTAAATTCTAGCCCGAAAGTACAGGGTGTTACAGGAAAGAAATCCAACTTGAAATATTTCAAAGTATGGGGGTGTCTAGCGAAGGTCCAAGTTCCTATGCCTAAAAGGGTTAAGATAGGACCTAAGATGGTGGATTGTGTGTTCATAATATATGCTAAAAGTAGTAAAGCATGTCGATTTTTGGTTCATAAATCCGAACATCCGGATATTAATGAAAAAATGGTAATTGAATCAGATAATGTTGAATTCTTTGAAAATATTTATCCGTATAAAATTAGACATGTACAGTTTAGTGGGGGTCTAAACGACCTCGAGATGAACCAAGTGAGAATGTACATAATGATAAGAATCCAAGACATAGTACACGTCAAAGAACGTCAACTTATTTGGATCAGATTTTATAACATTTCTCTTAGAAAATGAGCCTTAAATGTTTAAAGAAGAGATGTCATCATTAGAATCATCCTTTTGGAAAGAGGCAGTTAATCGTGAGATTGATTCAATCTTAAGAAACCATATGTGAGAGTTGGTTGATCTTCCTCCAGGAAATAAACCTTTAGGTTCTAAATGAATCTTCAAAAAGAAAATAAAAGCGAATGGTACTATTCACAAGTACAGGGCAAGACTTATAGTAAAAGGCTTCAAATAAAAAGAAGGCCTTGATTACTTTGATACATACTCACCATTGACAAGGATAACGTCAATTCGAATATTAATTGCCTTAGCGGCGGTATATGATCTTGGCAAACGGATTCAAGATAAATGAATGTGATAAGTGTGTCTATATTAAAGACACTCCAAATCAGCAAGTCATTGTTTGTTTATATGTGGATGATATGTTGATCATCAGCAGAGACATTTCTGACATAAATGCTATAAAATGAATGCTTAAGAGCAAGTTTGATATGAAAGACCTTGAAGTTGCGGATGTGATCTTAGGAATAAGAATCCATAGAACTCCACAAGGGTTGGCATTGTCACAGTCTTATTATATCGAAAAGGTATTTGACAAGTTCAAGTATATGGAATTCGGTATTGCCAAAACTCCATTAGATGTGAGCTTTGCACTTCGAAAGAATGAAGGTGAAAATGAATCGCAATTGGAGTATGCAATAGTATTGAGATGTTTAATGTATATAATGAATTGTACACGACCAGACATAGCATGCGCTATTAGTAAGTTGAGTCGGTACATGAGTAATCCCAATAAAACTCATTGGATGGCAATGAAAAGAGTTTTGGGGTATCTT
This sequence comes from Capsicum pubescens, assembly GCA_030864215.1. Classification (NCBI taxonomy): domain Eukaryota; kingdom Viridiplantae; phylum Streptophyta; class Magnoliopsida; order Solanales; family Solanaceae; genus Capsicum; species Capsicum pubescens. The sequence continues at coordinate 16,480,641 of CM061543.1, read as the reverse complement.
AAATACAGTTAAGACTATGCTTTGCATTATAATAAATATCCCGTGGTACTTAAAGGATATAGTGATGTAAATTGGATCACCGGATTGAACGAAGTAAAATCCACAAGTGGATATGTATTTACTATCGGTGAAGGAGCGGTCTCTTGAAAATCATCCAAATGGATATGTATTGCTCACTCTACAATGGAATCTAAATTTATCGCATTGGATAAAGCTGATGAAGAAGCAGAATGGCTTCAGAATTTCTAAGAAGATATTTCGTATTGGCCCAAATCAGTGACACCAGTATGTATACACTGTGATAGCTAAGCAGCAATAGGTACGGCAGGGAGCATACTGTACAATGGTAAATCTTGTCACATAAGATACAGACATAATACCGTTAGAGAACTTCTCTCCAGTGGAATTATCAATGTTGACTATGTAAAGTCAAAGGATAATGTGTCAGATCCACTTACAAAAGGCTTATCTAGAGAAGAAGTGGAAAGGACATCCAAGGGAATGGGTTTAAGGCCTAGGACAAGTCAACATGGCGGTAACTCTACCTAGTAGATTGGAGATCCCGAGAGCTAGGTTCAAAGAGATCAAACAAAGTTGTGTCTGACAGGTTCAACATTGTCAATATACCAACCCATTTTCATAATGTAGACAATGTATAGTAAATAAGGATAAGACTTAAGGTGAAAAGTCTTTTAATGATGATCTAAATTTGGAAGATTTGGCCAAATAGTTTAATCTAAAGGATTGAACATTTATAAATCACCTATGTGAGGGAGAAGTGGAAGCCGCTTCAAGGAAAATGTTAGTAAAGGTCTATTCTCTAAGCTCTCATGAAATCGGGACATGTTCCTGGCTGAAAAGAACAAAATCGTGAGAACTATAAACAGTAAAAGGTTGGTTGTGTGACATGTATTGTCTAAGTGTACATTAAAGATCGACGGTTCAAAGATATCAAATTTACCGATTGACCGAGTGCATCCAATGCATATTCACTACAAAAAGTTCAAAGAGAAACCTACTTATCCAGATGCAATCAGTCTTTGCTAAATGATCACATGCTTGTCTGTAAATTCTTCAAAATATATCCATTCCCCATTCATGTAGGGGATTTTTGGGTTCAATGTGTGTGTGTGTGAATGAAAAATGGAGGAAAAAATAGTGAAGGAAAATAGAGTAACCAAAATGAAAAGTGTACTCTTATATTGGAAAGTTCACTAATTCTCTCATATTGGTGGGAGAAGGGAACTTGTAAGTGTTTATAATGAAGAACACAAACTCCATATGGATAGTGAGGCAAGAACAAGGTGGTGCCTCGCGCCGCGTCGTAGCTTGACTCGGCTTCAGCTTCGGCTTCGGATTTATCAATCGATGAGATCTATATTTTTAGATGAATTTTATTTGAAACTTGTTTTACAAGTGAAAAATTTAATCCAAAAATCTGATATAACTATTTTTCTCCAAGTGTGATACAAGTATGATCATGATCATGACACTTTTGAGCATTTTTGAAGACTAGTCACTAAAGGGACCTTTTGTCATTTTGTCTATTATTTTAATGTAGTATAAATAGAACACTGTAGGGTTTATTTCTTTAGTTGATCATTATTATTGAAGAATACTTCTCTTAGAGTGAGAGACAGTCCAATTGAAACTAGGGCATAACATAAGGGTGGATTCTCTTGTGTGTTGCATTTTGCTTGATACGTTGGTGCTTGGGTGGTGGACACCTCTCTTGTGTCAATTGTAAGAGTTAGGTATTTGTTGTGTGAAGTTTTAAAGGTCCAAGAGTGAAATATGCTCTTGGGTTGTTAAGACTACATCAACACTTGTCTAACTACCTATCTTGTATCTTGTTTTAGTTTCGGCTTCTTGTGTTGTTAATGTAACCCGTTTGATCTTGTTGCTATTGTAATATTGTGGAGCTTCATCTTATGTTGCTAAACTTGTTGTTAGCTGGCTGTTTTGGTGTATTAACACCTTGTATCCTCTTCTTTCTTGTTCTAGATAGTGAATCCGAGAGAGGTCCCCATTTGGTCCACGATTATTTATGATTTGTGGACTGTTTTGGGGTGTGATTTCATGTTCCCTTGTTTGTTTCGTATCATTTGGTATCAGAGCAAGGTTTGATTTTGGAACAAAATCAATCTTGGGATTGTTATCTTGAAAAAAAAAAAGGTTACTGTTCACGTTTTTAGGGTCTTTCAAAAAACTTGATTTTTGTGTGTTTCTAGTGTTAGATTTGGTTCCCTAACACTATTAGAGTATAGAAATTGAAAATCCCAAAAAAAAAAAAAGTATCAAAATCGAAAATCCCCCAAAAATATACTAAACCCGTTTTCGACCCTAGGTCAAATTTTGAGTTTTTGATTTTGCGTTTTTCTTGTGTTTTTAGTGTTAGATTTGTGTTCTCTAACACTATAGGAGTATAGGGTTAGAATTTGAGCTAAATTGGAGGTTATTTGAGCCATCCACCAATGTTGAGCTTGAGTTTGAAGAAACTTGAAGGTGGGATCTCATTGTGGGAGGTTGTTTTGAAATAACGTGTGTTTTGTGTTGTAGGTTTTGCATTGTATTGTTGTGTGTGACGTTGCGTACTGATTTGGTATCTTTATTGGACCGTAACTTGAAGGGTTATTTTTGATACCACCACAATGGAACCCGAGGCTTCAAATGCTCAAACAATGGATAATAATGCCATCAATCTCATTTTGGCTCGCCTTGAAACTATGTCCCGAGATGTGGCTAGGTTGAATGTGGGTCTTGAGAAATTAGATAAGGATGTGGCATCAATGAGTGGGATATTAGAACGTGTGGAAAGCCAAAGGAGTCGACCTTCTACCCCTCAAAATGTTTCCCCAACTAATACTCCCGAGATCTTGCACCAAATGTAATATACACCAATTGCCATAAATCAAACCAATCTTTACTCCCGAAGCCGAGAACAAGATAGACCAAGCCATACTCCACTCCACCAAGTCCAACAAGAAGGTCTTGAACCCAAATACCATCACCAAACCCGAACCCTCCCATCCAAACTCCACTTGATCAAAGACCTCACTATCCAAATCCAATCCCGCCACTACAAGCTCCACTTAACCCAAATAGACCCATCCATATTGAGGGCTATGGTAGGGGAGGAAAACATGATGGTTATGGGTCGTATGATGATGTTTACTTGAGGGAAGAAAGAATGAGGCGTAGACATGGGGAGTTAGGCCGAGAGGTGAGAGATGGCCACCCAAACCGAGATGTAGGTCTCAATTCCATCAAAGTGAGCCTTCCCATTTTCAAAGGTGAGAGTGATCCCAAAGCCTACCTTACATGGGAGTCATCTTGTGACAAGATCTTCCAACTTAATGATCTCACCGAAGAAAAAAAAGTTGTTATGCTATAACTCACTTCGAAGGGTATGCTAATACATGGTGGGAGTATGTTAAACGGTTTGGGAATGAGATAATTGGGGGACAACCTCCTCCTTGGTTTCGATTAAAGAACCTTATGCAACAAAGGTACTTTCCCGAGACTTATAGGCATGAGCTCCTTGCTAAATTGTACAATTTGAGGCAAGGGAACAAGAGTGTCATGGATTACTATGATGAATTTCAACAATTGATATTGAAACTTGACCACCGAGGCAAACAAGTAAGTCATGACATTGTGCGCTTCAAGGTTGGTTTAAGCAAGGACATCTCCACTAGCATGACGCTTCACAAATTCAACACCATAGATGGCATCTTCCATGCAGCTTTAGAGGTTGAGAGGGAGCTCAAAGATAACTCATTCATGGCTACCCAACCCGAGGCCACCAAGGTTGTCCAAAAACATCCTCCAAGGTATGAAGGTAAATTGAATTCTACTTCCAATCCCAAGGGATTTCAATGCTTCAAATGCCAAGGGTGGGGGCACAAGGCTAGTGAGTGCCCAAACCGGAGGAACGTGATCCTAAGGGAGGGAAAATTGTACTATCTTGGGGAAGAAGTAGTAATTGAATTGGCTAAGGTTGATGGCAAGCCTCAAGATGGAGAGCAAAAAGAGGTTAAAATGCAAGGCGAGGAAGATGTAGAAGATGTGTGGCCGTGTGAAGGAGATTGTGAAGTGCCTTTGTAAAAGAGGTGAGTTTATGAATTTGTGGGAAAATTCCTCTCAAGATGGAGAGGATGATACAAGTATGATCATGATCATGACACTTTTGAGTATTTTTTAAGACTAGTCACTAAAGGGACCTTTTTTCATTTTGTCTATTATTGTAATATAGTATAAATAGAACACTGTAGGGTTTATTTCTTTAGTTGATCATTATTATTGAAGAATACTTCTCTTAGAGTGAGAGACAGTCCAATTGAAACTATGGCATAACATAAGGGTGGATTCTCTTGTGTGTTGCATTTTGTTTGATACGTTGGTGCTTGGGTAGTGGACGCCTCTCTTGTGTCAATTGTAAGAGTTAGATATTTGTTGTGTGAAGTTTTAAAGGTCCAAGAGTAGAATATTCTCTTGAGTTGTTAAGACTACATCAACACTTGTCTAACTACCTATCTTGTATCTTATTTTAGTTTCGGCTTCTTGTGTTGTTAATGTAACCCGTTTGTTCTTGTTGCTATTGTAATATTATGGAGCTTTATCTTGTGTTGCTAAACTTGTTGTTGGCTGGCTGTTTTGGTGTCTTAACACCTTGTATCCTCTTCTTTCTTGTTCTAGATAGTGAATCCGAGAGAGGTCCCCATTTGGTCCACGATTTGTTGTGATTTGTGGACTGTTTTGGGGTTTGATTTCGTATTTCCTTTTTTGTTCCTTATCAAAGTGCGGGTGCATTTCGGACGCCATGCAAATGGATACGCAATGCATCACGAAGGGATGCGACCCTTCAAGGGAAAAGGCACACTGTTTTGCACTGTTGGACGATCTGCGCGCGTAATTCAATGACCTGCGGACGCAGGTGTAGAGCAGATGCTCACTGGAATTCGGACAGTATCACCTGCGGCCACAGTTAAGGCGCAGTTCCAGCACAGGGCGCAGGTGACGTGACTGTACTAAAAAAGGTGCCTTTCTGCTGAACCAATGCATTCTTTCTGAAAGGACACATTAAAGGCTATAAATACCTAATATATTACTCAGGTATAGACATAACTTTTGACAGCAAAAACACTCTTCTTCTATACAAAAACTCTGTGTGATCATTAAGCTATTGAGTGAGTTCAACGAATCCAACAATTTGAGGTACCGCTATTGTTCGGATTGAAAGTCATTTTATCCTGGGAGGAAGATTTCATAACCTCGGGTACAGTGAGGGGAATTATTCCTTAAGGACACTCCGTGAAGTCGGGGGACTTGGCTTTACATTTCTATTTCATCTCATTTCTGAAATATAACATACTTCTTTGATAGATTATCTTGTGTTGAAGGTGTTAAGGAACTTCATAAGTGTTCTTGTCTTAGACTTAAACTTGTATTGAAGTTGTTGTTGCATATATACTGATTCTTGTACCCGAAAATATTGAAAATAACACTTAGGTCACAGGTTCGAGCATCGAGCCATGCAAACTAAGCCTTGTATTGGTATTTAAACAGAGAAGGACAGAGGGGCGGACCCATTATTCTCAAATTTTGAAGCTACGGTCGGTTTAAGTGCTGGCCCTAGGCGAATTTCTAACAATTTCAATTTTTAGGTGAGATAGATTACACAGTTCAACTTGGCATCAAAACCATACTCGTTCCCACTCTTGATTTAACCAATGTTAGTCCCCCATGCTATATTGTACATGCACCAAATATCCAATTTTGGACGCGCAATAGGGTATTGAATGGGCCACACTGGTTCATACAATGGGCAAACTACAGTTTTTATCCAATGTACATTGCTCTTTTATTAGTTGTTGCCGTTTACCCAGCATTAGCTATGCCTCTTCTTGTTTTTGATGGTTATAGTAATCTCGTAGTATGTAGCTACGTACTTTAAATAAACCTTGATTTTGATGAAGATGTCTATATCTATGAATTTGCAGCGAAACCACAAAAAATGTGCTGATTACCACTTTATATTTACACCTAAAGCATAGAGAGCATGATAGATATACCTCTAAGCTTCCAGCGTTCAACTCAAGAATTCTGCTTTCTGGTCCTGCAGGTTTGTTGCTTTCTCAGTAATCATTTAACTTATTTTGAATTGTTATTAATTATTTCATTTCTCTCACTAGAGTTCTTGGTAGATATTAATCTAAGGGTACTGATCAGTTCTGCTTTTGTTTTCCAGGATCGGAAATATATCAAGAGATGCTGATGAAGGCACTTGCTCGTTATTATGGGGCTAAACTGATTATTTTTGATAGCCAAGCTTATTTGGGTGTAAGATCACATTACTCATTATATTTTTGAAGAACATTGCAAAATTACAACTTATTTTCCCTTTTTTGTTGTTATTGACCCCTCCTTGAAGTACTACTAGTACCCCTAGCATTTAAGATGCACTTCTCTATAAGTGCACTTTGGTAGTTATTAAAGGGGCCGGGGAAATTTTCTACGTCTTTTGAGTTATAAAGGGAAAAGATCTGTAGAGGAGCTATGGACATATTGAGGGATGTAAGGGAAATCTTCTTTTCTTGTTTTTTTAGTGTGTGTATTGGCGGCGGTGTGGGTGGGGATGATGATTTTGCATGTCATCTTATTTCTCAGAGTTGGAGTCTTTTCAACTAAATCTAGAATCATTGGACTATTAAAATCTTTCGTATCTGTTTCTGGACTTGGTTATTTCCTTGGTCGTGTACTGTTCTTGCATTTTTATTTATGTGGTCAGATGCAAATCATGGATATATTTCCATATCGTTCAGGGGCTATCAGCGAAGGCTGCTGAGCCAATGAAAGAGGGATATAGTGCAGACAAAATCGAAAGCAAATTGAAGCAAATTCTTGGGGACCTACTTGACTTGACCGAAGGCACTGAACCATCATCTAGCCAAACTGCTAATACTAACTCTTTGGATGGGGCATCGAAAAACACCGTCTTTATGGCAGGTATTGTCGGCCTTTTGGTTAGTCCAATTTGAATAATGAGATAAGCATCCGTACTCCCCCCCTCCCCCAAACTATGGCCAATTTTGCTACGATACACTCCAACTTCATAGGAGTCCTAAACACAATTTAGCATATTTTTTTGTCACCCTTTTGTGCTGACGTGGCACCTTTATTACATAAAATGGGGCCCAGATCAAAGGTGCCACAGCAGCTAAAAAGGTTGAAAAGATTATGCTAAAATTTAGTTAGGGGATCCCATGAAGTTGCAGTGTCGTAGCAATTTTGGTCATAGTTCAAAGGGGTACTAGATGTTTTACTCTTTTTGAATATCAAGGAATTACAATTTTTTCCATCAGCCTTTTCTTTTTACTAATAACTATTGTTGAAAATGTTTAGGTGATAGTGTCAGGTTTGTTGGTTCTACTTCTGATGCACAGCGCTCGACTCCCGTCAGGTAAAATTCTAATTTTCTTAGAAACCCAATACCAACTCTTTTATACTTTTAGATGATCTGTACCTTCTTATATTTGAACAAATTTCTGATGTTATTTTGTGATGGTCTGTTTGTCATCTTTTCCCTTTCAATTTTGTCTTTCCGGTTTCTCATAAATGAAAATAATCATTCTTGAGGCATATCTCTTAATGTCATCCATGGAACTGCGTTATCCAAAGAAAAAGAAAAAAAAAGAATCTTTCTTGATACATATGCAAGTAACTATATGGTTTAACGATAATTCGAGTAATAGACGGGTATGTGGTCTTATTGAAAATGAGTATATGTGTTCATATTATCCCCTTTGGGGTGTGGGAGTTGGGGGGAGACATAAAAGATGGAAAATGAGTACAGAGAAAACTACTAGGTCTGCTAAGAGTCTAAGACATTTGCTCCAATAAACGACGACTTAGCTTGTTTATTCAGTTATTTCCAAGAGTAAATATTTCTCCCTCCGTCTCAATTTATGTGACACTCTTTTCTTTTTAGTTAGCCCAAAAAGAATGACACCTTCTATACTTAGTCCTCCCTCCGTTTCGATCTGTTTGCCTTAGTTTCTTTTTTGTTTTGTTTCAAAAAGAATGTGTTTTTCCTAATTTGGCAACTCTTTAATTTAAACATCTCTCATGACGTGTTAAGACCACAAGATTAAAGAGCAATCTAAGCAGATTATACATAATTTAGTTTAAGATTACTTTCTTGGATTCTGTGTTAAGTCAAACTGTGAAAAAACAAATTTCTGCATTTTCTAGACAGTGAATTATTCTTCATCTCCAGTACCACATGTTGTTCTGCAGCCCATTCATAAGTTTATAACAACCTGAGGCTGTAATTTTTAACCTTCTCCATCTTGTTCCATTGTTCCAGGGGACCAACATTTGGGACTAGAGGGAAGGTGGTATTGACTTTCCATGATAATCCATCAGCAAAGGTTGGCGTAAAATTTGATAGGCCTATCCCTTATGGCATTAACTTAGGTGGACTTTGCGATGGTGATCATGGATACTTCTGCGAAGGTACTTTTTGGAATGCCATGGCCTTAAATTATTGCCTTTCGTTTATTAAGTTAACGACATTCCTAATTGCGCAGTCTTAGTTTACTTTCAATGCTTTTTATCATCTCTTCCTCTCAGTTAGTGAACTGCGGTTAGATGAAGCCACTGACGTGGATGATCTGGAAGACTTACTCACCAACACATTGTTTGAGGTGTGACTTCTTTCAATAAATAGGAATAAATTCATTTGAAAACTAATAGTGCTATGTGGGATTTCTGTTTTCTTGTAAACTTTACTTTTTACATTTCATTCTACTTTAATTTTTCAGGTTGTTTCCAGTGAAAGCAGAAATTCTCCAGTCATTTTGTTCATAAAACATGTTGTGAAGTCTGTGGCACGAAATTCAGTATCTTATTCAACATTCCAAAGTCGGCTTGAGGAGCTACCTGATAATGTAGTCATTATCGGTTCTCATGCTCACACAAACAAACATAAGAAGGTACTATTTTAGAATCATAATGCCCAAGAATAAATGCCGGTGATTATATCTTTCCCGTTATAATGTGTATACAGTTTATTAAGTGACCTGTTATGGAAATTTCTTATGGATCAAATTTCTTGGCTTTAGTAGTTATTGGTGGCAAAACTTTGTGAGACTGATGCTTGATTGAGAGAATGAGCGGTGACTTATTACAACAAAAATTTCAAAAGACCATCTTCGAAGCACAAAAGAGACATTAGGCTGGCTATATATATCGATGCATGCATGCACATGCAGCATACACAGACACACACATGCACGCACACACATATATGTATATACACACTACATACTGCGGCGTACACCCACACTCTCAAGAACTACAACAACAATGACATACCCAATGTAGTCCCACAAGTGGAGTATGAGAGGGTAGTATGGACGCAGACCTTACCCATACAAGGTAGAGAGACTGGTACTGATAGATCCTCAGCTCAGGTAAAAGCTTTACAAAACAATTTGAAAAAATAGATAATGGGAGTGAAGAAGACAAAACAAAATACTAAAGAAAGAATGACCAGCGTTATTAAAAGCGAGAAGCACAAAAAAACTCTAAGGCTCGTAGGGGGTGCTACAGTCTCACATTAGTTGGGTATTGGAGTGGTGATTTGTTCATGGACTTGGGTAAATACTCTGATACGGAACAAACAAGGGAACAAGAAATCACACCCCAAAACAGTCCACAAATCACAACAAATCATGGACCAAATGGGGACCTCTCTCGGATTCACTATCTAGAACAAGAAAGAAGAGGATACAAGGTGTTAATACACCAAAACAGCCATCCAACAACAAGTTTAGCAACACAAGATGAAGCTCCACAATATTACAATAGCAACAAGAACAAACGGGTTACATTAACAACACAAGAAGCCGAAACTAAAATAAGATACAAGATAGATAGTTAGACAAGTGTTGATGTAGTCTTAACAACCCAAGAGCATATTCCACTCTTGGACCTTTAACACTTCACACAACAAACACCTAACTCTTACAATTGACACAAGAGAGGCGTCCACCACCCAAGCAACAACGTATCAAGCAAAATGCAACACACAAGAGAATCCACCCTTATGCTATGCCCTAGTTTCGGTTGTGGACTCTCTCTCTCTAAGAGGAGTGTTCTTTCTTCAACATTCATTAAAACTAAGAACTAAAACCCTACAATGTTCAATTTATATTACATTACAAAATAAAATACAAAAGACTAAAAGACCCTTTAATGAAAAGGGCTCCAAAAACAGCCCAGGGAGTGTGCTTGGGCCGGTTTTGGACCTCCTTCACACTTAGACTTGTGCACTCTTTAGGTGGTGTTCAAAATACTCAAAAAGTGTCCATGATCGTGATCGTACTCGTATCATCCTCTCCATCTTGAGAGAAATTTGACCACAAATTCACGGTTTCACCTCGTTCAATTGGCCCTCCAAAAGAAACCACCCAAAACAATCTGCAAAACATCAAGAAAGTGCATAAAACAGTCCATAAAAAAAAAATAAAGGGAACCCGAGGATACAATGAGAACAAGTCTCGGCTAACATCTTCATTTTGAACCTCGGCTTCATCCCCATCTTGAGCCTTGTTTTCAATCTCATCCAAAACAAGTCTCCTACCATCATACAAGCATTGTCGTAGACCCCATATCCTTCATGTTCCTTTCTACCATTCTCCTCTATATGGACATGTCGGGTTTGGTGTAGTGGAGCTTCGGTTAAGAGGCTTGCTTTGGTTAAGTGGGGTTTCGATTGTGGAGTTTGGATGGGAGGAAATTGGCTTCAAAGTCCTCCTTGTTGGACTTGATCAACTTGCGGGGGAAGTGGTCTATCTTGTTCTCGGTTTTGAGGGCTATTTGGAGCTTGGATTGTGGCATTATGTGGTGGTCTTGGAGGATTGATCATTGGAAGTAAAGTTTCGGGAGTAAAAGTACGAGAGTTCTTTCGACTCTCCATTCGATCCAACGTCTCACTCATAGTTACCACATCCGAGTCAATTTTTTCAAAACCCACATTTTCCCTAGCAAGGTCTCGGGACAAAGCATCAAGGAGGGCCAAAATGGTTTCCATTATGGCCAAAAGTTACCTACAAAACAACAAACAAGTTAGTTGTACAAGAATGGTCTTCACACTCCCTCTCTATTGTTTTGTCTCTCGAATTTTTCACACTTTGATCTCACAAGTGTCGTAACCTTGCTTGTACTCCATGAGGCATTGAGAGGTGGACCAAGTATTACAACGAGTCAAAAGAATAAGACACACAAAGTAATGTATACACGAAGAACGGTTTCAAAACTAACTTACATTCTAGTACTAGCTTGTAAGTTAGTAATGGAATCAACAAACGAAACATAAGAAACAATAAAATGAAACTAAGAAATCTAAAATTTGAGCTTAAAAATTGTCGGTGAACAGTAAAAATGTGATTATGTGGCAACCCTCAATTGGTCACAGTTTTGTCAAGTTTTATTGTCCAAGGTTCAAGTCTTGACCAATTTTTGATCTGAATTGGTGAAATTATTTAAGGAGGAAAAGAATAAGTCTTGGAACTCTTTTTCAACTCAATTTTCAAGACTTGGACTTTTGTAGTATTTTTCCTTAAAACAAGGCCCTCAAAACATGGAAGTTGGTTGGAAAAGGGTTGTAAAGTCTTTGAGTGATTGGAAGTGGTGGTAAAAGTCTTTGATGACTAACAAATACTACACCTCCTTCCTTCACCCTCTTAGATCTAACATCCATTTTTTTTTCAATAAAAGATGAAGATTGGTGAAGAACACCAAGAACACCAAGATCACAAACTTTTGAATCTTGGAGTCTAGGGTTCAAGTTGGTCTCACACTTCAATCAACACTTTGTCAAGTTCCACCTTTCAACAACAACTTCAACAAGAAGTTCTTAAGCCACCAATTCACAACAATAACACAAGGTCAAGCTCAAGAACTCAACAACAACAACACCAACCTTCAACAATAAGGATCAACACATGGCCACTTCAAGTTCACAACAACAATGTCAATATTATAAGCTCAACCTTTAGATCTAGACACTTTTAGTGTTGGTGAGAAAGAACCAACACTAGAAACACACTAGACAAACAAAAGAACTACAAGATCTAGTCAAGAAAAACAAGAAAATCTCAGCCAAGACAACAACACAACACAATTTTTGGCCAAGAACACAAAAATGGACAGATTGCTATTTTCTGGAATTTTTCAGTTTTTATCAACTTTTTTTTTTTTACTAATCAAACCCAAGATTGGCTTTGTGGGAGCAAAAATGAGCCTTGCTTTGATACCAAATAATATGGAACAAACAAGGAAACACGAAATTACACCCCAAAACAGTCCACAAATCACAACAAATCGTGGACCAAATGGGGACCTCTCTCGGATTCACTATCTAGAACAAGAAAGAAGAGGATACAAGGTGTTAATACACCAAAACAGCCAGCCAACAACAAGTTTAGCAACAAGAGATGAAGATCCACAATATTACAATAGCAACAAGAACAAACGGGTTACATTAACAATACAAGAAGCCGAAACTAAAACAAGATACAAGATAGATAGTTAGACAAGTGTTGATATAGTCTTAACAACCCAAGAGCATATTTCACTCTTGGACCTTTAACACTTCACACAACAAACACCTAACTCTTACAATTGACACAAGAGAGGCGTCCACCACCCAATCACCAAAGTATCAAGCAAAATGCAACACACAAGAGAATCCACCCTTATGCTATGCCATAGTTTCGGTTGTGGACTCTCTCTCTAAGAGGAGTGTTCTTTCTTCAACATTCATAAAAACTACCAACTAAAACCCCACAATGTTCAATTTATATTACATTACAAAATAAAAGACAAAAGACTAAAAGACCCTTTAATGAAAATGGCTCCAAAAACAGCCCATGGAGTGTGCTTGAGACGGTTTTGGGCCTCTTTCACACTTATACTTGTGCACTCTTTAGGTGGTCTTCAAAATACTCAAAAAGTGTCCTTGATCGTGATCGTACTCGTATCATACTCCCCTCATGAGCTAGCCCTTCTAGTCGAGTTATGCCCAATGCCATATTTTTACACATATGGGTGGGGGAGAGGAAGAGTTATGCCCAATTGCTTGACAAAATAAGGTCTAAACATGATTTTCCATTTTACTCTTTGCAGTCAGAGACTGGAGGATCGCTCTTCCCCAATTTGGGCAGCACTTTATTTGATCCCGCCTTCCCGGTATAAGCTCTTCAACTTTTTTAATAATTTTCAATTAGTGCTGAAAATATCGTGTAAATGAGGATGTCGAATTATAAATAATGGGAAAAGAATCCTACTTTACATGTAGGCCTGTGTTCTTTTTCATCTTTTTTTTTTTGGGTCCTGTTGGGCATTTTGGGGGTATTAATTTTGGAAGCGCGCTATGTCTTTTATATTAATCTAAGGCATTTGGATACGAATTACTACTTTGTTTGTTTGGAAACTAGACTTATTTTTGAAAAATAATCTAAAAGGATTTTCGAAAACCATCAGCATGATCTAGTTTTCTAAAAACAGATACTTCTTTGATAAATGTCGCAACCAGTATTCTATAAAACCAAACCACAAAATAATTCTAATTCTAACTAATACCCTTTTGCTTATGGCCGTGAATTAGGCCTTTCAGTTCCTTTACTCTTCATTTCAGGCGCTTTTTCCACTTTTTCAGTGGCTTATAGTACTGAATTTTGATACGTTCAGGATAGTTTTGGGGAGATGCATGACAAGGGGAAACGGTCTGCAAGGACAAATAAATTTTTGATGAAAATTTTCCCAAATAAAGTGGTTATTCACATGCCACAGGTCTGTTGTTTAAATTCTATAGAATTTTATATGATCTTGTTCTTGCTTTAGCAAATCACTGAATAGCTTTAAGTATTGCAGGATGAAGCACTTTTATCGACTTGGAAACAACAACTGGATCAAGATGTTGATACCCTCAGAATGAAAGAAAATTTTAATAGCTTGCAAAGAGTAAGGTTTTCTGACCTTTAAAGTTATGAATGACCAATTTTAATACATTTGTGACTCCTCTCAGAAAGTACTAGATGTTTCCTTGCTGCCGGTCAGGAAAAACAAACAACTTCAAATGGAGCCTTGACTTCCCAAATATGTTTCCAATGCCAGTTGGAACCCTGTGTAAAAACAATAAGTTGACCTTACTGTAAAGATCGTCTTAATGTTGCCTTTCCATGTTAAGTAATCTTCACTGTCTGTTGTCCCCTGGAACACCTCCAGCTGCTGCAGAAGTTAACTCTAAAACTGAAATTCCACCCTTGTTGACTCAATACATCTGCTATATATTCCTGATTTCCCCATAAATGCTGTCAACGTATTTCCACCATTCTAAGACTGGGTTACTGCTCTCTGATATTTTCTTTTTTAAAAAAAATTGTGAGAACAAGTTGAATGATTGATTTCTGAATTCAATAGATTAAAAAGTTATTTATATATGATTGTCGCTCTTTTATAGGTTCTGAGTCGGATTGGATTAGAATGCAGTGGACTAGAGACATTGTGCATCAAAGACCAAAATTTCTCTGTTAAAAGTAAGCTGCTGCTTTCACTGTTTTTCCTTTTTCTTTATATAGTTGTGAGAAGGGGGTTGAGGGATGTGTGGGATATTTTAGATTCTCAGTATAGTTTCGTCACTGTGTCTTTTAGATCCTTCAAAATCCCTACCACATCAGTGTCAATCCGACATGATTTGGGTGTGGGTGTAGAATCTATACAGTATTTGATCGAGCTAACTTATGTGCTTTGAGTATACTAATGGCTAAGAACTATAGGTTGATCGGATATTAAGTGTTATCAAAGAGTTTAAGGATTCTAATTTAATTTAATAACTTATATTAATTGTCAAAAATTTACTTACATACATGTCGCAATATATATTGGTTGTATCTTAATACTCGTACCCATACTCCTATCAGTGTCCTCGAATCCTAAGCTTTAGGTGTTGATGAATCTAAATTTTAGATGCATTACATCAATGTAAATACATCCAAGTGTTTTTTGCAAAAAGAGTTGAAGTTAATACTGTTTTTGGGTGCTTGAAGGTGCAGAGAAGGTTGTTGGATGGGCGTTGAGCCATCACTTGATGCAGAACACTCGAGAAGATCTTGACATGAGCCTAGTTTTATCTCCTGTTAGGTAATAAAAATAGCAGCAACTATCCATGATTTTCTTTGACTGTAATAATTGTTGAATTGAACAATTGCGGGAATCTTTTGTGATTTAACAGCATTCAGTATGGGTTGGAACTCTTACAAGCTAAGCAAAATGACACCACTAGCTTGAAGAAGTCAGTTAAGGTGATTATAATATTCCTTATCTGATGCTTCGTGAAGTTTGTATAAGAAGCTCCTTGATTTGATATGGCGAATACTAACTTGTGAACTCATGAACAAATTTGTGTCCAACGCAGGATGTTGAGACAGAAAATGAGTTTGAGAAGGAACTTCTGGCTAATGTTATTGCCCCCAGTGATATTGGGGTGACATTTGATGATGTCGGTGCACTTGAAAATGTGAAGGATACATTAAAAGAGCTGGTCATGCTTCCCTTACAAAGACCTGAACTTTTCTCTAAGAGTCAACTAACCAAGGTTTACATCTGCAATGTATCCATATTTTTCTCGTCTAATTAGATTAGTTTGTATAAAAGCTTGGAAGTATTTGACCTTTTTGTTCAAGGATCAATTACTCCAGCTTTGTTTTTATCCATTTGTTTTTCCCACTAAAACAAGACTATTACCTAATGATACAGATTTAATAATTAATTGATCTCTTTAATATTGAAGGGGTTACAGCTGTATATATAGAGAACTGAAGAATAACTAATTACAGAATAACCCAGATGTATTTAATAATTATATATGTAGTCTATTATCCCCCCGCAAGCTGATCAGCGGTAACGAGGGGCAGCTTGGAGCAGAGAGACTGAAAAGGCTGTAACGGAAGAGGCTTGGTGAGAATATCAGCAAGCTGGTCAGTAGATGGGACATAGTGCGTGGCCATCGCTCCTGCAAGTACCTCATCGCGAACAAAGTGACAGTCAGACCCAACATGCTTCATACGATCATGAAGGACTGGATTTTTGGTAACACAAATAGTGGACTGATTGTCACAATAAATCTGTGTTTTCGTCGGGGGAATGCCAAGTGCATCCGTAAGGTATCGTAACCACATGGCTTCAGCAACACCCGCAGCCATGGCACGATATTCTGCTTCTGTGGAGGAACGGGACACTCGCGTTTGCTTCTTGGTGCACCAGGAAATCAGATTCGGTCCCATCATAACAATATATCCAGTAGTGGACTTTCGATCATCTTTGTCGTTAGCCCAATCCGAATCAGAAAAAACAGATATATCAAACGAGCCCTTTTGAAATAAAATTCCACAGTGAAGAGTACCTTGAAGATAGCGCAGAATGCGTTTCAAGGCCTGAAAGTGTTGTTCTGTGGGAGCATGCATTGATTGGGAGACTCGATTGACTGCATATTGGATGTCCGGACGAGTAACAGCAAGATAATGAAGTCCACCGACGAGGCTCCGATATAGTGTAGGATCGGCAAAGGGAGTATTCGGCCCTGGGGATTGGCGGACTGCCATGGGAGTGACCGCGGGTTTGCAGTCTGTCATTCCAGCCCGATTTAGAAGTTCAAGGGTATATTTTGTCTGATGCATCAATATGGTTCCCGATTTGCGGATGAGTTCGAGGCCAAGAAAGAACTCCAGAGGACCGAGGTCCTTAAGTTTGAAGTCACGATGCATAGCTTCAGTAATTTCAGTGATGAGTGATGACGAGCTGCCTGTAATAACAATATCATCCACATAGATAAGAATGATGACTGTCCCTCGAGAACAGTGAAGGGTGAAGAGGCTGTTGTCATGATGGTAGGTGCGAAAACCAAGACCCTGCAGAAAAGTAGAGAGACGTGTGTACCAGGCACGAGGGGCCTGTTTCAGGCCATACAGTGATTTGCGAAGCTTGCAAACATAGTGAGGACGGTTGGGATTAACATATCCCGGTGGCTGAACCATATAGATTTCTTCCTCAAGATGACCATGAAGAAAGGCATTGCTGACGTCTAGCTGATGAAGCGGCCAATCATAGTGAAGAGCAAGAGACAAGACCAGACGAATAGTCTGTTGCTTAACAACAGGGCTGAAGGTCTCCTTATAATCCACACCATACTCCTGATGATACCCTTTTGCAACCAGACGTGCTTTATAGCGAGAAAGAGATCCATCTGAATTTCGTTTGATGCGAAACACCCATTTGCACCCAATAGACTTTCGGTTACTAGGCAGAGGTACCAAATCCCATGTACGTTGTTCATTCAGAGCCTGAAATTCCTCATCCATAGCTTGGCACCAGAAACTATTTTTGGAGGCTTGGTTGTAGGTAGTAGGCTCAGTTGTGGGATGTGCATCAAAGGGTATTTGAGTGTGGTAGGCTTTGGGTTTGAAGGTACCGGCCTTGGCTCGGGTTGTCATAGGATGAGTGTTGAGTGGAGGGTGATTAGGAAGGGGTGGTGGAGTTGTATGATGCGTGGGCGGGGGTTGGGTGGGGCTGCCGTGGGAGCTGGGATGTGCAGCGGTGGATGGGGTGGCTGTATGTGTGTTAGGAGTATGATGTAGGGAAGTGGTGGGTTGTGTGGCAGTCGGCTGGGTGTTCGGGTGGGAGGTTTGGGGTTTCGGGTGGGTAGTGGTGTAGTGGGGTACCGGGTTAGGTGCCGAGTGAGCCGGAGCATGAGCGTGAGAAAAGGACGGAAATAATGGCACAACGCCAAGTGGATTGGGGGAGTATGGAGTAGAGGAAAGACTTGTGTAAGGAAATTGTTCCTCCACAAAACGAACATGACGGGAAACATATGTTTTCTGAGATACAGGATCGAAACATTTGTAACCTTTGATAGTGGAATGATAGCCTAGAAAGACACAAGGGGTGGACCGAGGTTGAAGTTTATGTTGAGTGTGCGGACGCAACCAGGGATAAACTAGACACCCAAACGGGCGGAGATGGATATAGTCGGGTGGATGATTGTAGAGACGGGCATATGGAGTGGAGTTGGAGAGAGTGTGAGTGGGCATGCGATTTATGAGGTAGTTGGCAGTAGCAAGGGCATCAACCCAAAAGGAAACAGGTAAGGTGGAATCATGGAGGAGCGCAACAACTGTTTCTATTAGGTGACGGTGTTTGCGCTCAGCAACGCCATTTTGTTCAGGGGTATATGGACATGAAGTGTGATGAAGAGCCCCTAGATTTTGAAGAAAAACACCAAATGCATTGTTGACAAATTCTTTGCCATTGTCACTTCGAAAAATTTTGATTTTGGCATTAAATTGATTTTGAACCATTCGGTCAAAGTTTACAAAAATAGTATAAGCTTCGGATTTAAATTTCAGAGGATAAAGCCAAGTGAATTTACTGTAATCATCAACAAAACAGATATAATAACGAAAACCTTGAACAGAAGGAACTGAGGTTGGACCCCAAACATCAGAATGAATTAATTGAAATGGCGCAGTGGCCTTGTGTTCAGACAGTGAAAAAGGTAAACGACAAGATTTAGACACTGAACAGGACTCGCAATGTAATTTTTCTGAAAAATTAAAACCTAAGGAAGATAAAATGGATTTGGTGATGGCGGATGATGGGTGCCCAAGCCGGCGATGCCAGGTTGACGAGAGAATGGCTTGACTCACAACAGACGGAGACCTGGATGGAAGAGTGTATAGCCCATGCTCACAGCGGCCCGTGTACCGCACCCGGTTCGTGGTATTGTCCACTATCTGGAAATTGGTGTCATTAAAAATGAGGGTGCAGTTATTTTCTTTAGTAAAGCGATAAACAGATAAAAGATTGGATGTGAGGGAAGGGACGTGGTAAAGGGTTGAGAGATGAAATTTACCATTTGGGGTATAGACATACCCAGAGCCGGTGTTTGTGATGGGAAGGGATTGACCATTGCCTACTGTAATAGTTTCTGAGCCATGATACGGATGAGGAGCTTGAAGTTGTGAATAATCCGACGTCACATGGGTGTTAGCACCTGTGTCTAGATACCAATCGCCAGATTGAGCGTTTGTGGACGCATGCATCGCCCTTGATCCTCCGGACTGGCTATTTACATTCTGCGAGTCATCATAACGATACCAGCAATTAGCCGCAGAATGGCCCCGTTTAGCACAAATTTGGCACGTCGGAAGATCTCGTGTGGGCATCCGCTGGTTTCCTCGTCCCTGTCCGCGGCCTGACTGGAAGCCGTCCCTCGGTGGAGGCCCGCCTCTGCCTTGCTGCCCGGTGTTTCGACGGTCACCGCCGCCGCTGCCTCGCCCTTGGTTACGGCGATCGTCACCGCGACCCCTGGCCGAGCCTCCGCTGCCAGCCGAGTAAAGAGCCGTGACGCCAGGGGTGGAACTGGCTTCTCCGAGCAGTAATTTGTGTTCCATGTCTAGATTCAATTCTTCTGCATTAAGCCATCCAGACAGTTGATTCAGAGTGATTTCGACAGGCGAGAGGCGAATATGCTGTTTGAGAGAGGAATAGCCAGCTGGAAGACCACGTATCACGGCATTCACCACGTCTCGTTCAGGAATAATCTCGTTCACAGCATCTAGGTCAGACAGAATAGAGGCCACATCATCAAGGTATTGAGTCATCGTCTTCGTTCCCTTCCGAAGAGTATGCAATTTGTCACGCAACTGAAAAATATGAGCCGTGGACACAGAGTTGTACCTTGTGGCTAGTGCGTCCCAAAGTGAAGCCGATGTGAGAAAACCCCGGGCGTGTTTGTGCACAGAGGGGCTAATAACTGCGAGAAGACAGGCTCGGATCTGAGTGTCTACGATCATCCACGGAAGGTAGTCGGGATTTGGGAGCTTGACGCCGTCCTTCTCGGCTGTCTCGGGCTGCGGCTTCTCCGCACCGTCAATCCATCCGAGCAGCAAGTTGGCTGCGAGGGCGGTGCGGACGTTAAGTGCCCAGGCCGGGTAGTTGTTGTCAGATAATTTTTCGGGGATGAGATTGTGGAGATTCCTGAGCAGTAATTTTACTCCAGACGGTAATTTTGACAGAGGATCAATAACCTTGTCCATGGCGCCGACCTACGGCGGAGGAGGGAGGCCGTGCGGCGTGGTGTAGACGGTGGC
This sequence comes from Capsicum pubescens, assembly GCA_030864215.1. Lineage (NCBI taxonomy): Eukaryota > Viridiplantae > Streptophyta > Magnoliopsida > Solanales > Solanaceae > Capsicum > Capsicum pubescens. Next base: position 16,460,425 of record CM061543.1, on the reverse strand, counting down.
GGCGGCGCACACACGTCGGAAAAGAGGAGAGATTAGGGTTTGGGCGGAAGAAGAAACCCTAGCTTTGATACCATGATACAGATTTAATAATTAATTGATCTCTTTAATATTGAAGGGGTTACAGCTGTATATATAGAGAACTGAAGAATAACTAATTACAGAATAACCCAGATGTATTTAATAATTATATATGTAGTCTATTACCTAATAACATTGGTTTAAGTTTGACCACAATACTTCCACAGTTAACTTGAAGATAAAGACAGTTACTTATATTTCTTACTCCTTGGTTTGCTTCTTGCTTATAATTTTTTCTCGACTTCATCTGAACGGTTTGACAGGAAGTTTGTGCTTAGATGAGAAAAGTTACTTCAACTGTTGTTTCTCCTTTTGGGACTTGAATTTTGAAGCATTATATAGAGATTTGTGATTACTTAAGAAAATTATTGCTCTTCAATTTCGTCCGCAGCCCTGCAAAGGAATACTTTTGTTTGGTCCTCCCGGAACTGGGAAAACCATGCTGGCAAAAGCCGTTGCCACTGAAGCGGGAGCAAATTTTATTAATATTTCAATGTCAAGTATCTGTTCAAAGGTTTGTTTTCTTGGAGCTTATTTGTGTTCTATTTAGTATAGGTGATGTTGTTAATAGTAGTTTCTTCGCATTAGAACAACCTTAATCTTTTTCTTTTCCAATGCTGCAGTGGTATGGTCAGAGTGAGAAATGCATAAAAGCTGTCTTCTCGCTGGCTAGTAAAATTGCTCCCAGCGTTATTTTTGTAGATGAAGTAAGACGTTAGCATATTTCTTTGATCTTTCCTGCTTTAAAATTCTATACTTTTTCTGATCCCTTTTGTCTCTTGTTTGTTTATGTGGCTTTCTAAAGGTTGATAGTATGCTGGGACGAAGGGAAAATCCAGAAGAACATGAGTCAATGCGCAAATTGAAAAATGAATTCATGGTGCATTGGGATGGGTTGCGCACAAAGGATACAGAACGAGTTCTGGTACTTGCAGCAACAAACAGGCCATTTGACCTTGATGAAGCTGTTATAAGGCGACTGCCACGCAGGTAAAAGAGGAATGACTAATTTGCAGATATTATTGAAGAAGTTCTTTTAACACTTGCTTAATGCCCTTTTCATGTCTTTTCTGTACAGGTTGATGGTCAATTTACCAGATGCTCCAAACAGAGCAAAAATTCTAAAAGTGATACTCGCAAAAGAAGACTTGGCTCAGGATGTTGATCTGGAATCAGTTGCAAGTATGACAGATGGATATTCCGGAAGTGACCTTAAGGTGTCTTTGCTATTCATGTTTGCTTGGATAAATGACTAGTCCTTGTTTCATCTTTCTGATGTTTGAATTTGCTGTGTTTTTCTAATTTAACTCCTTTATCATGTAGAATCTGTGTGCAACTGCTGCATATCGACCCATTAGAGATATCCTAGAAAAGGAAAAAAAGGTACTGCTTTTCTTTTGTTTGATGTTTGTTCATTGATTGCTTAACTGAGGTAGAAAATAACATGTTGGCTGTTCCAGTGGATTTATTCGGCAGTTCTGCTATGGATGTCTATTACACTTTCTTTAGATAATTTTTCATGGGCTTTAGAGGATCCCATTGAAGCAACTTAATTCAACCATCACATATCTGACGTGTTTCTGCCAACATGTAAGGTTCTGGGGGTAATGTGGAATTTTTCTTGAAGTTCAAATGTTTGGTACGTATGGTCCTGATTTGGTGAAGAGGAGTTTTCTTCTCAAAATCATGGATTTAAACTCTTAACAACTTGGGTTTGAGATAAGAAAAGACCGTCTGGTGCACAAAGCATCCAGGTTCTCGCAAGGTCCAGAGAAAGGCCGCACTCCAATGGGGTGTGATGCAAGAAGTCTACCTTCATTCAAGCATTAGCGACTGATTTCACAGCTCAGAAAAAACATAAGTTTGAGGGGCAACTCACTTGGTGGGCTCCCCTAATGTAATAAAAAATGTCTAAAGAATATCTAACAACCTAGAAGGAAGAAGCAATATAGATTCCGTAATGGTTGATTTGGCCATTCTGTTCATCTGATTTGAGTTGTACTTGCAAGTAAGATGTAGAAAGTAAGATGTAGAAAGCAATTTAGGAGGCTCTTATGTGTGTATATATGTGTGTTTACTAAAACAGGTATCTAATGCTTACATTGATTATAGGAACAGGCTGCAGATCGTGCTGATGGTGGACCACCTCCAGCACTAAGCAGCAGTGCAGACTTACGGCCACTGAATATGAACGACTTCAGATATTCTCATCAGCAGGTGAGTTGAAAAATTCTGGCGGTATCTTTAAACTTTCTAATTATATAACTGCATAAGCATGCTGACAATTGGATTGTGATTGGTTGTTCTTGTAGGTTTGCGCAAGTGTTTCATCTGAATCCACAAATATGACCGAGCTTCTTCAGTGGAATGATCTGTATGGAGAAGGGGGATCTAGAACGAAGCAATCCTTCAGTTACTTCATGTAAAGGTTGTCTCAATATGTGTGAATTTTTGTCAGTTGTCTGCCCTTTTGGGTTGCTTTGACCTTGGTCATTTGTACAATGAGTTTTGACATGTTATAGTGGTGGAGTAGGCTCTGAAAAATAGCTACTTCATATGCTTATGTCATAAAATTATACTATTTTTTTAAGGGGAAACAACGGAGGTGATTATAAGTGGGGGAATCAAACCTTCACCAACAAGGTGAAAGGTTCAGAGTATTGCATTAAGGGGTCGTTTGAACAAGATTATGTAATGTTGAGATTATTTCTCATCCATTGTTTGGTCTAGTTTGGTGTAATAATGATAGTTCTGTCTTTAATCATGCTTATCCATGTAGTAATATCCTTTATATTACTATATACCATAATTTGTTATGTGTTAGCTATACTTGTATTTGAGAAATGATTTTCTTGGGAACTACTCTTACGTGTATGACAAATTCTGAGAAATTACTAGCACACTGTTGTGACACTATGACAGTTTACTTTCGGTTTTTACTGTTACCAAGCAATTTTTTCTTGTTCATATAAAATTAAGTGAAGGGTTAGGGTGGGTGTACTGCTCACCTGTTCTCAGATCCACTCACACCACAAGAACTAGGAGATTTATATAATAAGAAGTGCAGGAATACAGTAAATAAAGGACACAAGACTTTTACGTGAAAATTTCTTGCTTAAGGGAGAAAAAAACCACGACCTGCTGTAACACCACAACTTAGGAGGATAAGGAGTCTCATATCGGCAAAATACAGCTGGGTGTATACCAGGGGCGGCTCAAACAAATTCGTGACCTAAGGCGAAAATTAAACGAAGGTCTTACGTTTTTAAGAAAAAATAATTATTTTTATAAAGTTTATTTTTAAAATTATGTAATCGTATTTAATAATTCTTTTTTAATTAATGATATAGTTAATGCATTAAAAAGTTTTTACTATATCAAACTCCTAAATTTTTTAATATAAAAAATAATATTTAATATATTTCTTAAAATTTGTAATTTATTATTACTAAAAAAAAAATGAGGCCCCTCAAATTTTGGGGCCTTAGGCGGCCGCCTTTTCTCCGAAGGGTTGAGCCGCCCCTGGTGTATACGTAAGCAAGTCTTACTTCCTATAGACGCATTGTTGGGCCGTTACGGGGGTCTCTCGGGCCTTGATGGTTTGGGATGCCCGTCAAGGCCAGGACCCCGGCTCGGGTCGTGACAAGAATGGTATCGGAGTCGCTCTTGTGTCAGCCCTATCAATGTGGACCAGGGTTCAAACTGAGTTTAGGAAAATCTCGATAAGGCGTTTGTTCCCTAGCAATAACTCTATATATGACAAGAACAAGGAAAGGATTAGCCAGCTAACTCTAACTGGACAATAACTCGAGTCCTGAGTCTAATCTCCTAATCCTTTGTTTCCTATCAATAACTCTATTACAAGTACAAGGAAAGGATTAGCCAGCTAATTCTAACTAGACAATAACTCTATTACAATGAAAGGATTAGCCAGCTAACTCTAATTGAACTCCACAAGCTAACTCTAGTTTGGACAATCACCTAACTCTAGATGATTATAAAGAGGTTACACCACACCACCTACTACAATCATAAGGAACGTAGGCAAACTTTTAAGAACAATATTATAAATACTCAAATGCAACAAGAGAGTAAAAATACACTTTATGAGCAATCAGTTCCTTGCTGCAACAACAAGAGAGTAAAAATACACTTTATGAGCAATCAGTTCCTTGTTCCAGCTGCCGCCTTTGATTTTACACTTCAGAAAAACATTTAATTGCGAGAATATGGAAGTGTTAAATATTTAATTGTGAGAATATGGAAGTGTTAGTTTCTTGTTGTGGAAGATGAGCAATATATACTATGACGCAAGAAAACCTAAGAAAGATCCCATTGATTGAGGCAAAAAGGTGCAGGCAACTTTCCACCAACTTTTATACTTTTGTGTTGGTTGGATTGTTGACTGTGATAGTGACTAGTGAGCCCAAATTGTTCCCTTAGTGATAAAAGCTCTAGGAAATAGGTTTCAAGCTATGAATTTGTCAACTATCAAAACTAAGAACTTCAGACTCAGCATATGTATGAATTTGTTAACCATTAAAATTAAGAACTTAACATTAACATTAAGCATATGTATGATGCATGTACATACACAGATTAGACATGTTTGAAAGTGAAGTTAAGGCAAGGAAGTACCACCAATTAGCACTTAACTAATGTTACGATGCATGTACACACTTCATCTAAATCACATATTCGCGAACTAACTTTGATATTTAAACAGATAAGGGTAAAGGAGCAAGTCCGATCCATTGTTCTCGAGTTTCGACAGTTAGCCCAAAAGGTCGGCTCCAGATGAATTTTTCAATCATAAAAAGAAATACTTAATTTAGTATTTAAGGCATTTAAAATTTAACTTATGCTAGTAGTAGAATGCTTGAATGGCATTTTAGTGACAAGTTTCTGCACTAAAATGACAGTTTCCCAAGTCATTATCCAAGTTGCTGTAAGATATTTTCCTTAAAGACTGACGCTTTGCATCCTCAAAATGTATATAATCAAACACGATAAGAATATGGGAAACTTAAATTTATACCTTTTTATAAATTTCTTTTTCAAAAAAATCATTTTTTAAAACTTAATTTGTAAGTAATTATGGAAGATCATTTCTTCTAAGAAGATACTTTATTGGATATAATTTAATTTTGATGGGTTACATGTACATATTACACGTAAAAAATAATAGATATCCAATCAAACTAATCAAATGCTCAAAAACTAATCCAAACACAACATTTATTAAAAATTATATATATGGATATATCAAATGGTTGTATTAGTATTCTTTTTTTAAAATTTAATACTATAATAATAATAAGTTGGTTAAGGCGAAAATATCCAGGTGACAAGTTGACAAGTGTGAGGGGTTAGTTTAGTCATTTCGTCTAACGTCACTCGGCATTTGACGACCAATAACTCTCTCTCTCTCTCTGAATTTCATTTATACAGCGAGCGATCCGAAGGAAGCTCATTTTCAATTTCAGATTCAAAAGAGAAAACCCTAATTTCGTTTTTCAGATCCGAAAAATGGACGCCCTTGATACTGTTTTCGATCCTCTTAGAGATTTCGCCAAAGACAGCGTTAGGCTCGTCAAAAGGTGTCACAAGCCTGATCGCAAAGGTATTTACTCTTACTGTTGTTGTTATTATTATTGTATTTGTGTATACGGACCCTGCTAACGTGTATCGTTCTAATTTGATTGTTTGCTGGGACAGAATTTACCAAGGTTGCGACCCGCACGGCGATCGGTTTTGTTGTGATGGGATTTGTTGGGTTTTTCGTCAAGTTGATATTCATTCCAATCAACAACATCATCGTTGGTGCTTCTTAACTGGTAATTTTCCTTCCAAGTTTCATTGATGGGTAATTAGTTGATTGCGTGTTAGACATCATGTTTTTTGTTGGATCTAAAAACTTACTTGGTTAATTGCTGGCTCTCTGTTGTACTATAGCCTGGATAATCTTCCCTGTTGTTATATGGATGTTATGTATAGTTTTGTTATGTGTTAATGGAGGGCTAAGATATATTGGTTCAATCGCACTCGGGATCAATTATGTTAGTAGATGTTGTACAGTAGCTTGCATATACTAACTATTCAAGTTGGAGTTTCTACATATAATTGGACATTGGCTCTGTGTGACAGATCCAAGTCAACAATGTTATTACCTCGCTAGGGAGGTTGCTTCCTCGGTGTTAGTAGAATTACGATATAGAAACGTTTTTCTTTCCTCCAATTTTGGGGCTCCAAGGAGTTACTTCAGAAAAGTCTTGCTCAGGGAAGTTCATCCTAATCAACATATATTCAGTGGTCTCTTCGTATTTAAGGGTTGTGTCAGTTTCTAATATGTGAAAGTGCACAAAATTTGACTATGAAAAGTATGGTAGTGCTGGTTGTTCTTCCCTGCCAACCAAATAGTGATATTACTAAGTGGGGATGTTTGTCAAACAATAATATCATCACTTCATAATGTTATGCGGTTTTCTTAATTTTCGCTTGCTAGGAAGGGCACCATTTAGTTGTAAAATCTAGAGAAAAGATAAGAAACATGACTGTCTGAAAGTTGATAGTTGATTGATGAATATGTCTTTGACCTATATGAAAGCTTAAGATATTATATGTTATATTATATCCCGGTGGATTGAGGTTGGTAATAACACCAATGTTGATGTCACTAGAACGGTTCCGTTTTCTCTTTTTTTCCCCCCCTTTTTAATCTTCTGTTTAGTTTGTTGGTGTTTTTGTTTTCACTTAATTCCTATGTTGCTTGGACTCTTCAAAGTTGTCAATGGGTGCGTGTCGGGTTCGCCGAAACTAGTGTATTTTTGAGAATCCGACACGGGTGCGGCATGGAAATTGAAGAGTCCGTGCAACTTAGCTTAATTCTCATGGGTGCCATATCCCACCACACTCCAGCTCCGGTACAAGAAATATATAATCACATGAACAGAAGAAAAACGAAAGGAAAAATTGAGTAGTAATATCAGCAGAAGTGTATGCTAATGATTATAGCATGGTGTTTTTGCAGTTGCTCCATTATCATGTTTTTCATATCTAAATGTGTTTATGATATTGATCTTCATCATTTTCCGAGACACTTTGATTCTTTATAGGGTGATTTTTTGCAATGATGAATGTGTAATGATCCTTAGCAATGAGTCACTAAACTCTATATTTGGAACTGCAGTCATTGTGAAGGAGAAATACAACTAGAGATGTAGAGCAAGGAAGAAAAGTGGTGCAAAATCATAGTTTCATATTGTGATCCGTAGCAGTTGGTTATGTAGTATTATTTCTGAACCGCCTAGTTACTGGGACTTTGTCATCTGAGTTGCCTATCAGATTTTGTAGACTTTACTGTTGATGTCAAGACATCCATTTTTTTCATTATATTTTTTTCTTATGCTTTAAGCCTTGATGGAAATTGGAATACCGTTTTGAATGTCGCTTAATTGTGATGGAAACACGGAGCGCGAGGCAATTCCTTATATTATGGGATGGAGATGTCTGATTTGGATGAATAAATTATCAAATGAGTTTGAAAGGGATGGTGAGGAAAGGGGATAAATGATTTTCTCTGTCCTTCATGGTTACTGGAAAATGATCCTCCTGTCTTCTAGATCCTGCTCCTTGCGGAGTGGCACAACTAAGAAAAAATTATGTTTAATAGTTAAAAGAACACCCTATATATTTAAATGCTTCAAACTTGTTGAACTGTGTGTTGGTCTCAATTATGCTTCCCAAAAATATGTCGAGGTATGAAATAAAAGGATCAGTATAATGATCAGTCTGTAAGGGACTACATTCATGGGAATATGATACTTGAACATGAGAGATGTAAATGAAGGTTTCTTCCAGACCCTTTCCTATAGGGTCCAGGGAACTTTGTAACAGAAACCAAATTCCATTTTGGGTGTGGGGATAATAACGAACTCCTTGACAGGCAAATTAGAGGGTTTCCGCAAAGCAACACAGCATTTGAACTTGACAAATAAAAGGTGTTCAAAAAATTATCCTGTCTCGAAAGGCATTGTAGCCTAAATTATACAGGATTCTTACTTTTGTTTCATCGTTTTGTTGTAAAATGAGAGTAAGTCAAGCTAATGAATTGGATAATGTGACGTGCACAAACTCCAATATACATATAGCTTAGGCGTTTCTATAATCCGTGGTTTCTCGAAGATTAATACACTAGTCAGGTCCAGTTACTTGGAGTGCCCATCAATGTGGCAAATAAGTCGGGAACAATAAAACTTGACATCTGTAGGCGTTTACCAGCTTTCGTTATCTTCACAAAGATTGGATGAAAACTATAAACACCATTCAAGAACTAGGAGTTCTGAAAGAGATGGAAGTCATTTAGGAACTAATACAGCTACATGTGAACATAGCTATATCAGCGTTTAGAACAGAACCAATATAGCTACATATGAACATAGCTATACCAGCCTCTGGAACAGAACCTATACATACAGCTACATGTGAACATGACTATATCAGCGTATGGCACTGGCAGTTAGTAACCACAACAGGATTTTACCCAGGATTAGACAAACAGTCGAGTTTTAACAGTCAAGTTTTATACAGACAAAGATCCAAGTCTTACAGTTAAACTGACAGTAGCAACAAGGTGGATTTACAATTGAGAAAGAAATCACATTTTCCCTTCCATAACTACTAGTTTCTACTTCTACTGTTAAAGCCTCCAAACCAGCAGCAACCGAGATCTTCTAACTGCAGCAAAAGAAAAGGGAGAGATTTAGTACTAAGGTCTAATGGTTAGACAACAAGGATAGGAGGGTCTTTAGATCTTGAATGTATAATCATACTAAAAAACCATAAATCATGGATACCCGAAATGTTATATTTGTTGTCATGCCAATTAAATAAGACACATTGAGAAACTACAATCAACAAACAGATAGAATTGTGAGAACCGAAAGCTAATTTGTGACCACATCAACCTTGGTGTTCATTGTAGGTACACTTAAAGTGTAAGCAACATATTTCAACTTTAGAACTAAGATGCCACTATGATAACAAATGACTTTCTTTTTATATGAAACAATAACTTGACATACAAATAATGAGATGAAGTCATCATCATCAATGATATCTGATTCATGAATAATAGCTGCACTACAAATTTTAATAAAAATACATTACTCAAACGGGAGGCTAGGTGTGGATAGATAATACATAGAAAAATAACCAGTCCGGTGGTAAGCAACTGTATTCAACCAGGGATTGCCAAAGACAGAAGAATAAAAACTATTATAAAGGATATATTGGTTCAAGTTCCATTAAGGTATTTTTAATTGAAGACGTGTGTGATTGGACTGATAGGAAAAAAAAAGAAATTCACAATAAACCCAATTTAATCCCACGAGTGAGGTTTAGAGATGGTAGTGTGCAAGCACACCTTACTCTTACCTTGTGAAGGTGGGAGGCTGTTTCTGAAGACCCTCGGCTCAAGGACAAACAAAAAAAGAAGCGGTAACAACAAGCAGAAATAACATGTAATAATAGAGATCTAAGACTAAGAAATTAGAAGAATAACACTAATACTCCTGGTACAGAAAAGAAATACCCAGGGAAAAAGAGAAACTATGTACAAATAATCAAGGCCTCCACTGGAGTATCCCTTTTGTTGGCAAATGAAGTGCAATCATCACCTTAGCCCAATGAGTGCTCTACCTCGCACCAAAACTTACAACATTTAGCAGCTCCCTTGGCAACTTTTCATTCCTATATTTCTTGCATACATGGTATATATTACAGTTATTTATCCCCAGTCCCATTTACTCTTTGTTTCCATTCCTTTTCCCCCTTCCTCTTCATTAAAATCATTAAGCCCCAAAAGAAGGATGGGCTAGAAAAGAAATCAGACTTGTGTATGAACAAGCATTTCGAAGAACATGATCAACTACTGTCTGACTATATCTTCAGTGCAAGATGTTCCGTTATTCTTTTTATCACTCCTACTCAATTCATACTTGCTCCCTTAAAAAATTCAAGGTTTTTCTGGCTCTAGTTAAGATAACATTAGATTTCAAAAGGGACCTCAAATTAAGATTTTAAACACCCTTAAACTGTCCAGAACGGGCGAGTTTTTCTTGTTAGTTCCAATTTCCATTCAATATCCCAAACCAATTGGGGTCAGCATTTTTCTTTTTCGTAAAAACAGCAACTAGTTGGGGTCACCACCATTTGGTCACATTTCATTTTGATACTCCATGATTCCTAGTTTTAACCAAAAAAATGCTAGCACATCTAATCTTAAATCCTCAAAAGGAAGATAAGAAATGGAAGGACCTTATCACCACAAGGAATAAAGAACAAAGCAATGCCACTTTCCGATTGTATTTATCAAACCAACGGTTAACCATTATCCATTTAGCTCAATTTGGGCCAATTTCTTTCCAACTGGTACATACAGTCTCACTACAAGTAAAGTAAAGGAACAAAATCACCATCTTTCTAATACAGAATAAAGCATTTTCATCATTTACCCAAACTCAATTTTCAAACCCTAGCTTATCCAGATCTGAAAAGTAACAAACTTACATTTGGCCGTCTACGTTCCCCTGTCCACTGCTACTTCCACCTCCACTAGGATACGAATGTTCCTCCGATGTCTGCCACACAGATTGCCACGCCTGTGATGGCGGTGGATGCACATACATTGACGGATCAACACCAGGAACAGCAGGTCTACCAAGCATTACCCCACCGGGAGCCGGCTGACCCAACTGAGGATAATAGTACGGCACACCACTAGCAGTAGGGCCCACAATACCCGGCCCAAGCCCAAGCCCAACTCCCTCATCCTTAACTTCATCCCTAGGCACAATGTCAACGAGAAAATCAAAAATGTCCGTACGAGTAATCGCCGCAGCGATATCATTCTTCTGTAACGTCCTACGCTTATTCTCCTCAGCGTGAAGCCACGAACGAATCGTGAGTTCGAGGATAAAAAGTTCACAGGCTTTTGCAAAGAGCACAGGAGCTTCGGCGGAAATCATACGAACATCTTCATCAGCTTTCATGATTTTCTTTATACGAGCTAGGGGAAGTTGGTGGTTTTTGAAATCATTAGCTTGTTCTATTTCTTGACGCTGGTAATTCCAGAACATTTGCAGCTGTTGCTGTTGTTGTTGAAGGAGATGGTGGTACGGTGTCTGCCCTGGATATGCGGCTACGGCTGCGGCTGACTGAGCCGCCGCCGCTGCTGCTGCTGCCGCGGAAGCGTCAGTGGGAGATTGGTGAGTGTTGGTGTTGTTGTCCATGGAGTTTTTGCTGAAAATGGAAGCTATCTATAGACGGAGAATATGATTTTATTTCAAAAATTTTTGGGGTATTTAATAATTATGATTTATACTTCTTCCGTTTCAAAATAAATGAATTATTGAGATATTTATTGATGTTTCAAAATAAGTAAATCATTGAATTTTTTTCAAAATTAAACTTATGATTTGACAAGCAAAAGAAATTATAATTTTTTTATTTTTTTGGGGTAAAAGAGATTTCAAGGGTAAAAATGAAAATTTATGTTAAATTTATGTTTTTTATGTTTTTTTCTTAATGTATCAAAATTTAATAATTCATTTATTTTGAAATGAAGGGAGTAGTATTTTTATGAATTATGAGTTTACTCCATCTTATTTAGCAGAAAGTCGGATATTTTCTATTTATTATTAAATAATTATTTATTAATAAATTTTGTATGAAAAATAGTTTTTATTTTTCATCTCGGAAAATTCTTTTCACTCCACTTAGCCTTATCCCCTAACGACAAACTCGTGTGTTTCTTTCGTTACGATATTTCTGAACAAGTTCCTGGATAAGAAGCTTAAGATTTTCTTCTTGATGAAATCGATACTGATGATAGTGACAATATCAATCGCGACCTTAGTACGAAGTTGAAACTGTTAACTAGGATAAATAGACTAACTGTGGATATGATACCGAAAATAGACGATTTTATATACCCTTCAATTCGAATTAACATAATATAATATTTAAATATATAAATTTTATTTTAAAATTTTTTGACTCTGGAAAATAAAAAGTTACACATTGTGATAGAAGTAGTACTGATTTATAGATACATTAGTCTTTTTAAATAAAAAAAAAAATATTATAAAAAATGGAGCTAAACTATTTAATTTTAAAATTTTGATTTGTTGTCATCAAATTAAAAATCCAGCTATTATTTTAATAGTATTTTTTTTGTTTTTACTAATATACTACTTTTTCTAGTGTTATCACATTCACACTTTATGCATGACACCTTTTTTCTGGAATGTTCTAAAATAATTCTTGTGCCAATTTACTTGTCAGATTTTAATTAAATAAAAAAAAGTAAAAATTATTTTTATAAAGCGCATCAGGATTCAGGACTATTTGTAAAAGCGAAAGTAACATGAAATATAAACATCATCAATCTAACTGTACGCTTAGGCATTATAAAAGTTTTTATTTTAAAAATGTGATATAGTTTGATGGATAGAGGTGTCTTTTTCCTTTTTTCCTTTTTTGGCCCTATCGGATAATATGTCCTATCTGCAAAAGAGAAGCGAAAAGGTACAGAGGGGTCCACACGCTGCATACTATTGTACATCTGCCACTACAAGCTGACACGTCACTTCAATTTATTATTGATACTTGTGCTTCTTGAAGACTTAAAAGAGCCTGTTTGGCGATGAATATTTTTTTATTTTTTTTTGAAAAAAAAATTTGGAGTTAGAAATTATGGTGTTTGATCATAAAAATTTTAAAAAAAAATTTAAAAAAAAATCTGAAAAGGGAAAATAGATTTTTGGTATTTTCTCAAATTTTCAACTCTAATTTCAACTTTTATTATTATTACATATAACCCTAATCTTTTAAATTTTAAATAAAACTCTCCTTATAACATTACTTTTTCAGTATTACGTATATATCAGTTTTAAAGGATAAGATAATTATAATTTCAAACTTAATATTATCCTAATTGATATATATCTCTTTTTCTCTCTCATCATTATTTTTCTCACTTATTTAAGACATTATTTTACTTCTAATGATCCTAATTACTATAATATAATAATAATAATAATTTTTCTGTTGTGATACGGACGTTTAAGGAATTATAGTCGTGTAATTAATAATGGATAATCTTTTTCTATATTTATGAAATTAATAAAGCTGTAGCAGATTAGTTTACCACTGTCACAAATTATTCTCATTTTCAATTTGATTAGATATATTATATTGTGTACATTTTTATTATACTATTCAAATATAAATAGTTTATATCATATATATGCTAAAAATATAAATCGGTGATACATATTTTTCATAAAAAAATATGCCCAATATAACAAATTTATACCTTAAACTGCAACTGCTACCTTCATATACCATAATACTTGGTATCTTTAGACACAAAGTATTATATTTATATCCATAAATATATAAAGTATTATATTTATAACATAAATATACAAAGTATGTTATATATGAAGTTTATATCATGTATATACCATACACACACATATATAAATATACATATATAAATATACATATATATATATATATATATATATATGCTTAGTATGTTTCTTTATAAGAAAAATAAAGAAATAAATTAGCAGTACTTTAAAACTTAATAACAACTCATCATTTCCTATTTTTTAGGAACGGAAAATAAAGGAAATAAATTAAATTAATTCCTAAAAAAATAAATTTGTTTGAAAGATAATATTTGCTACCAAAAAAATAGGAAATAGTGATCTGTTAATATAACATCCATATTTAAAATTTTCAAATATGAGAAAACGGTTATTAATGTAAATATTATATATGTCATAATTGAAATTCATTAAATATGGTCATGGATATGTAATTATTTTTATAAAAGTGGCTAATTGTGTTCTTTTCCCGTTAGTAGGTAAATTTTAGTTGGGTGATTTTAATAGTTTGTAAAAGTTGGGGCATAAAGTCATATTTTAAAAAAAAAAAAAAAAAGTAAAAAAGAAAAAAAATAATAAAAAAAAACATTTTCAAACACAACTTCAACTCCAATTTAAACTCCAACTCTGAAAATTTTTAGTTTTCATGGCCAAACGGCTACTTATTAATCGTTTCTCCGTGAAAATCATAATTTTTCGAAGTTAAAGTTGAAGTTGAAATTGGAGTTGTGTTTGACCATGAATACAAATTGAAGTTATTTTTGAAATTTTGTGAGAGAAGTATGAGTAAAAAAAGTAAAAATAAGTAAACTTGTTTTCACTTTTTCAAATACAATTTTAAATTGTATTTGAAATTCTCATGAACAAACACATACTGTTTTCACTTTTTTAACTAAAGTGAAATAATTTTTTTTAAAAAAGTAAAAACTTTTCATGGCCAAACAACGTAATTTTGCTAACTTTTTTTCAATTTCTGATTTAGTATCAAATATTCATATTTTGGGTTCATATTAAATTTCAATTCGTGCATTTGCCTTATAAAGATCGTATTAATTCTTATTAAAGATACACAAAATTTATCAAGGTTTAGAATTTATATTTTGGGAGATCACTTTCGATAAAACAATCTTCATCTATAAAGGCTCAAGTCTAAAATTTTAAATTAAAAATAAAGAAGTATCAATCATTTCACAGCAACTTGTTAATATTGAAAAACTATACGAGAGATCCCAACAAGTTGCAACTCTCTTCGTATTCAAGTGATGAAAGTGGATTTTAAAATATTGGATACAGTTGACTTAGTTTAACTTTTAAACAACAAAGTGTCAAAATCTTAGAAAAAATACTAAATAACTTTTTTTTTCATTTCAGTTAATGCAACACTTTCTCATTATTATTACTTATTATTATTGATTAAATGAAAATCTAAATTAAAATCAAAATACTGTATTTTACAGCTGAGGCCTTTAGTTTGGATCAACAAAATAGAGGCTGGAAAAGATCCAGCTTGAGTGGAATTAGACAAGTTAATCTATCTATATCTAATAAGAGAGGGAAAATAATAATCTTTTAAAATTAAAAATTAAAATAATAATTTAAAAAGCATTAACTACTACACACAAAATCTCTATAAAAATGACACAATTTTTTTTTTACAAAACAAACCAGCCTATTCTGAATTTACTTGCAATTATTTTTTGAATTGGTGTGTGCTCAAATTTAAATTGTCAGTTCTAAAACTATATGCATGAATCCATTAGTTTTTTTTCTTTATCTACTTATCATCGTCTTTTATTCACGTTGTCTCTTCTTCAGCAGTAGAATATTTCCCCCCCAATAAACGTTTTCTCTGTTCCTACGTTCCCCATCAAACTTTGCTATTATTATTTTTCCCGATTAACTTTGCTACTCTGACTAATATCATTATGTTACATCTATTTTACTTTATGTATCTGCTCTTTGTGTTCATAAAATGGAATTGCATTTGATGATGAGATGGGGATGTACATTTTATTCGAAATCTATGATTGGCAGAGGCTTACAAATCTAACGTCTTAGTTTCATGCATACATGTGAATCATTAAGCTTTATAGAAAGGGATTGAGATCATTATCCAAATAGGAACATATAATTATATTAAAAATGACTGTAAATTTAGAACCTCTGCTCGGAATTCTCTAAGAACCAGATACTTTCTACTCTTATCAGTTTTTTGTTTGTTGATTAATTTGAAACCCAAAGTTCCTTTTGCATTTTCATATGTGTTGGACAATTACACACTTTCGTATGGGTTGGACAATTCTCTTAAAAAATTCTTTCATAATTTGTTAATTTCATTATATTTTCCTTTATAATTTTTAATTTCCCCTTCAAATAAATTAAATCTCTCCATATAAATTTAAATTAAGGATAATAATTGATATTGTTGTATTCAAATTTCTATATTATAATTGACTTGAAAAAAATCTTCAAAAAAATGTTGTACTTATTCAATCATCTCAAATTTTTAAATTCAAATTATAACAACCGACAAGAAAAGACATGCAAACGTGGGACTCTAGAAGATAATCATATTTATCTTCATAGTAAAAAAATGTTCAGGAAACTATTTTGCAGGAACAATAGTCTGTGTGGAGATGTTGCTTTTAAAAGTTATGTATATCTCCACATTTCACTTTCTATTAGTAGTGGTTATAACTTTTCCTTATGAATTTTGCAATTAATACATTATTTATTTAAATATTTGATGTATATACATTATAAGATTTTATTTCAAAAAATATCGTTTTATGATTTTAATTATTGAATCATAAAGAAAGAACAAATTCAAAGAAGAACATTGTTCATTAAATCTATGTTTCTTTTTGCTCCTTCTTTAAGCTTTGTTTTACTTCTTATTGCACCACATCATACGAACTAAAGAAAAACTATTACTAAAATAACAGTACATTTTAGAAAAAAAAATAATCAATGAATTATATATTTATTCTAATTCAAAATTTCAATTTAAAATATTATGAGATTACACAAAATAAGAAAACAAGATTATTAAAAATGTCAATATACTTTATGATAAGTAAAACAATTTTTTGTTTATACTTTGGACCAACTAAAAATAGCAAATAGTTATGCATTTGACATTCCTTTCTATTATATATGATATTATGTAATAAAGAGAAGAGCATGGATTCACGTGAACACAATGATCCTCACTTAGATACATCTCTAAAATCAATTAATAAGTGAGTAGTGTAGTAGCAGTAAATAAAAGAACATAAAAAAAAAAAGTTAATGTAAAATATAAAGTATAAGATCTGTCTAAATATATTTTTTGATCCATTTAGATGGGCATCTTGTCACACCCCTTTTTTAACCAAAAATATATGATTTTAAGTTTGAAAGGATTTTATTATGAAATGACAAAAATAAAATTTTTTGTTTCAAAAAGGATTATTTACAATTTTTATTCAGAGTCGCCACTTGACATTATCCGGTGTGCCAAGTCACCATTGGAAAATCCTTTCCAAAACCATTTGACTCTTTAAACTGATTTGCGAACAGAGATTCCGGCTAAGGAATTCTGTTGACCGAGGGGAAAGTGTTAGGCACCCCTCGATCTCGTGGTTCGACCACGGTCGCTTGATAGAGAGTATTGGCTAATTTGACATCAACGAGTGTATAAACAACACAAAAAAAAAACACAAAACAAAAAAAACAAAAAAACCAAAAATTTAGTATTCAGTCCAATTATACAGTCCTAAAAAATGAAAAGTGCGGAAACGTAAGTCTACTCTAGCCTATACTAATCCTAACTACGCTCCTATGCTACCCGATGCCTCAGGCCTTGTTCTAGATCCGCCTTTGCCAACATAGTACGTCGGGGCATTTCCAGATGAATAAATATATATACAAATACTTCAGGGCATTCCCCGGCCAAATGAATACATTTTGAATTAAATAAGATAAACCAAAAAAAAGCATTGACACACATTTAAACATTCAAACGCATTTAACAACACATCACTCCTAAATGTTGCCTACCCGAACCTACTGTTGCCTACCCAGCTTGACCTATCAATCAACGACATCAATGAATCAGAACAACAATATTCACTTTATCAACTTTCAATTTCCATCCCACTTATTTCTATAATTGGGTTTAAATTATTCAATTCAAACAATCGATATGATGATCCAAACAAATCAAAATCAACGAAAATAAAAACCAACACACCATAAATTCAACACATAAAGCATCAAATGATTAAGATCAATCAAGAAGGAGATGAGAAATGGACCTTCCAAGAGCCGATTTCTTTGATAATATAGAATTAAAGAAATCCGAAAAAGAAATCCGAATTCGAGAGCCCGAATAGGAAACCTCAACAACGATGGAATCCAAGCTCGGTATCGAAGAACTAAGACCCGAAACAGAACTCAACGAAAGAGTCAAGACGAACCGAAACTGAAATTCCCGAACCAACAACGATCAAACCAACATCAGTAACCCCAGATCACCAACCGAACAAATTTCAAACCAAGAATACACCCTCCCAAAAAATGAATGAATCCAACCCGTCTCAAAACCCCCCAAAAAAGCACGATTATCGAAGAAAAACAAATCACGACCAAACAAACCCGAAATCTCCAAAGTCCACCAGAAAACCACAGATCAACACCCACCTGAGCTCCGACGAGCCACGAAGGAAAGAAACTGACCAAAAAGGGCGAATCTCCAGCTAATTTCAGTGTTTTCGATCGGAGTCGCCTGAAAATACTCAGAAACAGCCAGTTCCGACAAAGAAGACGCCGGAAAAACTTAAACCCACCGGATTCTTAACGATTTCGGTGGATTCCTAGGTAGCTGAGCTGTTCTCGAAGTTTTGATCACCGAAATTAGTGGCTGATCTGTCGTTAACGATGGGTTTGACAACGGTGAGCTCGGAACCACTGTTTCTACGACCCCGAAGCTCCGGCGAACCACTGTCCTAATCGTTTCTCTCCCTCTCCATCTCTCTCCCTCTCTCGATTCTCTCTATATCTCTCTGTTTCTCTCAGTTTCACTCTGTGTGTGTCCGTGGTGTGCAAGTGTGTGCGTTATTCCCGGTGTATTGATGTGTGTAGAGTGAAGAAAAATGGTGATCGTGTACTCTGCTATATTCTCCTGTGTATCACTGTGCGGGATTTCAGTGAATATGTGAGTATATATGGAAAATCCCTCGAAGGTGCCCTCTCCGTGTATATTTCTTTGTGGACAAGAAAAGAGAAAGGGGGATCACGTGGGTTGGGGTGGTATTGGGTGATTAGGTGAGGGGTGAGGTGTTATTTTTTTAATTGAAGGGGTAAGAGTTAGGTGTCTATTTTTTATTGGATGGGTTGTTGGAATCTTCTGGATAAGACAAAATTAGTTAGGATTTGTTATTTGGATAAAACAAAAAGAAATTAATAAATAAGTAAAAGATGAGGTGGTTATTCATTTATTTTTCTAGAAGAAAATTATAAGATAGGGTCAAAGTGTATGAGAACGGAGTAAGAATTATTCTCGACAGGATAAAATTACGTGTCTACACATCTGAGTATAATTGACAGACGACTAAAAATGTGAGTACATGATGTATAATATGTGGTAGAGTATTATAATCACGAGATTATTTATTTTTTAAATTATATGTATTTCATGAGAATATAATCCAGGTTGTTGGGATAGCTGAAAAGTTCAGTAAATTAATATGACAACAACAAATAATTACAACAGTATTTAAAGATCTCTAAAGGTTGAACAATTCAAGATCGAGTACTAAAGCATTATTCTACAATGAGTACTCATGTCATATGATCATATATATTTTTTAAAATTTGATACTTATTATTTGTTTTAAACATAATGAACTTCATCTCAAGGGTGGATGAAACAATCCGGATAAAGTGAGGAAACTGAAAATGAAAAATTTGAATTGTTGAATTGCCAGAACCTTGGTATATTCTGAAATGGTGGTATTAAAAAATTGTATAATAAAAGTATTTGTGTTATATCAAAATGTTATTTGATGATTGTGCATACATATTATTTTTATAAAGTGTATGTTATTAAGTACATTGCATTGAAAAAATAGATGACAATTATTTTTTAATAAAATCAAAATGATGTGATGTATTAAAATTATTAAAATTCTTTAATAACATGCGCGGGTATGTATATTAGTTTTTTTAATGAAACTAGTTACACTAGTGTCTGTCCATACATATAGTGATGAAATGGTCAGGATTGAAACAACCAAAATCGAAAATTGAAAAAGTAGTAAGCATTGAAAATTCACGTAAAATATCTAGGGAATATGAATGGATTGAAAAAATCTTGGGAACGAATATGCATTGAGAACTGAAAAAGGAAAAGTGATGCAGGATGTCTAGCGTGTCATGCATGTTTTATCATGGTAATAGGCACGCATAGTGTGTCGTGCAGGATCCACACCTAGAATGTCGTGCAAGCTCCCATGTGTTACCTTAAATATGTCATATTTGGAGTCACATTAATTGTTGCTGCCCATTATTTGTGCGAGTTTCCACTACTATTCTGCACAAAAGCAAAAAACTCAAGCAAAAATTTGTTTCTCTAGGCAAAACTTGAATACTGAAACGATCAAAACGATAAATTAAAAAAAAAACACTAAGCACTGAAAAATCATGTGAAAATAAACTCAAAAATCAATATGCATTGACAATTGAAAAAGAAAAAGTGACTTAGGATGCCTAGCGTGTCGTGCACACATAGTACATGTGTCGTCCAGGGATCCACAACTCGAATGTCGTACAGGCTCCCACATATTGCCTTAAATATGAGATGTTGGAGTAGCATTAACTATGTCTCCCCTTATTTATTCGATGAAGCCCCCACTTCTATTCTGCACAAAAACAAAAAACTCAAATGAAAAAAAAAAATCTCTGGCAAAAAACTCAAACTAAAAAAATACTAAATTCAAAACTGAAACGGTCAAGATAAAAACTAATCAACACTAAGCATTGAAAATTCACATGAAACCTCGAGAGTGAATATGCATAGGAAACTGAAAAAAGAAAAAGTGATACATGATGCTTAGAGTGTCGTTCGTATTTTGTCATGGTTCACCTAGAATATCATGTGTTGTGGAGGGACCCACATCTAGAATATTGTGCCGATTTTCCATGCGTTGCCTCAAATGAAAAAGAATTTCTCTAGCAAAAAATTCAAACTAAAAAAAGTACAAAATTCAAGACTGAAACGGTCAAGATAAAAACTGAAAAGCACTAAGCATTGAAATTTCATGTGAAACCTTGGGAACGAATAGACATAGGAAACTGAAAAAGGAAAAGTGAATGATGTCTAGCGTGTCGTTCATGTTTCTGTCATGGCACACCTAGAATATCATATGTTGTGCATGGACCCACACCTAAAATATCATGCAAGTTCCTACACGTTGCCTCAAATAAAAAAAAATTCTCTAGGAAAAAAACCAAACTAAAAAAGGACTATATTCAAGACTGAAACGGTCAAGATAAAAACTGAAAAACACTAAAAAAACATTGAAAATTCACTTGAAACTTCCGAAATGAATATGCACAGGAAACTGAAAAAGGAAAAGTGATACATGATGCTTAGAGTGTCGTTCAAGTTTTGTGTAATGGTACACCTAAATTACCTTGTGTTGTGCAGGGACCCTGTCACGACCCGAACAGGGGTCCTGGCTGTGACGAGCATCCCGAACCATGAAGATCCGGGTGCCCTTCTGTATCTGGTAATCATGCACAATATTCACAATAATATAAAAGAATTGTGAAAATAAACAAACGGAATCATGGTCATGGGCTGAGTTCAACTTAACAATACGGAATGAAATCAATAAGTATCTAGACAACATCCATCCTAGTCTGCAAAATCTCTAATACATCAGAATATAATAACTTGTCTAAAACTGGGACAAGGCCCCTAGTCGGACCCAAAACCAGAATGAAATAATAATGTTCCAAAAACAGGACTTCCGAAATAAAGAAGGCTCACCGACTGCACACTTCTGTTTGATAGACTTACGGCTTAGCGGGACCTTTGAACTGAGCCTCAGACCCTGAAATATAGAGTACAAACGTAATGGTACGCAGAGAAATCCAAAATAATGTGCTTAAATATAGATAACATAGATGAGAGAAAGTCTAAAACATCATGCATGAAATAGTTAAAAGCACATGGGTAATTTCAATGATCTAAAAACGATTTTGACAAGGCAGTTCTAATCTTTGTATTACTTCTGAGTTAGGTGGTACACCCTACAATTCTATGACCCCACGGGCTATACAGAGTCCGCCCTTGACTCGGCATCTAAGTTCCCAACCCAAGTTTTCCGCAAGAGTTGGAGTTTCTGATTCTGATTCTGATATGCCACAGGGTACTAGGCCAGTGTATAATCCCACTTGGGGATACAATAACCTGTATCGGCAAAATACGATTTCGGGCAATAATTTTTCTGAACTCGTGCCTTCTTAGGGTAACCACCTAACATCTCTTGAACCTATTTTTAACCTTTTCTGAACAATCATCATTCAAAACTCACATTCTGAAAATATAAGTGAAATTTGACTTCTATTATGGTCTGAAATCTGTTATGACATTATCTGGGTTGGTGTCGTTACACCAAGACTTGCAAGTCATAATTCTGAACCATAAAATATGATAGTAAAGTCTCTTCTTGCAAGCATAAGGTTTGTACCAGCATACTTCCAACAATTTACAAAAAATCATACTTCAAAGCATTTATCAAATAATGCAAAGATCACTCTTTTCAACATTTCAACAAACATGTGGTGGTCATGAAGTTTGTGACAAAATATGCAACTCTTTCTCTATATATCCTCAACATTTATCAACATGTAAAAGCACCCTCTCCTTAATTCAAAATCATAATCAAGTCATAAACGATAATCAAGACATTTGTATCTTGTTTTTCTAAATGCAATTTAAATAGCTCATAACGTATGAAAATAAAAGGCTTAGTAACAAGAGAGGGGTTATAATTATTCATGCTCTCAATTAAATAGTAAATCTCAGTTTCATACATACGTATATACGAGTACAAATCAATTTAGAGGGAAAAGCCTCAAGACCAAAACAATAATATCATTTAAAGAGTTCATAATGCATAATTACAAATGCAAATTTTAAAACCTCTTTATAAATTCATGATCTTTATAACTTTAAACCTTATTCAATGTGTTTTCAACAAGGCCATGTAGTTTAGAAAAATCCCACGTACCTTAGTTGTGAAGAATTCACGAAGAAATTTCGAAAAGATTGGACCTTTAAGCTTGATTGTTGTTTTCTCCTCTTGTGTTCTTAGATGATGAACTTATGATTTAAGAGAGTTAAAACATTAATAATGACCCTAATTTTGTCTATAGATGTTTAGGGACGGTTTTGGAATGTAAAAAGACTTGGTTTCCCTCGAAATACCTCAAAAATGAAATGTCCAGGTCGTTGTGCCATGGGGTTTGCGTCGCACAAGCTATGACAAACTTTACGGTTTGCATCGCACTCCCTATGGAAACTTTATGGTTTGTGTCGCACTGCTTATGGAAAAATCTTTCCAGTGAACGTTTGCGATTGTTAGGCAACGCACACCCGTTTGGGAAGCCATAACTTTTCGCTTGGGTGTCGGATTAAGGCGAAATTGGTATCGTTGGAACGCTACTTCGAAGACCTTTCATTTGATATATAGTAGACCCTTTAATTTGTTATATACAAGAAGTAATGGTCGATGGAAGTTGACCTAAGTTTAGATACTCACTAAAACTCAATCGATAGAAAAGCTTTCAACTCGTCTTTGAGTTAAGGGACCTCTATGATCTCAATTCGTGCTCAACTAGATTCCCACACTATATAATTGATTAACAAACTAAATTTGCATAGAATTTATTGGATTTTGAAACTATTACGCTTAGGAATGACGGTTTAGATTCTAGCCCGAAATGTGGGGTGTTACATTATCTCCCCCTTGGGATCATTCGTCCCCGAATGATGGGTAGGGACTTGCTGAAGCTCTAAAGGTATGGAATAAGGAACGTAACCTCGCATGAATATTTTTTTCCTCAACAAAATATGCAAAGGTTCAGAAGAACTTTATGACAACCCTTAGTGAAACGCTTAAGCACGAAACATGAGGTAATGAAACTTTACATAGGGATGGCCTTACCAATTAGTTCTATGAATCATTATCATCATAACATAAGACATGAGTTTATTTGGTGATCATAGGCCTGATTTACATCGGTACTTATAGTGAAATGAGATATCGTGGGAGACGAGATTTAAAAGCATTCTCCACCTTAGAAGATACAACAAATGGACCTTAAATTTAGAGACACTATTCATCTATACCCCAACATTAATCAACATACTTCATCATTTCTAACTTACAATTCTCCCATAACACATCTAACCACCAGATTTGTGTCTCACCATATAATACTTCTATGTTTAATCCTAACTCAGAGGAAAGAGGTGCTAATTTAAACTACAAGACCCTGCACTCTACATATCACATTAAGAAATCATCTCACCTCATCCCTATAATCCAACAACCTCAAGTCTTAATTCAAAGAATACTAACCACATGACATATAGGTTTGTGTTTTCATCAATCAGAAGATTCAAGCCTAATCATTACTACATCCACTACATGGATCTCCCCACTAAGACCAACAATTTTAATCACTCTCAAAAATATTGTCGCCATATCTCTCCTTCTTAGCTATTTCACACAACAAAAGTTCATCTTTTTTTTCCACCTATAAACTTAGCTCGAGAATCACATAAAAAATTTTGACCTTCAAGAACATCTACTCCCCCAACTAACACACTACTATGCTTCCATAACCACCATTATACTAACATATGGAGGGTAATTGGGTGACCCAAGCATAAATATCATGAATGAAAGTAACACTATTAGAGCATAACTTATACTTATTGCACTACTCAAGGAGGGGCATGAAATGAAGATACGATAGAATAGACACGAAGTGCTTCATATATCAAGTGTCTGGATCATAAGTAAAGAGTCGTTCAACATAAACACGATGCAACATGATTTCTTAGGACAGACTATAGTGAGAAACATGGGTGCTTACATCACGAGTCGTATAACATAAGTTTGGAATTCATGAAGTCAACGATTGAGACAAGGACTCCTACTCAAAGCTATCACTTCTCATTTTCAGGGATGAAATAGTTATGAGTTAGCACAACTTTATCATTTCTGACTAATCCCGACATAAAATAAATCTGTAACATATAGAAACATAGTTCCTTAGAACCAAGCACGATTTATGGTTCATGAGCAACATGACATAGAGCTTGGATACTTGGGATATTGGATCACTGAGGGAAATTATTGCTTCTAGTTTGGAAGTTGGGACATGACATGAGTTACATGGAGAGCTCAAATCTTAGACATAGGCCGGGTTGAGTACATAACACATTGGTAGAATGAACTCTTAAACTGAAGTAGGAGAGACATGCTTGAATAGGAATAGGTTTATCATGACTCTTCCCTAACTTGCCACAATGAGAAAATTCAGAAACTACCTTAACTCATCATCTCCCCATTTGATCCAAGTCACAATCCTAGACTTGAGAACATAAACTCTCATCAATCTATAACCACAATTCTCAATACAATAGGGGGTATTTGTATACACATGAACACAACCTTTCCTCAATAATTAAACATAAAGCCACTAAATTATTTCTGGGACATCCCCCCCTCAGGGATGCTAATCATAACTTCATCTAACCCCAAAGTCATCAACTGATGACTAACATTATTATGGGCATGGACATCCAAGCTTTTAAACATTTAACACTCTATCTTCAACTCCTTAGAATACTCGCCTTACACCTCTAATCACATAACTTACAACTTAATAAAATTTGTAAAACCATACCCAAGGCTCATATTGCCTACCAATATTTCCTTAATTCAACTCTAACGAACACCGTACAACAACTCACCAGACTTCTCCATACTATAACTTCAAGAACACAAACTAGTTATGCAAAACCCTTAGACACATAAATGCTAAAATTTCCCTTTTTAAGCATACTCTCAAGGCATTGCTTTCCCAGAACGATACTCTTAATTTTTTTGCTATCCTCTATCGTCATCAACCTACAACTCGCAGTCTCATGATCATACACATCCTCACTCTTTATCACTTAAAAATCCACTCTTCACTACTTAAACTTCTAGCATTAGACCGTTAATCGTATAACTTATAGCAAAAAATCTTACCTAACGCCATACTACCAGGGGGTGCAACTTATTCTTATATACTTACGCCCTTATCCACTTAATGACTCACCTACAATTCATCATTTTAACACTAGTCCTCATATACACATATACCTCACAATTACCACTTAAACTTTTCATAAATTATCAACCTAGGCTCTTTCACAATTCACATCAAGCCTACTAATTCATTCCCGCAAAAGATACATCATTAATCTTAATCTACTAATCTTAGCACCACATTCTACATAAAAAATTCAAGCCTATAGTCTAGCATCAATCATCTACCACCAATGAAGCATGCAACATAATATACTAGTCCATTAAATTGGAAAATTCAACCCAAATACCTCATTTCACCTAGATACTACCTACAACCAAATCACCTCCATGACATTACTACTATACCTCAAAATCGACTACATACCTTCTCACAAGCAGTACTAGTTTACAACTACTAAAGAAAAAAAGTTAAAGGGGTAAAGTCACATAATAGACATGGTCAACCTTAATCTTATAGTATAATCCAATACGATCTTATCTACATATTCTACTTTCTTACATCATACTTACTTACCCAAGCAAACATTTAGACTAGTTTCAAATTCCACAAACAATAATGAGTCTATAATTATAACTAGGCTCCTTCCCTATTTTTGAATAGATAATAATCACAGCCAAACACTTCCTTCACAATTACCGTACAATCTACAGGAATTACTACCACATCAGTCTATCTCTATAAAATAGAAACCTACCCCTCAATGAACGATTATACAACTAAACTAGCTTCTTTACGCAAAAGTCACCCTCACTCTAACTTCTAACTTTGTGACTTTATGTCACCAACTTCTTTGCCCTTCTCACTACCAATGGGTAATGACACTTTAACATATACTACTACCCGGGTGGAAATACAGTTCCAACATTCTATCACACATCATTACCCTTAAGCATGACATCTGCAACAAGGGTCTTAGAAAAGAGACTAGATACACTTCGAACCTCAGGCTGAAGAGTACAATTTCATCAAGATCAAAGTTTAAGCAAGAATCAATAAACCTTGAAGAACTAACGGACTCCTCTCAAGTCCTTGCACAATTTTATAATCCTTTATGACTCAATCAGAAAATGACCACATCATTTATATTCTAAGCCTCTGCACTTGAATCAGCTCAATAATGAGACATATCTAAGAATTGGGATAACTTTACTTTCGTATGGACGAAATCATACCACGAACCAGAGTATGAAAGATGAACATTCTGACTCCATAGGACGAACTAGAACATGAAGAAAGAGAAACACTCCTAAGCGCCTTGTAGCCTCCTACTTATATGTATGGCGTGCTACACACCCATAAATAGGACTCTACCCGACATGATTTTGCAGACACCCTGGGACCATGAACCGTGATCTGATACCAATTTTTTCACGCCCCGAACAGGGATCCTAGCAGTGACGAGCATCCCGAACCATGAAGGCCGGGGCGCCCTTCTGTATCTGATAATCATGCACAATATTCACAATAATATAAAGGAAATGCAAAAATAAACAAACGGAATCATAGTCATGCGTTGATTTTAACTTAACAATATAGAATAAAATCAATAAGTATCTAGATAACATCCATCTCAGTCTGCGAAATCTCTAATACATCAGAATATAATAACTTGTCTAAAACTGAGACAAGTCCCCCAGTCGGACCCAAAACCAGAATGAAATAATAATGTTCTAAAAACAGGCCTTCTAAAATAAAGAAGGCTCACTAACTGCACACTTCTGTCTGATAGACCTACGACTTAGCAGGACCTCTGAACTGAGCCTCAGACCCTGAAATATAGGGGATCAATACAAACGTATTGGTACGCAGAGCAATCCCAAATAATATGCTTAAATATAGATAACATAGATGAGAGCAAGTCTGAAACATCATGCGTGAAATAGTTAAAAGCACATGGTTAATTTCAATGATCTTGAAATGATTTTGACAAGGCAGTTCTAATCTTTGTATTACTTCTGAGTTAGGTGGTACGCCCTACAATTCTATGACCCCACGAGCTATACAGAGTCCGCCCTTGACTCGGCATCTAAGTTCCCAACCCAAGTTTTCCACAAGAGTTGGAGTTTCTGATTCTGATTCTGATACGCCATAGGGCACTAAGCCAACATATAATCCCTCTTGGGGATACAATAACCCGCATCGGCAAAACACGATTTCGGGCAATGAGTTTTCTGAACTCGTGCCTTCTTAGGGTAACCACCTAACATCTCTTGAGCCCATTTTTAACCTTTTCTGAACAATCATCATTCAGAACTCACATTCTGAAAATATAAGTGAAATCTGAATTCTATTATGGTCTGAAAGCTGTATGGCATTATCTGGGTTGATGTCGTCACACCAAGACTTGCAAGTCATATTTCTGAGCCATAAAATATCATAGTAAAGTCTCTTCTTTCAAGCATAAGGTTTGGACCACCATACTTTCAACAATTTATGAAAATTCATACTTCAAAGCATTTATCAAATTATGCAAAGATCACTCTTTTCAACATTTCAACAAACATGTGGTGGTCATGAAGTTTGTGACAAAATATGCAACTTTCTCTATATATCCTCAATATTTATCAATATGTAAAAGCACCCTCTCCTCAATTCAAAACCATAATCAAGTCATAAACAATAATCAACATATTTGTATCTTGCTTTTTTAAATGCAATTTAAATAGCTCATAACGTACGAAAACAAAAGGCTTAGTAACAAGAGAGGGGTTATAATTATTCATGCTCTTAATTAAATATTAAATCCAAGTTTCATACATACATATATATGAGTATAAATCAATTTAGGGGAAAGGCCTCAAAGACCAAAACAATAATATCATTTAAAGAGTTGCATAATTATAAATACAAATTCCAAAAACCTTTTATAAATTCATGATATTTATAACTTTAAACCTTATTCAATGTGTTTTCAACAAACCCATGTAGTTTAGGAAAACCACACGTACCTTAGTTGCGAAGAATTCACGAAGAAATTTTGAAAAGATTGGACCTTTAAGCTTGATTGTCCAAACCCTAGTTGTTTTCTCCTCTTGTGTTCTTAGATGATGAACTTATGATTTAAGAGAGTTAAAAAGTTAATGTCCCTAATTTCATCTATAGATGTTTAGGGACGGTTTTGGAACGTAAAAAGACTTGGTTGCCCTCGGAATACCTCAAAAATGAAATGTTCAGGTTGTTGTGCCATGGGGTTTGCGTCGCACAAGCTATGACAAACTTTATGGTTTGCGTCGCACTCTTTATGACAAACTTTATGGTTTGCGTCGCACTGCTTATGGCAAACTCTTTCCAGTGAACGTTTGCGATTGTTAGGCGACGCACACCCCTTTGCAAAGCCATAACTTTTCACTCAGGGGTCGGATTAAGGCAAAATTGGTATCGTTGGAAAGCTACTTCGAAGATCTTTCATTTGATATATAGTAGGCCCTCTAATTCATTATATACAGGAAGTTATGGTCGATGGAAGTTGACCCAAGTTTAGACACTCACTAAAACTCAATCGATAGGAAAGCTTTCAACTCGTCTTTGAGTTAAGGGACCTCTATGATCTCAATTCATGATCAACTAGATTCCCACACTATATAATGATTAACATACTAAATTTGCATAGGATTTATTGGATTTTGGAACTATTACGCATAGGAATGACGGTTTAGATTCTAGCTCGCAATGCGGGATGTTACAGACCCACACCTAGAATATCGTGTAGGATCCTATGCGTTGCCTTAAATATAAGATTTTCAGAGTCGCATTAATCATCACGGTTTCTTATTTGTTCGAATCCCCATTTCTATCCTGCACAAAACCAAAAGATATATATATAAAAAATTCCTTCAGCTAGTCCAACTCCGATTTCTTATTTAACCTTCATAAATGTAATATTATCATTAATGACAGTACGAGCGTTACAAATAGGTTAAGAAAACAGGCTAGCGTATTACTGATAGACCATAAAATTTATAACTACATGCTTTATGTTTTGTATGTTTATTTTGGAGAAAATGGTCAAAAGTCCCCCCCAACCTTTACCCCAAATTCCAATTACACACTTATATTTTGCGGGGGTCCTATGACCCCCCTGAACTATTTTAAAGTAGAATTATTATCCCTCGAAAACTGACAACCAGTCATTTGAATGTGGTGTGATGCACGCGCCAACAACGTTTTTACATGTGTTTTTTGTTTAAAATTAATTGTTATTTGCTTTCTTCTCTATTTTTATCACTTTTTATCACTTTTTATCACTTTTCATCATTTTTTCACCATTACTTTTCATCTCTTTTCCTTGTCAAATTTATTATTGCTACTTCTATGCAAATAATTTTTCGACAACCTTGAAGTGGAAATAATGGACAATACTAAATTTAAAATTTCCAACGATCTTGAAGTCGAAAATAATAAGCAACATCGAATTTAAAATTTTCGACAACCTTGAAGTGGAAAACAATATCAATTATTGAATTTTCGACGATCTTAAATTTGGAAACAACGAACAATACCAAATTTAAATTTTTCGACGACCTTGAAGCCAAAAATAATGATACCGAATTTGAAATTTTCGACGACCTTAAAGTAGGAAACAATAGAGAATTTTGAAATTTTTGACGACCTTGAAGTCGGAAGTAATGGACAATACCCATTTTAAAATTTACGACGACCTTGAAGTTGGAAATAATGGACAATATCGATTTTGAAATTTCCGACGATCTTGAAGTCGGAAATAATAAACAACATCGAATTAAAATTTTTTGACAACCTTGAAGTGAAAAACAATGAACAATATCAATTTTTAAATTTCCGACGATCTTAAATCCAGAAACAACGAACAATACCAATTTCAAAATTTTCGACGACCTTGAAGCTGGAAACAATGAACAATACCGAATTTAAAATTTTCTATGACCTTAAAGTCGGAAACAATAGAGAATTTTAAAAATTTCAACAACCTTCAAGTCGGAAATAATGGATAATACCCATTTTAAAATTTACGACGACCTTGAAGTCGGAAATAATGGACAATATCGATTTTGAAATTTCCGACGGCCTTAAAGTTGGAAATAATGAACAATATCCATTTTGAAATTTCCGACAAACTTGAAGTCAAAACCAATCGATTTTGTGTTTGGAGATGAGAAAGATGATAAATTAGTCTTGGATGTCATTGATGAGTTCTTGGATGCCATAGTTTGTGAGAAAGAAGAAGAAGAAAAAGAAGAAAGAAAATGAATAAAGAAAAAGAATAATTTAAAATGAATAAATAAAATAAAGAAATATTAAAAATAATTTTTTAATAAATAATTTTCGTTCTCACTCTCTTTAAAGAGAGTGAAACACACTCTCTTGTCATGTCAGCGTTCGGGGTGGTAATAATTCCACTTTAAAATAGTTCAGGAGAGTCATAGGACCCCCGCAAAGTATAGATGTGTAGTTGAGATTTGGGGTAAAGGTTGGGGGAGTTTTTGACCATTCTCTCGTTTATTTTGTCTAAATTTAAAATGTAGTATGCATTTATTTTTATAATTTTGTTGTTGCCTATTTCTTTTAATCTTAGATATTTTATAGCAGGTATTTTAAAAGTTTTCTATGTTTATTATTTTGTTTTACAATTATAACATAGTATGTAATGTTTTATATATTTTTTAATTAAATTTTTAATATTGAATATAGTCTTATTGTTCGGTCGTCATATGTATTATTTTGTACACTAAAAAATTGAATTTTTATATGGTAAGAAAATAAAAATAAACAAGATTGCTGACTCTTTAATTTTGACCATATGCACTCACTACTCTTTGTGATCTTAGAGATTGTTTAGTATGAGAAATAAGAAACAATAATTTTGGAATAAAATATAAAAGTATTATTTTATCTCGACCATCATTTATTTTATAATAATATTATAATAATTAAATAAGTTATCTTATATATATATGAGGATAAACTTTGTTATCCCATGCCCGTACCAAACAACCCATATTAGTGCTTTGAAATTTTCTTCATTAAATTGTATTCTTGTTTTGTAAATATAATTTATCTTGGAAAGTGTTATATTTAAGGATAAGAATATAAATTCATTATTATTGTAATTATATTAATACTAACAACGGAAAAAGATCAGAAATATCCTTCAAGTATTAAAATTGGGTTAAAATTACCCTTCATTAACCTATTGGGTCAGAAATATCCTTTAAGTATTAAAAATGGTTTAAAAATAGTCCT
Source organism: Capsicum pubescens (assembly GCA_030864215.1). NCBI lineage: Eukaryota > Viridiplantae > Streptophyta > Magnoliopsida > Solanales > Solanaceae > Capsicum > Capsicum pubescens. Next base: position 16,428,290 of record CM061543.1, on the reverse strand, counting down.
TCATCCACCTTTATGGCTCAAAAATATCCTTGCAACTAACGTTTTTAAAAATCATAATTAAAAAATCGAAAAAGAGTCAGAAATATCCTTTAAGTATTGAAATTGGTTCAAAAATACCATCCATCCACCTTTATGACTCAAAAATACCCTTGCAATGAACGATTTTCTTAAATCATAAATAATTTTTTTTTTAAAAATACGTGACACCTTTCACTTGGTTGAAACTAAATTAATTTAAATGTTATATTCAATCCGGCCTCAACTCAAACTTTGGGGTGGGGTGAGTGATTTTGAATGGTATAAGCTTTGTAATTTATTTTTCCTACTTTGATTAGGGAAGTTATTTTTCTTAGTTTGAAATTTAGAATAACCATGTTTTTTAGGAAAAATATTTTTCAAAATTTTTAGTCAAACGAACATTTTCGTTCGCACCGAACCCACCCTTAAAAGCTTGTAATGGTGAGGTGATGCTTTTTCTGGTAGTTCTAGCGTCAACATAAGAGAACACTCCAAGGTTCATGATTAATCAAAGTTTTACATCAAAATCTCTTACCTATTATTTTTTTCTACAAATGGCCTTAAATAATTAATTATCATTTAACTCGTGTGGAATTGGTATATATTATATTCTTCGTTATACAATTTCCTATTATTTTAACTCTCACCTGAAATATTATAGTAGTAGATTGTGATGATTCTTTATAAAGGGAAGAGAATGTACTCCATAGTTATATTTCCTGCCCCAGAAAAAGTAACATTCATCTTTAAGGTTAGATTTTGATCATATTATAGAACAGTAATGTCAAATAATGATATTGTATATCCGCCGTTTTAATTTATTTATTTTAATTATTATTTACATAAAATATTTTAAATTATTAATTATATTAAATCTTTTAATAGTGCAATTATTTTATGAACATAATTTTTAATATATAAATTTTATTATAAAAAATTTAAAATTTTATATCCAAATTCACATCAAATATTAATTAGCTTGATAATTATACTTCGATAAACAAAGAAACAGAGGTAAATGATAATAGTTACAAGATTTGACGTTTGCATGAAAGAGTAAAATTACTAAAAGTACTGGTATTTTATTTACTATAGATATTCTCCACAAGCACGGATTAAAAAATATTTTCACAAAGTTTATATTGTCTCGTTTTACCGCTATATTAAAGCCTAACATTATTGACGTTGGGGCAACCTTTATACAGTTTGAATCGGGTAGCATGAGTTGGGGTTGGATTGAATATAACATTTTAATTAATTTAGTTTCAACCAAGTGAAAGGTGTCACGTATTTTTTTAAAAAAAATTATTTATGATTTAAGAAAATCGTTCATTGCAAGGGTATTTTTGAGCCATAAAGGTGGATAAATGGTATTTCTGAATCAATTTCAATACTTAAAGGGTATTTCTGACCCTTTTTTGAATTTTTAATTATGATTTTTAAAAATCGTTAGTTGTAAAGGTATTTTTGAACCATAAAGGTGGATGGAGGGGTATTTTTGGACCATTTTCAATCCTTGAAGGGTATTTTTGGCCAAATAGGTTAACGAAGAATATTTTTGACCCAATTTCAATACTTGAAGGGTATTTCTGACCCTTTTCCGTACTAACAATAATGTTAGAAATACTGCATAAAATTTAGATCAAGAAAAATAAAACTAATTGTCATTGCTATTTGGGACGTCGTTAACGATATATATCTTGTTCATCCAATTTTTCCTCTTTGTCGTCTGATTCATTTCATCCTTATGCAAATTAAAGAGATCAAGTTATTTTCAAGTTTCAAATATGGCCGGAGATATTTGCTTGTATATGCTTTCAGATGGTCAGATTTCAAAAGAAGAATGTGATGAACCTAAAGAGAACGTGAAAGCGGCCTTCTTAAAGCTTACAATTGTGGAGCTTGAACACAAGGCTAAAATCCTTCATGAAGATATCACAAAGCATAGGATTGCTCGAAAGATGGAATCATTAAAAGAAGTGTAAACAACATAAATTCCCTAGACAAGAAAAATAATTACATAAAATCCCTTGTTATTTTCTCTCTCCCTTTTTTGGCAAATATACTCATACATTCGGTCACATATTATACATTGATCGAATGTATGATGTAACAGTTAATCCTATATATATTTAAGGTAAGAGAATCTTTAATTATTTTACAGTTCCTTAATTAAAGGCACTAATTAGCCAACATTAAGTCGTTTATTGATAGAACATGTAACTGATATTTGAATTTTAAAAATTTTGTTATACATCAATTTTTTTCCTGTGATTCACGATCTGAAAAGCCAAAAACAACCACTTTCTTCAACACCCGTTCTTCAAAACTACTAAAATCTTCTTCTACATACGTTCTTCAATACTAGTAAAATCAATATGAATATCCCCGTATTGTTGCGACATTCTGAAATTTGAGAGTCAGAAATTAATGATATGTCATACATAAGTGACGCAATAGTAATTTCGATAAATGCGGACGAGTCGCTCACAACCGCAGGACTTGCGGTTTCTTTCCAAAGGAATCATGAAGAATATAATATGGTTTTCTAGGTGCGGATGCTTTGAATGATTTTGGTTGTATAAATATTTTTTATTAGGTTTTTTTTTGAATGCTGGAGCAAGTATATATATTTTTTTATTGATTAGAGATGTTAATTTCTTTAATCAATGATTTATATTAGTATAAAAAATTTGTGTTTTTCCCTATATCATAGTTTGTAACCATATAACTTGAAGTTAGAACATGATTATAAATGCACGTTAACTATGTAACTTACCCTCTATAGGAGTAAGTAATTGTTGAAATGCACGGTGTATTAAAATGTTGTACATTAATAGTTAATGTTTAATAAATGTATGATATAGCATTATACGTTTTTAACATGTATGAGGTTAGAAATACAATAACGAAATTTAACTAAATTCAATTTTTTTAAAAAAATTATATACAATATCATTCCAGTAAATTTACGAATGTGTAATATGTTTTTATACAGTCAAATCAATGTATAATAAATATGTGTCTTTCCAGTAAACGTTTGAATGTATAATAAGTTGTTATACATTCAAAGCAATGTATAGTGAAACTGTATCATTCCAGTAGACTTACGAATGTATAATATTTGATTATACATTCGTATCAATGTATGATATAGCATCATACATTATAAATGTGCATGATATTAACAATTTCTGTAATTTTTTTACAAGTAATAAACGTTTTACAACATGTATGCTGTTATGTAATTCATACGTTTAAAACGTATTAGTCTTTAGTTCAATGTAAGATTCACTTATAAGCAAAGGTACATAACAGGAAACATATTATGTGTTCAAGTAATATGTTGTTTTAATCATTAACAAATAAGTGAAAGGGACATTCAATAACTGAAAGGGAAAACCCCAGTAAATATTTTCTTTGGCTTTGGCCTTTAGTTTCGTCCCCCATAGTTGGTCAAAAAGACAGCGTAATAAGCGCCCACAACGCCTAACACCAACAAGTTCATAATTGACCCAGTCCTTTAAGGGCCGTACGAAATCTGAATACATTCCAAGCCATTACTGTTCAAGATCTATACATAATAAATTCCTTCAACAAAAAATTCAAATTAAAAAAAAGAATTACGCAAAATAATAATCAAAGGGGTTTTTCAATTTGATTTTGTTTTGTTATTGAGAGTGTTTATTTGATTAATTCAGGTTTAATTTATTTATTTTTGAAAAAGAAAAAAAATATTTTGGGTTTATGGATTTTGAGTAGAAAAAGTGGAATCCGTGGTTAAGGAGAAGTGAAATGGTGAGGAAGAAGGGAAGGTAAAATTGTAATTACAGCTGCTACTCATAATCATAGATGACATACTAAATAAATGGAGAGAAAAGGTCGCAAGATTTTAGGAGAAAAATATGGAACATAATTTGGAGCAAAATATGATTGTTTGGATTGTATAAGAAGGGAGAGAAAGAAAATAAAAAAGACAGGAATTTAAGTAATTAATTTGAGATTTTTGTAATTTCTTTTTCAACATGGGATGTAATGTAATAAGGCAAAGTTAGCATGCGTATATATGTAATTTTTCCTTAAAAGTGTTAAAAGAATTCTTGGAGTGATTCCAGAAGAAGTAGAGCTTGAACCTATGGTTGAAGATGACGGGGATGGCAATAAGATGCTTCAATGTGCAGACGACACAATTATTACTTCAACGAAGAAAAATATTGTTGGAGTGATTTCAAAAGAAGTAGAGCTTCAACCTTTGGCTGAAGAGGGATGACATGATAAGATGCATCATTGTGCAGATGAGACAACCATGACCACTCGAGCTCCCTCCTTGTCCTTGATCAGACATGTTACTTTCCATTTCCTGCTCGTTTCCACTGCTTAATCCTCTGCCAAAGTCCCGGAAACCACCACCTAAGTAAAGTGTTAGCACTATGAGTGTTTTCACTTTGCAGCATGTGAAGTCAACCACTGCTTCGGTGCTTCCTCTAGAGCTGATCATTCTGAGGTGCTGGCTATGATAGGCTGCCTCCTAAAATATCGTGTGTCGTGCATGGACCCACACCTAAAATGTCATGAAAGCTCCCACGTGTTGTCTTAAATATGACATATTGGGAGTCACATTAAATGTTGTTGCCCATTATTTGTTCGAGTTTCCACTATTATTCCGCACAAAAGCGAAAAACTCAAACCAAACATTTTTCCTCTAGGCAAAAACTCAAGACTGAAATGACCTAAATTGATAATTAAAAAACACTAAGCACTGAAAATTCATGAGAAAAAACTTCGGGAACCAATATGCATTGAAAATTGGAAAAAGAAAAGTGATGTAGGATGTCTAGCGTATCGTGCACACATAGTGTGTGTGTCGTGCAGGGGCCACACCTAGAATGTCATGCAGGCTCCCACATGTTGCCTTAAATATGAGATATTGGGAGTAGCATTAATTATCTCGCCTCTTATTTATTCGATTGTAACGATTTAAATTTTTAATGAATTATGTGAAATATGTATTTCTGTGTGAATTTACTATGTTACCCCTCTCTGTTGTTGCATTGTGGCATTTCTAGGATGTGGGGCATGATTGGTATGGTTTTCGGTGTATTTAGGTGTGATTTATGTGATATTATGATTTTTGATGGATTGAGAAGCCTTATAGTTGACTTCGCTCAACATCTTTTGATCTATGTATCGGATGGAAAAATGAACTGTTCCATCAGATTCAAAACATCAATTTTAGGGTGGTAACATGGTTGATATGATTTTATGGCTTTTAAATCTCATTTCAACTCCCGATTCAGAAAGTTGTGATTTTGGATTTCGGGGGTCAACTTTATGAAAATGATTTTTTTTCAAAAATTTGATATCGTCATTGTGTCCGGAGCGTCGAAGTTGATGGGGTATCATATTTCGTTTGTGTTCACAGGATTTCGGATGAATTTCGAGGGCTCCGCGGAGACTTGAACCCTATATGTACCATGTTTTACCATTTTTTCCTATTTTTGAGACTTGGAGCTTAGGGTTTCACAATTTTGAGCAATTTCTTCTATTTTTAAGCATAGGTATGCTTCTAAACACCTATTTCAACTATTTTACTCCAGTTTTATCATCTATTTCTTGTTTTAACATGGATTAAAGTGAAAATTGGGAATTTTTGCGCGGAAGATCCAAAATTATATTTCTTCGATTTAAACCCTGATTCCAACCCATTTTCACTTGGGTAAATTTCTAATCTTATTATTATTACTTTTCTATCAATTTCATCTTCAAAACAACTTCAATTCTTGATTTTTAAATGGATTTCGGGGATTTTACTCGGTAAAACTTGAAATTGATTTTTCTTCGGTTTGGACCTCGTTTAACTCATTTTCGCTTGAGTTTTCAGCTGTAGGCTCCTAAAAATATTGGTAACATGTTTTTGTTTGCCCTAATTTTTCGAAAATCTATTTCGGGGGTCCGTTTTGACCCCGACTTGAAAATAAGCAATATGAATATAGTTGGCTTTGTTTTGATGCATAGATTCTATATTTTCATATTTTAGTTGATTCCGAATTCGTTCGTGGGGAGTAAGGCTTTGGATCGAAGGCTTGCAGATCAATTTTCGACATTCAAGATATGTTATGGCTTAACTTCTTTCAGACTGATCTGGGTAGTTAATGTTGATACAAAATCATGTTAAGGGTGTGGAAACTAATCATGAAAATGGCTAAGTTTATTGTGTTGTGCCAGTGCGGGGACCTATATGTTGATGTATTTGGTGATCTTGGAATATTATTTTCTATGTGTGACTATGTAGGGTCTTATATGATATTGTTGGCTCTTTTAAATGTGAAATTGATTATATGTTGCTAATAAGAAAGCCTAATGTGGTATCAATTGTATATTGTGATGTATTCATACTCTGTTGACATGTGAATCATGTTGGATTTCATGGATGGTCGAAAAATTAAGTGAATATTTAGCTCACTTGGTTGGTATATTGGTTGGATATGAAAACACTCATGTTGGTTGGTTGTGAGTATTTCATCCTCTTTTTTTCTCTACTTGGATATAATAAATGTATACTTGTATTCCTTTTATTACTTTGTTGTAATATATGTGAGTATTATAGATCTGTTAGTAGAAACAGTGTGGGCTATCATTGTAAGACATTTTTTGATTGCAGGTTACGTGCCCATAGTGTGTATTTTGTATGTATTATTATATATTTTGCTCAGTTGACCTATGATACCTACTGAGTACAAATGAATCGTACTCACCCCTACTGTACCCTTTCGGTGCAGATTCTGGTTCGGGTGCACCCCAGGTTGATTTATTCAAGCGATCTTTGGAGCTTTTTGAGAAAGCAGTTGATTTCATGCGTCTGAAGTCTATTACTATCTCTTCTTATTAGACTATGTCTTTATTAGTGTTCGGAGACACGGTTTTTCCTGTTTTAGATATCATTTGTATTTGGACTTCGAGTTGTGTTAGTTAAGTTCTTATACTGTGGCACCAAGTTTTGGGAGTTTGACATGATATCTTTGGTTTTACACTTTCCGCTTATATTATGTTATTGTGGTTCAGCTTGTTCTAGTAGCCCTGCCTTGATTATCTGTATTATTTTTCTTTTCATATCCTTTTGGGTGATAGACTTACTTGTCAAGGCTTGTCGCGACAAGTGTTATCATGATCCTTGATTTTTGGATCATGATATCAATGAAGTCCCCAATCCTTTTCTACACAAAAATAGAATAACCTAAACGAAAAAAAATTCCTCCAGCTAGTGCCAACTATCTGACTAAGCCTTCATCGCTACTTTGAGGTACGCTTATGCTTTTTGTTTGGTAAAAGAAATATGTTATATATATAATTGCTTAGTTACAAATCTACTAGACATAACATTATCATTGATGATAATACTTGGGGTTACAAATATGTTTTTTGAGAAATACCAAAACAATTAAATTGCGCATTTTCCAACGACAAACAATTCTTTTAACAATTGGTCTCAAACAGTCATTTGGCCATTTACTTTTCTTATTGGAAAAAGACTCAAATATGTCATCGAACTATCAGAAATGACTTATTTATGCCATCCGTTAAAAGTTTGACTCATTTATGTCATCGCTGTGACAAAATAGGTTCATCTATGCTTGTTAACGGTGACAAAATAGGTTCATTTGACCATTACTTAGCTTGTTAACGGTTGTTTTTCAAAAACAACTGTTATGATCGGGCAAAAGATAAGCAAACCACAAGCAAAAGAAAAACAAAAACACACAGATTTACGTGAAAATCCTTGCGGGAAAAACCACGAGCAGAGGCAGAGGCAGAGGCAGAGGAAGAGGAATTCACTATAATGGAGAGAGAGTACAATGTTGGAGACAGTAGTCTCAATTTCGTGTGTATAAGAATGACCCGAAACAACCCACTAAATCACTTATATAATACGTGCGTACAAATCGGCCCGATCCCTACACTACCACCACAGATCCCATTGAAAATCACAAACATGGGTCGCACCTCTAACTCAGGGCCGAATCAATAAAACTCGGGTCACAACTCTGACAACAACTTTGCCACGTGTCGTCTTATTAGAGGTCCACAATTTTTAGAGCTTTCAATTATGTATGGCTTTTCATTTTGAATTTCATCATTGGAACTTTTTGGTTATATATAACATTTTCTTTTGTTCTCAATTTGATTTTCGCATTCAAATTTTAGTAAGTACTAGAATAATAAGAATGACAGATATGATGTAGAGGATACATACTCATACGTAACAAAAGGCTTCAACAAACTCAACGAAGAACAAAAGATTTATGAAAATTATTCCTGAAGTGAATGGGAGACGTCCCCCCCCCCCCCCCCCCCCTCTCCCCCCTTCCGAGCAGAAAAATAAAGGGTCCTACTTTTTCAAAAGTAACATCGTTCGGATGAATCTTCCCCATCAATATCAAAGGATCAGACATAGTATTTTCTAATCCTAAGAATATGAAAAAACTAGTTGAACTTCTTCTAATATGAATGAGAAATCAGAGACATCAATTTCTGAATTTCCTTTTTTTCAGCATATTGATTAAAAGTTGGTAGAAACCATTCCCAATTTTATAATTCGTTCTGCAAATGCGTGCAGATACTCAATTCACAAATAAAATTACAAATAAAGGATCTCTTTAGATCAAAGGAACAGACTTTATGAGTAATAAGTCAAAAATATGATTATAGTATAAAATTTAAGACTCCATTCTTATTATTATAGTACTAAAATTTAAATTCGAAAAGAAAATTGAGAACCAAAAAAAAAGTTATATATGACCAAAAAATTTCAATAAAAAATTTCAGAATGAAATCCATAAATAACTGAAAGCTCTAAGAATCGTGAACCTCTAATAAGATGACACGTGGCAAAACTATTTTTCAAAAATCACTATTAACAAGTAATGGCATTGATGAACTCGTTTTGTAACGGAGATGACATAAACAAGCCAAACTCTTAACGAATGACATAAATGAGTCATTTCTGATAGTTCGATGACATATTTGAGTCTTTTCCCTTTTTTATTTAATTGGTGTTGCTCAATTAAACAACTTATATACCATTTTTTTTTATTTCGTTGTTTTCCCTGTGATTTTACACAACTTGTATTAATCATTTTTTTTGGTTGTTTGTCATGTGAATTTACACAATAATTTCTCAGAACTTTTTTGAGTTGTTAGTCGTGTTAGTGGATGAATGTTTTTTAACTGATTGTTTGCACAAATGAAAGTTCAAGTCTAAAAAGTTCAAAATCTAAAATGAAAAAGCACTAAACTCAAGACCGAACTAGCCAAAATAGAAAACTGAAAAGGCAACAAGTGTTGAAAAGTCACGTGAAATACCTAGGGAATAAGCATGGATTGAAAATTCATGTGAAAAAACCTAGAAAATTAATATGCACTGATAATTAAAAAAGAAAAAGTTATGCTGGATGTTTAGCGTGTCGTGCATGCTTTGTGATGGCAATAGGCACGCATAGTGTGTTATTTAGGGACCACTACCTAGAGTATCATGTAGGCTCACACGTATTGCCTTAAGTATAACATATTGGGAGTCGAATTAATTGTCGCAACCCCCTATTTGTTCATGTCCCAACTTCAATTATGCATAAAAACAAAAAGCTCAACGAAAAAAAAATTCCTCTTGCAAAAAACTCAAACTAAAGAAACAGTAAATTCAGCATTGAAAAGCCAAAATTGAAAATTGATAAAGAAGCAAGCATTGAAAATTCACATGAAATACCTAGGGAATAAGAATGGATTGAAAAGTTCACGTGAAAAAACTCGGGAACGAATGTGCACTGAAAACAAAAAAAGAAAAAGTGATGCATGATGTCTAGCATGTTGTGCATATTTTATCGTGGTGATAGGCACGCATAGTGTGTCGTGCAGGGACCCACACTTAGAATGTCATGCAAGCTCCCACGTGTTACCTTAAATATGACATATTGGAAGTCGCATTAATTGTCGCTGCCTATTATTTGTTCGAGTTCCCACTACTATTCTGCACAAAAGAAAAAACTCAAACAAAATTTTTTTCCTCTAGGCAAAACTCAAGACTGAAACGACCAAAATTGAAAATTAAAAAAAATACTAAGCACTAAAAATTCACACGAAAAAGCCTCGGGAATCAATATGGATTGAAAATTGAAAAAAAAAATGATGTAGGATGCCTAGCGTGTCGTGCACACATAGTGCGTGTGTCGTGCAGGGCCCACACTTAAATATCGTGCAGGCTCCCACATGTTGTCTTAAATATGAGATATTGGGAGTAGCATTAATGATCTCTAATTAAGTAATATTATATTCAAATAAAATTTAAGTTGTATATTAAATAAATTGTAAATATAATTTAATATATTTCACTAGCGACAGTCAAAATTCAAAACATTATATAAATAATAGATATTGACACATTATAGAAATCATGAAAATCACAAAGTTCACATGTGTGGACCCTAGTTAACAACAACTAAAGATATCAAGACGTATTATTGTCGTAGTTTTGTACCTCTATGTTACATTAATTTGATAACTTGTGAATATTATTATTTATATTCATTATTTATCTGACCTCTAATTAAATAGTTTTAATTAATTATTATATTTCAATAAATTTAAACTATATTTAAATAATTTATAAGTCTAATTTAAAAATATTTCAATAATAATAATCAACATTCAAAATATTTTAGACATGATAAATACTAAGACATTATAAAAATAATATTTTTCATATTTGTTAAACCTAGTTAATGTTTTAAGAAAAACACTTTTGTGATAAACTTTAGAATGGAATGACTTTTATATAACAAATAAATAAATAAATAAATTTATGTGATAATTTTAAAATTTAGTTAATCATTAGCGACCTTTATTCAAAAATATTTTAAAGAATTATGATCAATATATAATAAATTAGTTTTAAAATTTGATGGAAAAAAAGACTAAAGAGAAATTTAGGGATAAGGACAAAAAGGGAACGGTGAAAATGAGTAGAAGATGAAGTTTGGTGGATCTCCTATTTTAAAGTTAAATAAATATTTCTCTTCCACATTTAATGATAGTCATAATTTACCCAATATAAATTTTAGCTGCATTTAACTTTTCAAATTTAGAAAAGCAAATATCTCAAGCAATTTCAACTATTAAGTACAAATCTCAAGTTCTACTGATCATTTTTCATTACCGAGTTACAAGTATTGATGTGTTTTGCGGAAATTTTGACTTTTTGAGAGTCGCCACTTAATTTTGAAAAGGAATTAAGAAACCTTTAGAGAGTTACTTCAAACGATTCAAAACAGCAAAATTATTTTAAGTTTTGAAGATTCGAGTAAGTGGTACTTATTAATGTTTTAGGAAGGTATTAAGCATCTAAAACGTCCGCTAACTTGTGGTTATTCGATCTGTTTGAAAACATCTTTCAACTAACTTGAAAAATGATTGAGTTTTTGAAAAATGATCGATTGTAAAATATTTTGGAAGTTTTGAAAAATTATTTTTTAGCAACTTAGTTAGGGATTTAACTAGGTTCGCAAAGCACACAAGGAAAACAAACATAAAGGAAAGGGGGAAGGGGAGAAAATAAGAGATTTAGGCCATTGACCCAAACCAACAACCTATCCTAGTCTAATTGGGCCTTCGACCCATTCACCTGTCCTAATCTAGCTTTTGAGCTTTTATGGCTCAAATCCGCTCCACCTGTTTTAAGTACAACTTTAGCTTCGAGGCCGAGATGAATGAATGGATAAATAAGCGAATAAAACAAACGAAGACAACAATAATTGGCTAAAATAAAATAAAATGACAAATGATACTTTTTTCTCTTAGCCGCTTCGAATGTGGGATTTCAACCCCTCCTTCTTCTTTTGACTCCTCTTACTTGTACTTTATAATCAGCGTTCAAAGTCTTCTAAAGAGGGTAGGCGTCGATGGCCCAATTCATAATGTGAGAGTCCGATGGGACTCCCAAGCGAGTTCATGCAAAGAAAAAAAAAGGAGTGAATTAATACCCTTTGTTTGAAAATTTACATTCATAGGTAACTTATGAGATAAAACATGAGATAGGATATAAAAATCCATAAGCGACAACAAAATAGCATTTCATAAATAAAAAAAAGGTGCGAAGAAGAGCATATCGCTGAATCCCTTTATCAATAAAAAATATGGCAAGTAGAAAATCCATCAGTAATGATTAGGCAAATATATATATATATATATTTTTTTATAAGAAAAAATGCTTATGAGCCATTCCCAGTACACACGATACAGGATATAGAACAACCAAAACAGAGAAGATGACAAGAGGTCATTTTTAAGCAGAGAAGCTACCGATTTTTCATAAACTAATCAGTGATGGGAAGATAAAAACAATATCACGTTTAAACGATATTTGAACACGGGTCTATCGTGTTGTTATCAAGACAAAATCAAATATTCACATTCAAGAGGGGAAAGATTAACATATACAGTAAGGCAAGTGAAGGATTAAAGCAAAGGAAGTTAGACTTTTTCTAAAATGTAGCTACGCAAGTAAATCTTATCTGTGAGAATAACACTATTCGGAGCTATCCCACCAAATGAAATACAGTTTAAGATCCCAAAAGAGTATATCAATCTTCTGCCCTCATCTTCTCCTTGACCCGTTCGGTAATGAACTTTCGAATGTCAAGTTGAATACCCCTGCGGGTTCGTTGAACTGGCGTCCTAAATTTCGGACATACACCCACTATCTCCCTTGACTCCAGAGGATGAGAGAGTTAGCAGGTAGCCCGATATAGCCAGTTAAATCAATATTAATGGCTACGCATTAAGAGTAACGTTAAGGGAAAACAAAGGGACACGAATTGGAAGGGAATACCGTGCTAGAACGTTGAGACTAAGTAGGAATATTCCGGCATTCGACGTCAAATCAGTTCATGACAAAAGAAATACAAATTTTCACTACTTGTAGCATCCAACAACTACACCATAATTGAAGGCTGGAAGGTAGAACACAAAATCATAAACATTCAAATTAGCAACTTTAAGGTAAAGGACAACCAGGAACCGGCTTCTTGCACTTTATAAAATCAATCATACCAAGCGTCCAAGAGTCAAAAGCCAATTTGAATTGCACATAATCGAATTATGAACCTATTACATCAGTTTTAATTTCCCTAGAGTTATATGCAGCTACACAGAACGTGTATTACCCTTCACAACCTCAAATGCATTATTGGATATGCAGCTTGATAGTGAAACAACTTAAGCAAAAAATTAATATCTCATCGGATAAGCTCACACAGGAAGTCAGATAGCACGTAGTGTCAGAACATACCTAATATGTTGTTTTAAACTATCATACAAATTACTCTATCCTTCAGAAACAGGAACACTGGTATGAGATTTAGAGGTATTCACAGACATGACGTAACCCTCCTTAATCATCTAAGATATAATACAAACAACTAGAATATGCAATAACGTCTGAGAACTAAAAGTAAACATTTTAGCTGGCCTAAGTACAGAGAAGCATAAGTGTTCAGGTATTAGAACAATATATAAATCGCAGTCATATGGTCAGCTAAAGATTCAAACATAAGGCAATTTGAAGTGATGCCCGCATTTGTTTCAAACAAAGCCCTGAACATTATAGCATGAATTACACCCAATACACATCAAACATACCCCAACATATCTCCTCAGGTCGATAAGTAATAGGCAAAACAACACTCTTCATCAAAGCCAAATTAAAAACTACAAAATACTAAAATTTATTCATTCAAGCAACACATTGGCAGATAACCCGCATCTCTATCGTTCATGAGACGATAATTGAAGTAGGCGATAGTGAAACTCACGACATTTCGACTAATTCCACTAACAGACGATTACCAAACAATCCTAAGGCCGTCAAGGCCATCTACAGCAAAACAAGTCCTTGCACAGATAGATAATTCTACGGAGAAAAGGAGATGAAGGAGAAAATAATGAAATTAAAAGTGCAAGAACGTGTTTACCTCCTTCGGGGCAACAAACGAAACGACGAGCTATTAGCAAACTTGTCGCTATCAAAATCTCGTGACGTCGACCACCAACAGAGTGTCCCTTTGCTTTTTCCTCTTAGTGATTTTGAAACCCCCCAGATTTTAAAACTAAATATTTTCAACCCTCAGCTTTTCTGAAAATATTTTGAACCCACCTTTGCCTCTAAAACTTCCAACTCCAAAGGGAAAGAAGAGGAGAAAAGAGATAAAAGGAATCCTCATTTTTCCGCTCAACCCTTTTGTAGAGAGACTTCTAGGGTTTCTTTTGGGTCTCTCCCCGATTGAAAAAAAATATCCCCTAACAGCCGCTAACCTCTGCCTCTTTATAGAGAAATCCAATAGGCTAGGGTTTCTTTCCACCCTAGAAAAGGATAAGATCGGGTTTCCCCTTTCGTACCCATTTTTGGATTCTTCCCAAGGGTTCATAAATTTGCCACCCCATAAAGTGGAGTTCTCTTCGCGAACCTATAAGAAATGAGCGAGTGTGTAAATCCGTACCAATAAACCCGCGATTTACGGAATTGGGACATTGGGGGAGACACCTGGACTTATTCTAGAAGACTCGAGGTCCTTCGACGTACGAACTCACGTGGAGGTCATGCTATCCATGCGAACTGAAAGGGAAAGAGTGCATTCGGTTTTTTCCTTGGCTGAAAATGGGTCAATGGGTTTCGGTTTCACCGAATATGGGTTTTTGGGGTGATTTGGTTGCTGGCTCAGGTTGTGGATGGGTTATCGTCATCGTTACTGGGTGAAAACGTTAATGCTGAAAGCTATCAACGTTGAAATTATTGGGGTTATCGATGTTTCAAGTTGTTGAATTATTGATGAGGTTGTGCGTATGGTTGGTGTTGTCGTAGTACTGCTGCTGTGTTTCTTCCCTTGGTTTGAAGAGAAAGAAGCTAAGGGTTAAGGGAATTGGGCCGGACTGGGTCACAGGGGGTTGGTATGGGCCTATTTGAGAATAAGGAGGAAAAATTGGCTGATGGGGATGCTGAAATTGGGCCTTAATTGATTGTGCTAGGAGAGAGTTAGGTGGATTTAATGGGTTATGACGTATGTTGGGCCGTTTGGTGGATGTGGCTTTGGGTTTAGTGGTACTGAAGCTGGTCTACCTTTAGGCTGTTTTAATTATTGGGGAATTGGCCAATTCTATTTAGGTTTTGGCCAAATTGAAATCAATTGGCCAATTGCATTGCAATTGTGGCCATTTCGATTTTGATTATGGCCGTCCTAATAGATTGACTAAACTGAATCAAAATTCAAAATGAATTAATACCTCATTTAACCCCGAGCTTCTTGACTTGATAAACTCACACACATATGTTTACTTAATTATTTCCGAATAAGCTATTTCAAGAACACATAATACTTAAAAATCAACTTATTAAAAATATTTTCGGAATAAGCCTTAATTTAAATCTAATATTTTAATAAATATACAAGTAATCAAATTATATGATATTGTATATATCAAACACGATAATATATAATCTTTTCTTAAAGTTGACAAATTTACCTGAATAATTTTGAAAAATATTTTTGTTCAGATAAAATATATGTTGTGATTTTATTTAATATTCAAGGAATTCAGGATTAAACTTAGTCGTGGAGGACAAAAATTAGGTGTCAACAACTGCCCCCTCCCTTTGGGTAGGGTGAATGCAAGCAACCCTGGACAAAGAGAGGTTGGCGTTCCTAATTTTGTTCGACCACGAATTCTAATGGGAAAGAGGTGGGTTTTCGTACAAGTTTCAAGAGTTATGGCCAAACCTCGGTATTGTGTTTCCCACATATCTCAGGTTACATGAGAATTCAGGCCACTTGTAGTTCATAAGGCTTGATTTAAAGCACGATTTTAGAAAAATTCACAAGATGTCTCGATTTTTGGAATTCTCAATAAAACCAAAAAACTAGGGAATAGAGGGATTTGGGGGAGGTTGGAATGCAGTTGAGTTTTCTACATAGAGCCCAACCTACATATCCCCTAGACTCAGGAAATCAGACTGCTTGTAGTTCGACTCTTTCGGTAGAAAAGATAGTCTTCTATTTTCAGACAATCTTTGGACCAGGATGAGTGACAAGTTGATCGTGTTGCGGAAAAGAGGCTTGTAAACTCTTAATAATGAATGTGGGATCCTTCACACTTATAGACAAGAACTTACCCGGACATAATTTCCAAAACTCTAAGAATGTTGTCACCCGAATTTGAAAGAGAGAGAAAGTTCCCGTCGGTATGAGTTAAGAAAATATCCCAGAGGTAAAGAGGAGACCAGAATATCCAAAAATACCCACATGCCTTCTAATAGAGGCGTGGTTAGATGGTGGTGGTGATCATTATTTAGCTCGCGTCTAGAGAGTTTGACATCCCTCTCCAGACTATGTCCCATTTTGCTGCTCAGAAAGAGTCTCATATTGTGCCGCGTCCTTTTTAGAGTTGTCCGCACCTGTGATTTTTGGTTTGAGATTTTCATCCTTTCGGATGCTCTCGACAGTATCTCAAACGAAAATCATTAGTAATAAGCATAATTCATGAAAGAGGTGTGTAGTATTTTACCATATCTCCACGTGAGTTGTTGCCTAAAAAGTGAAGTCATCTCTTCTTGTGCATGCTTGGAAGGAAATAACTTGCAATAACAGACACAACAACCCTCTTGGTTGTTGCATAATCAGCTCATCTGTAGAGAGAATATGCTTTCAAAGTGGGGTGGCCCTTTTGGATACCGACGACACTTTATGTAGAACGGTTCCTGTAACCGTGCAACCTTGCGTTGATGAGGCAACCCTTTCAGTTGCGTATAATTATTGTTGTTTGTGGAAGGATAACCTTTTCGATTATTGACGATAATTCTTGGCATATGATTTCGAGTAAGCTTTTGTTCATGTATCGATACGACTTATGGATTTCCCTTGAATTGTCAACCTTTGGATAATCTTGTACATTATTTGATATTGGATACAAGGCGACTTACAAATATTCTTTGAGTTGTTAGCTTTTAGGTAATCCTGCATATTATCCGACCTTGGATAAGAGATGACTTACAGATATCCCGCTAATCGTTAGCTCTCCGATACTCCTGCACATCATCTGACCTTGGATATAATATGACTTACAGATATGTCTCAAATTGATAGTCTTTGAGTAATCCTCACATAATAGATCTTGGATATGACGCGGCTTAAAGAGAACCCTGGGACATTATCAATGTGATAACCTTGCATATTCTCCGGTAAGGATTTAGCTGCGACTTATGGATAACCTTTGAACTATCGATTTTTGGGTTACCTTGCACACTATCCGGTTAGGATGTTGTTGCGGCTTATGGATACCCTACGAGCTGCCAATTCATAGGCAATCTTGCGTACTATCCTATTTCAAATAATATAACTTATAGATGACCCGCAAATTGTCAATTTCTAGGAAATCTTATATGTCACTTGCCTTTAGATATCGACTTAGAGGCGTCCCTTCAAATCGTGTGCTCTTGATGCATTCAGATGCTGATTAACAAAATAATGAGATATCCTCGATACCATCATTTATCTCTCGTGTGAACATATATTGAATGATGATGATATCCTCAATGCCAGCGTTACGTCTTGCATATCAATAGATAATAAATGCTGATGATATCCTCGACGCTAACGTTGTGTCTCGCATGTCAACAGATATATTGAATGTTGATGATATCCTCAACGTTAGTGTTGTGTCTCACGTGTCAACAAATATATTGAATGCTGATGATATCCTCGACGCCAGCGTTACATCTCGCGTGTCAATAAATAATAAATGCTGATGATATCCTCGATGCTAACATTGTGTCTCGCGTGTCAACAGATATATTGAATATTGAAGATATCCTCGACGCCAACGTTGTGTCTCACGTGTCAACAGATATATGAATAGCCTTCTTGGGCGATGGTATGAGATGACCCTCTTGGCAATGATATGCAATGACCCTTGCGGCAATGATATATGATGGCCCTTGCGGCAATGATATGCAATGGCCCATGCGGCAATGATATGCAATGGCCCTTTCGGCAATGATATGTAATGGCCCTTGCGGCAATGATATGCAATGACCCTTTCGGCAATGATATGTAATGGCCCTTGCAGTAATAATATGCAATGGCCCTTGCAGTAATAATATGCCATGGCCCTTGCGGCAATGATATGTAATGGCCCTTGCGGCAATGATATGTAATGGCCTTTGCAGCAATGATATGTAATGGCCTTTGCAGCAATGGTATGCGATGGCCCTTTCGGCAATGATATGCAATGGCCCTTGCGGCAATGATATGCAATTGCCCTTTCGGCAATGATATGTAATGGCCCTTACGGCAATGATATGCAATGACCCTCTTGGCAAATTTTAAAATAATTTTACTTGACTTCATTTGTCAGCGTCTTGCTTTCTACATGTATCTGTACTCAAGGTAGACGATTAGTAGACACAAAGTCGCTTTTACTAGCAACTATTTTTAGGAAACTTCTAAATATAATGTTTGTGAAGAAGACAAGGCGCTTTTGTTTGTCGCCCATGATCTCAAGAAATGAGATGGACAAATCAAAAGGTCCTCAATAAATGGGTATTAAACCTATTTTTAGGGCTACCCTAAAATACCGTTCTTGGGCATTAATGCTCTGTTGTGGCTCCCAATTTGCTCGGGGATTTTTGAAAGAGACCCTCACTTTTGTGTATTGATCCGTGCATCCATAGAAAAATGATTAGTTTGAATGAAATTACTCCGTGTTGACCTTCTTCGATCCTTGATTTTCTGCTTTCCATCTCTTGGGCACTCTGCTATATCAGGACTCCCATCCTAACACTCCATCCCAAGTGATGTCTAGGCAAGCACTAAATAAGTGAGTTGTAAGATTTTTTGAAAATAGTCTTAATTTTTAGAAAATAATTTCGAAAGCTTCTGTAAAACTTTAGAAAATCTCTGCCAGTCGTGTCATGTACTAGCTCAATGAACGTCTTCCTCGTGGTTTTGATTATATCCGACGGATGATTTCCAAAGCTCATGATCATTGTTGGAGGTTTTCTTCAAGTAGTTCTATCATAGCAAGAAATTGAGCTTGCCTAGACTTTGTCGCAGCTGACTACTTTAAAAGCTTGGCCTTAACCTCTGGTGCTGGGGAATTTGAAAAATGTTCCAGCATCTGGTGGAAATTTTGAGGTCTTCCCTCAAAATTTTTGCCCCAGTTTAGAGTTGTTTGAGATGATACCAACTCGAGTGGATCTGAAGTCTTTGCTGATCTTCATTCTCTTTGTTGGACGTCCATCTTCTCTTGTGAATTTTTGAGATTCCTTCTCAAAAATTCTGCCCCAGTTTCTATTTCCTGGGGTTATATGACCGAGTCGTTGGGGCGCCTACGTATCCCATTGAAGCAGGAATCAGGTAAAACGTAGTTCAGAACTACGCTAGAGATATACAGAAAAATCTAATAGGTTGACCGAAGCCGACATAAGCCGCCTACGTATCTCATTCTTGAGAATTCAGGTCATCATGTAGTTCGTACATAGAGGGAAAGGATAAATTTTCCTAAGGGGTTGACCAAAGACGACATAGGCCGCCTACGTATCCCTTTCTTGGGAATTTCGGTCAAACATAGTTCGTACATAAAGGGAAAGGATAAATTGTCCTAAGGGGTTGACCGAAGCCGACGTAGGCCGCCTACGTATCCCTTTCTTGGGAATTCAGGTCAAACGTAGTTCGTACATAAAGGGAAATGATTCTAGGCAGTTACATACTAGAAAACAACATTACTACGAACGCGATTACAAGTAAATTAACTAAAGAAACACGAAAACTAGAACGTCCTTCAAACATAATATCTCTTTACCGCATCAGAATTGATTGATTTGGTCCACTCTGTGCCATCCATCTCAGACAAAATCATAGCTCCTCCAGGTTGGGCTTTTTTTGATTTTCACATTCCTCTATATCTACTACTAACTACTCCTCATCACCTTATCTGTTCATCATTATTTCCTTCGCCTTGTTCGTCTAACCCTTGATATGACATGACATTGGCAGGTTTTTAAATTAATGCTACCAAAATAAACCATGCTAGATAATCATATTTTAAAAAATAACTTCTTAAATAAAGGGAGGCCTTTTGGAAAATAAATAAATAAAAACTATGGCTTATGACCCAAACAAATGTGGGCCCATGCCTTTTTGAAAGTTGTAAAACACGAAACAAAAATTTGAGACATAAAAGGGTGGATCACGAGGTCTCCTCCGGATCATCACCGATTTTAAAAACTATTAGTAATTGCCCTTCCATCTACCACGACGGGCGACAAATTAGGAGCGGAGTGGAAGTCCAATTTTGTAAAGCCTTTCCTGGTGCAACCTTCTTTACCTGACTGTGTTTTGAAAAATATTTTGGTACAACATTGCATCCCTCGAACAGATTTCCTATCCCATCCCCAAGACCATCATCACTTAGCATCTCATGTACGGGAAATGATTGGTGCAGGAGTGGCGATGGTTTAGACGGACTCTCCTTTGAATTATCTTCGATCTCATCTTCTTTTCTTGGATGGTACTCTATTCCATGATTAAATGCTTTTTATGGGACCATAACAGGCTCAATAATTCCTTCCAAATCCTTACTTAAGGCGGCCACAACTTTCTCTATCTTCTCTATCTGTTCTGTTTTTTTGAGTCCTTCTGAATTTACCTTAGTGATGGCCTTGCTAGACGTCCATTCACCCTCTATTTCAATCATGTTAACTGTAGGTCCCCCTGGTTGGGCAATGAATTACTGTTAACATTTGGTGTAGGTGCCTGGAGCGTGATGACCTTCTGATCGATTAAATCCTGGATCTTATGTTTTAGGTAGATACAATCCTCAGTACTGTGCTCCACTGCTCCTGAATGATAGGCACAATGTTGACTTGCATTAAAAAAATTGAGAGTTGGGATTGAAGGGCCTTGACTGTATTGGTTGCAAATGACCAACATTCTTCAATCTTTCAAACAATTGGGTGCGACTTTTAGCTAGTGGGGTGAAGTTTCGGGGAGGTTTATTTTCGTGGTTTGGACGTGGGGGGTTATAATGGCTTTGATTTATAGGAAGAGGTACTTGGTGATAATTTGGAGGCGCTTGGGAATTTGTTGGGTTATTTGGAGGAGTGGATTGGAAATGAGACTAATAATTTGGATGTGGAACTGGGTATTGGGAAAAGATATTTAGCTGTGGAGCTTGGTATGCGGATTGGAGGTTTGGGAGTGGGGCTTGGTATTGGGGGGAGATATTTGGCTGCGGAGCTTGGTATTGGGGGTGGGTATAGAATACATGTTGAAGTCTTGGTGATGGCGGAGAAGAGAAAACATTCCTAGAGTTGATCTTCCTTTTTGTTTTTGCAACAGGATTAGCAGAAATCGTGCCTACATCTTCCTTTTTCTTCTTCGAAAACATGGCAGTCCCAGACGATGCCGGGGTCTTGGCAATTTTCCCTGTACGAATACCTTCTTCCAATGATTCTCCTATTTTTACCAAATTCGCAAAAGTTGCCCTAACAGATGACACCATCCTGGTATAATATTCTCCTCCTTGCGTGCGATAGAACATGGATACCATTTCTTCCTCGGACATGGGGGGTTACACTTTGGTAGTTTTTTTTCTCCAACGAAAAGCATAGTCTCGAAAACTCTCATCATTCCTCTGTTTGATCTGATCTAGTGAATATTGATCAGGGACTATTTCAATGTTGAATGCGAACCTATCAAGAAAACCCTTAGCTAATGCTTTCCATCCAATCCATCTTTTCGGCTCCTGAGACATGAACCATTCTAAGGCTTCGCCGCTTAAACTTCGACTGAATAGGCGCATCAACAATGCCTCATTTTTCCCTATCCCTACCAGTTTCTCACAGTACCTTCTCATATGGGACATTGGATTTCCGGTACCGTCAAACATTTTAAAATTAGGGACTTTGTACCCATCTGGTAGGTCTACTCCAGGGTGAAAACATAAATCGTCATACCCCAAATTGTCGTGGTCCCTAGATCCATGAGACTCTTTAATCCTCATGATCTCTTCCTTCATAGCTAGCAAATTCCTTTCATGCTCGGTCCTTCACTCTTTCTCCTTCTCCTCATAATGGTCCATCTCGGGATTAGAAAGGGGTTCATAGATATCAGGGGATACGATGGCCTGAGGGGGATTTGGAAGGGAGGCTTGATTTTGTGGATGAAAGGAATTTGGTTGGTAAGTGGGGAGGACGTCTTGGAAATTGGGAAGGTTCTGCGGACTTTGCGAGTAGTTTGGCAGAATCTGAGAAGGATTTTGCGGTTTTGGAAATGAATTTGGGGGATTCGAAGGTAGGTTTGACGTATTTTTTGGGTTTGAGAGTGAATCTTGCGGATTTGGGAATGCATTTTGTTGATTTGAAAATGTGTTTTGAGGATTTGGGAATGGATTCGGAGACGGGTTCTGTGGGGTTAGAAATGGATTTTGCGGATGGTAGGCGTCTGGGTTATTTTCACGATTGGTATTTTGGACAAATGGGGGAGCGGAGACGGACGATACATTATTTTGCTGATCCCCAAGAGTTGGGGTGCTGAGGGGAGAAATTTGGAGTGGAGTCCCGTGTCCTCCCGGAGCGGGGGAATTGACGGTGATGGCCAAGTTAGCCAAATCCTGAGTGCGATTTATTTATTCCTGAAGCATTTCTAACTTTCATGCAAGTTCCGCAATCATCTTATTCTGTTCTGCTATCACATTGTCCCAGATAGTCAGTGCGCTTTCTTCTTCATTTCCTATTATTTTTGAATGATGGTCAGAGGATGGAATTTTGTGCGCTTTCGATCAGGTGAAGTAGGGATGTTCTGCCAGCTTATATCAACACAGAGTAATTTCTATTATCTGTAAAGTAAAGCAACTCAAAGGCAGATGTGTTAGTTTCCGTATGTGATAAGTAATGCAAAATATTTGACAGAAAATAACCACATAGAGTTGTTTGAGTCATAGCCAAATTCATCCATAGGACATAGTGGATAAACTTGCCTTTGATCCAAACAAACGCACATAAGCACATAAAACAGTTATATCACACAAAACATAATAATGCGTATCCTAGCTGGGGTGACCCTTTTTGAGCCAAGGGTTCAGGCCTACGATTTTTGAAGAAAAATATATGCTTGCTTAAGGTCAATCCATTATCCCCCAACTTTTCTAGACGCTAAAAGGGCATAAATGACTATAAAATATATATATAAAAGTATACAATCTTTAGGGAAAGGGAAATAACATGAAAAAGACACGTTCCCACACAGGGGATAGAAAATACTAATTCCCGAGTGCTTCTTCTATCAGCCTTCACCTTCTTAGCTTCGTACATTTCTTATATTGGTGACATCCGTTGACGTTCAAACTGTGCCTTAGATGCAACCTCCCAAATCGATCAATTTCTTGCTTAACTTGCTTCAATTCCTTCGTCAATTGGTGTACAATTGAGGCATCCTTATACAAAAGTGAGTAAAGCAAGTCTTCTCCCGGCCCCCAAAGGATAATGGATTGAATTAGACAGGCATACATTTTCTTCAACACATAAATATGGTTCGTCGTTAATTGACTCGGGGTCAATAGACGTAGGGCAGGTTTTCTAATGGGCCCAATACCCCGCTCGGGTATTGGGTCATCCTAGGCTCATGCCTAAAATAGGGTTTTGGTTTCGTTCTATCCTAGGTGTCTAGAGTGGGTTTGAACACTAGTTCTCAAGCGGACAACTTGAGATTGAAAATACGAACAGCCATCAGACGACTCACATGCTAATAAGCCGTTCATATTTCCAACACATTTTTGGAATTGAACAACAGGGGCCGGGACATCCACGAAACCCCAAAACAGTTTAAATAATGCAGGAATAAGCCATGAGATGCGATAATTAATCTTTAAAGAATCAAAACATATAAAAACATAAACAGTTAATCAAAAGACAAAATCAAACATTTGGTTAGAACCTAGTTAAAGATCCCCAGCAGAGTCGCAATTTTTGTTTTGCGGAAATTTTGACTTTTTGAGAGTCGCCACTTAATTTTGAAAAGGAATTAAGAAACCTTTAGACAGTTACTTCAAACGATTCAAAATAGAAAAATCATTTTAAGTTTTGAAGATTCAGAGTAAGTGGTACTTATTAATGTTTTAGGAAGGTGTTAAGCACCTAAAACGTCCGCTAACTTGCGGTTATCCGATCCGTTTGAAAACATCTTTCAACTAACTTGGAAAATGATTGAGTTTTTGAAAAATGATCGATTGTAAAATATTTTGGAAGTTTTGCAAAATTAGTTTTTAGCGACTTAGTTAGGGATTTAACTAGGTTCGCAAAGCACACAAGGAAAACAAACATAAAGGACAGGGGGGAAGGGGAGGAAATAAGGGATTTAGGCCATTGACCCAAACCAACAACCTGTCCTAGTCTAATTGGGCCTTCGACCCATTTCACCTGTCCTAATCTAGCTTTCGAGCTTTTATGGCTCAAATCCGCTCCACCTATTTTAAGTACAACATTAGCTTCGAAGCCGAGATGAATGAATGGATAAATAAGCGAATAAAACAAACGAAGAGAACAATAATTGGCTAGCATAAAATAAAATGACAAATGAGACTTTTTTCTCTTAGCCGCTTCGAATGTGGGATTTCAACCCCTCCTTCTTATTTTGACTCCTCTTACTTGTACTTTATAATCAGCGTTCAAAGTCTACTAAAGGGGGTAGGCCTCGATGGCCCAATTCATAATGTGAGAGTCCGATGGGACTCCCAAGCGAGTTCATGCAAAGAAGAAAAAAAAAGGAGTGAATTAATACCCTTTGTTTGAAAATTAACATTCATAGGTAACTTATGAGATAAAACATGAGATAGGATATACAAATCCATAAGCGACAACAAAATAGCATTTCATAAATAAATAAAAGGTGCGCTGAAGAGCATATCGCTGAATCCATTTCCCAATCAAAAATATGGCAAGTAGAAAATCCATCAGTAATGATTAGGCAAATGTATATATATGTATATTTTTTTTAAGAATAAAAAATGCTTATGAGCCATTCCCAGTACACACGATACAGGATATAGAACAACCAAAACAGAGAAGATGACAAGAGGTCATTTTTAAGTAGAGAAGCTGTCGATTTTTCATAAACTAATCAGTGACGGGAAGCTAAAAACAATATCACGTTTAAATGATATTTGAACATGGGGCTATCGTGTTGTTAACAAGACAAAATCAAATATTCACATTCAAGAGGGGAAAGATTAACATATACAGTAAGGCAAGTGAAGGAATAAAGCAAAGGAAGTTAGACTTTTTCTAAAATGTAGCTACGCAAGTAAATCTTATCTGTGAGAATAACACAATTCAGAGCTAACCCACCCAAAAAAATACAGTTTAAGATCCCAAAAGAGTATATCAATCCTCTGCCCTCATCTTCTCCTTGACTCGTTCGACAATGAACTTTCGAATGTCAAGTTGAATACCCCTGCGGGTTCGTTGAACTGGAGTCTTAAATTTTGGACATACACCCACTATCTCCCTTGACTCCAGAGGCTGAGAGAGTTAGCAGGTAGCCCGATATAGCCAGTTAAATCGATATTAATGGCTACGCATTAAGAGTATCATTAAGGGAAAACAAAGGGACACGAATTGGAAGGGAATACCATGCTAGAACGTTTAGACTAAGTAGGAATAATCTGGCATTCGACGTCAAATAAGTCCATGACAAAAGAAATATAAATTTTCACTACTTGTAGCATCCAAAAACTACACCATAATTGCAGGCTAGAAGGCAGAACACAAAATCATAAACATTCAAATTAGCAACTTTAAGGTAAAGGACAACCAGGAACCGGCTTCTTGCACTTTATAAAATCAATCATACCAAGCGTCCAAGAGTCAAAAGTCAGTTAGAATTGCACACAATCGAAATATGAACCTATTACATCAGTTTTAATTGCCCTAGAGTTATATGCAGCTACACAGAACGTCTATTACCCTTCACAACCTCAAATGAATTATTGGATACACAACTTGATAGTGAAACAACTTAAGCAAAAAATTAATATCTCATCGGATAAGCTCACACAGGAAGTCAGATAGCACGTAGTGTCAGAAAATACCTAATATGTTATTTTAATCTATCATACAAATTACTCTATCCTTCAGAAACAGGAAGACTGGTATGAGATTTAGAGGTATTCACAGACATGACGTAATTCTCCTTAATCATCTAAGATATAATACAAACAACTAGAATATGCAATAACGTCTGAGAACTAAAAGTAAACATTCTAGCTGGCCTAAGTACAGAGAAGCATAAGTGTTCAGGTATTAGAACAATATATAAATCCCAGTTATATGGTCAGCTAAAGATTCAAACATAAAGCAATTTGAAGTGATGCCCGCATTTGTTTCAAACAAAGCCCTGAACATTATAGCATGAATTACACCCAATACACAACAAACATACCCCAATATATCTCCTCATGTCGATAAGTAATAGGCAAAACAACACTCTTCATCAAAGCCAAACTGAAAACTACAAAATACTAAAATTTATTCATTCAAGCAACACATTGGCAGATAACCCGCATCGCTATCGTTCATGAGACGATAATCAAAGTAGGCGATAGTGAAACTCACGACATTTCTACTAATTCCGCTAACATAAGATTACCAAACAATCCTAAGGATGTCCAGGCCATCTACAGCAAAACAAGTCCCAGCCTCATTCACACTTAATACTGTACAAATAGATAATTCTACGGAGAGAAAGAGATGAAGAAGAAAATAATGAAATTAAAAGGGCAAGAACGTGTTTAACTCCTTCGGGGCAACAAATGGAACGACGAGCTATTAGAAAACTTGTCGCTATCGGAATCTCACGACGTCGACCACCAACAGAGTGTCCCTTTGCTTTTTCCTCTTAGAGATTTTGAACCCCCCCAGATTTTCAAACTAAATATTTTCAACCCTCAACTTTTCTAAAAATATTTCGAACCCACCTTTGCTTCTAAAACTTCCAACTCAAAAGGGAAAAAAGAGGAGAAAAGAGATAAAAGGAATCCTCATTTTTTCGCTCAACCCTTTTGTAGAGAGACTTCTAGGGTTTATTTTGGGGCTCTCCCCAATTGATAAAAATATCCCCTAACAGCCGCTAACCTCTGCCTCTTTATAGAGAAATCCAATAGGCTAGGGTTTCTTTCCACCCTAGAAAAGGATAAGATCGTGTTTCCCCTTTCGTACCCATTTTTGGATTCTTCCCAAGGGTTCATAAATTTGCCACCCCATAAAGTGGAGTTCTCTTCGCGAACCTCTATGAAATGAGCGAGTGTGTGAATCCGTACCAATGAACCCGCGATTTGCAGAATTGGGCCATTGGGGGAGACACCTTGACTCATTCTAGAAGACTCGAGGTCCTGCGACGTACGAAATCACGTGGAGGTCACGCTATCCGTGAGAACTGAAAGGGAAATAGTTCGTTCGGTTTTTTCCTTGGCTGAAAATAGGTTAATGGGTTCCAATTTCACGGAATATGGGTTTTTGGGGCGATTTGGTTGTTGACTCAGGTTGTGGATGGGTTATCTTCATCGTTGCTTGGTGAAAATGTTAATGCTGAATGCTATCAATGTTGAAATTGTTGGGGTTATCGATGTTTTAGGTTGTTGAATTGTTGATGAGGTTGTGCGTATGGTTGGTGTTGTCGTAGTACTGCTGCTGTGTTTCTTCCCTTGGTTTGAATAGAAAGAAGCTAAGGGTTAAGGGAATTTGGTCGGACCGGGTCACACGGGGTTGGTATGGGCCTATTTGAGAATAAGGAGGAAAAATTGGCTGATGGGGATGCTGAAATTAGGCCTTAATTGTTTGGTCTAGGAGAGAGTTAGGGGATTTTAATAGGTTATGGCGTATGTTGGGCCGTTTGGTGGTTGTGGCTTTGGGCTTAGTGGTACTGAAGCTGGTCTACCTTTAGGCTGTTTTAATTATTGGAGAATTGTCCAATTCTATTTAGGTTTTGGCCAAATTGAAATCAATTGGCCAATTGCATTGCAATTGTGGCCATTTCGATTTCGATTATGGCCGTCCTAATAGATTGGCTAAACTGAATCAAAATTCAAAATGAATTAATACCTCATTTAACCCCGAGCTTCTTGACTTGATAAACTCACACACATATGTTTACTTAATTATTTCCGAATAAGCTATCTTAAGAACACGTAATACTTAAAATCAACTTATTAAAAATATTTTTGGAATAAACCTTAATTAAAATCTAATATTTTAATAAATATACAAGTAATCAAATTATATGATATCGTATATATCAAACACGATAATATATAATCTTTACTTAAAGTTGACAAATTTACCTGAATAATTTTGAAAAATATCTTTGTTCAGATAAAATATATGTTGTGATTTTATTTAATATTCAAGAAATTCAGGATTAAACTTAGTCGTGGAGGACAAAAATTAGGTGTCAACATGGTGAATGTTTGAGTATTTTGTTGCGAAGTCTGAAGCAATTTCTGGTGGTTGACAGTACCTGCACCTGGTGAAAGCGTTGAGGTGTTCATTGGGTATTAAACCAGGACTTAACAACACTATTCATATTGTTCATCGTAGACAAGATTCTATCAATCAATTACAGGTTCAAGTATAAACATTTTGAGGTAATAATCAATTTTAGTATCTTGAATTTATGTGGTGGTATTAATTCCTTTTGGGATTCAATCCATAGAAGGCATGGTAATTAAATTGAAAGTTATCTTGAAAGGGGTTAGATGTACCTGAGTTACACTCATAAGCTGATGAGTTTCTTCAGCTTCCAGATCTAAGTTAGAGCTCCTAATCTTGTTCTCATGCATCATTAGAGAAATCCAGTTAAGGTTAGGGATTGAGCTTATGTGGGGTTTCAGATACTAGAAAAAACGAGGATGACTTACTTTGTCATCGATTTTTAATGGCCCCGGCAACTCCATCCAGATTTAGCTAGCACAGATTTTCTTTAATCACCAACATCTTGGGGATCCGACCTTCATTATATGACAACTCCTACACCATCTACTCTATCGGTTGAACTAAAAGAGGAACACATTGAAGCTTCCAAATTTGTTTTTCGTCGGGAAGCTCTATGGAAATGGGTTTGTCATACAACAAGTTGTGAGGAAGATGAAGATTGGACTTTCCTAATATGATTTTGGAGCATTTTCCTTATTTGTTTTGTTGTCAGATTTAATATTAGAAAAAATTACGTAAATGAACAATTTATGTTTATAAATTACTGAAAATCCCCACACTTCTAAAATATTACTTAAATCCCAACATTTATAACTTTTTGGTAAAGTTGAGATACAAGTTTACACCTCCTTTTCTGAAGCCGTAACTTTACCAAAAATTAACCCATTTTCTCCTCTTTGTACGCCTTAATTCAAGCAGCATTTTCTATCCAATTTCTCTCTCTAATTCAAATCCTTGAATTAAGGTAAATTTCCTCCCTAAAATTAACTTCAATTTCTTCTATTCTGATTTTACGCTCGTTTTTTCAAAAACAATAATTATGCGATTGGGTTTACAAAGTGATTTTTTAATTTTTTTTGTTGTGCAATTTCTTTGATTATCGTTTATTGTGCAATTTCTTTGATTAAAGAAGGCTAAATATTATTTTCTGCTTTGTGTTCCTATTCTTGTTGGTTTATGACGCGAATTTTTCTTTTCATCTTTACTAGTTCATGATATGGCAGTGTTACTGCAATTTCCTCTTCTATTTCTGATATAATTGTCATGTTATTTTCTCATTTATGTTGATTTCTTGAAGTAGGCGTCTATTACAGACTGACCACCTTTTTTAACTAGCTCTAACATCTATGTGGCTTCAATCTCTAAACACTAAAACATGATATCCTTTCGTCTTTAATTTAACATTCTGATTAGTATGCATCTGGCGTTATTGTGAACATGATTTCAATTTGTTGGAGGTTATTTTCTTTATTTTTTTTTATTTGGAACTTTTATTTCATGAGAAACAATGAACTTTCAGCATTTTAAGAAGGCCTGTTCTTTCAAAGTTATTTGCATGTTCAGATCTGTTGAATATTAGGCCGAGATATATATTTAGACATGTATGATACGTTTTAAAATTTCTTGTATATCTGATTCTTTGTTTATGATTGTACATGTATCTTGTGTTTATTAAGTATTATTGAAATTAACATAACCAAAGATACATGTTTATAAGCTTATTGATACATATTGTTTTATCTTGTATCAGTGGTCTACTGCTAATGCATTTAAACGTATCTTGTGTTGTTTAACTTTTATTGAAATAAGCATTACAATAGATACATGTTATTTCATCCAAGATACATTTTGTACTATCTTGTATATATGGTTACCTGAGTATGCATTAAAATGAATCTAGTGTTTTTTAAGTATTATTGAAATAAGCAAACAAAAGATACATGTTTTTAAGCTTAAAGATACATATTGTATTATCTTGTATAGATTGTTATCTGCTTATGCATTTATATGTATCTTAATCACATCGATTTCCTTCTTTGAAAAAAGTGTTCTGTTTCTGCTTCAATGCTTTGATGTTCTGAATGTGAGTTTACTAGTGTAGTCATTCTGTATTTGATTCATATTTCGGGTTTTGCAAAAGAAGCTTCAGTTCAGTTCTTGACATAATACCTATTGTTGATTCTGTGACCAAGCTTACCGCTCGATGTGAACTTTGTGGTGAACGTGCTTCTTTCACCTTGAGGAAGATAGAGGAGACGTGGATGAAGTTGATTGCACGAGCAGAAGTATATATGCCCGTGTGCCACAAGCACTATGTGAGTGGGCAAGTAGTCAAAAGGTTGCTAGATGTGTTCTGGAGTCTCAGAAGGTTGAATGCAGCTCTATTTTGTAATATCTCAAGCGCCACTTGTCTTTGCAATATAATAGGGGTATTGATGTAACTTTTCCTGTATGAAGCTTTGCACTTTCAATAGCTAAGTAGTAAATAGGATATTTTCTTAGAAATGTTAAGAAACTATTGTAGTTCTATAACACCCCGCAAAAAAATCATCCATGCGTTAGCTCGTGGTAATATGCTGTTAGAGTTAAATGACTAGAATTGTGTCAAAGAAGCTTAGTCTCATTTTTGACTTTCAAAGTGAGTAAAGTTTAAACCATATATAATTTCCCTAATTTCGATATTTTATCATGTGAAAAATTGAATGAGCTTTCCGTCGATATAAGATTTGCCCAAATTCGATACCCGGGCAAGAAGTTATGGCTAATTTAAGTTTTAGTCATAAAACACCTTCATTTTGGTGCTTGGCGCGTCGCGGAGGGGGCCTATTTAGAAATTGTCAAATTCCAGTAGCATAACGCGCGCGATTGTGGTGCGTCGCACTGAAGTTTCAGGTCCCAACCAGTGGGACAACGCGATGGCTCCGCGTTGCGGTGACCTTAAAAATCTCACTAGTCAGTTTCCAGTGAGCCACCGCGATTGTGGCGCGTTGCAGTGGCCCATGAAATTGGGCTCTCAATTATATTTTTAGGCCGTCTCATTAAGGGTATATTGGGTATTTTTCACCCTCTTAACAACCTAAACACGGGATTTAATCCCAAATGACCTCATTATTGATATTTTCATCAAAAACCATCAAGAACACTCCTTAAGGTTTCAAACAAGAAAATCCAAATAACTCGAGATTTAACCGTGGGTTTTCAAGATTGATTGAAGATTTGGAATCCCCAAATCATAGGCTTCAAGAATCATCCATCAAATTTCTAAATTGAGGTACGTGAGTTTTATCCTAAAAACTACATGGACTTGTAAACACTACAACATGATTTAAAGATTATCAAGCATGAATTTAGAAAGGGTTTTTTGAAATATATGATTTATTATGCATTATGAATGTTTAATTGTATTGTTGATTTGGTATTTAGGCCTTTCCCCCTTAAAGTGATTTACATGTATATGTGTATGTATGAAAACTTAGATTTAAGATTGTTTGAGAGCACAACTTATGAAATCCTTCTCTTGTGATGACTTTAAGTTTATGATCTTATTGTGAAGGATTTGAAATGCATGATTTATGGCTTGAAATTTGTTTACTCAAATACCATAGTATTTTGAGCATGATTTAGAGATTTAAGAGAGGGAGTTTCTTGATGTAAATATATTTTGTTAAAAGAGAAAGATTTGCATGAGATTAAGAGATTTGACATGACCACCTTGCATCATTGAAAGTTTGACAAAGAGAGTTGCATACATGTGTTTACATGAGTTTTAGAGAAAAAGTTGTTTGAAATGATTTATTGATATGGTGGTCCCGAATTTATGTTTTGAAAACATAGATTGTAATATGCTAATAATGGCTCAGAGATGTGACTTGCAAGTCAATGGTATGACGATACCATAAGTATGTATGCCATAACAGAGTATGTTTTCAGAGTTTGATTTCAGAGAATGCATGTTTTAAAGAGTTAAAACTGAGCTTAAAGAAGGTTAGGTGGTTACCCGAAGAAGGTTTGAGTTCAAGTAACTCTTATCCTAAAATCGTGATTTGCCGATCTGGGTATATTATTTTTACGCTGGCGACAACCGTGTGGCATAGCAGAGTCAGAGACTCCAACCCTTGCGGCACACTTGGGTTGGAGGCTTCCCCACCGATTCAATGGCGGATTCCATATAGCTCATAGAATTTCAGAGTTGTAGGGTATACCACCTAGCGTAGAAGTAAAATAAAGAGTGTCACAGAGTTCAGATGATTTTACAGTGTCTTTCAAAAATGCGCATGAAATTTCTTACTATCTGATATGTTTATGAACTGTTTTAAATTGGTCTCATATATGTTGAATATAAACTAATATTTTGGATCTGCTCTGCGTACCAGTACATCTATATTGACCCCCTACCTCCCAGATTCGGAGGCTCAGTCCAAGGGTCCGGCTAATCAGTAGAGTATTCCAGAGAGAAGTGATCCGTTCAGTGGTGAGCCTTCTTTGTTCCAGAAGGCCTGTTATTTCAGATTATGTTATTCCGTTGGTTTGGTATACTAGGGTCCTTGTCTCAGTTTTCAGAACAGTTTTGAGATGTAGTAGAGATTTCGCAGACTGAGTCAGATCTTATTCAAATATTTTGAATTGTAACTTTCATTCTCATGTCTTGAAACTCAGAGTTAATGACCATGTTTTCGTATCAGATTGTATTTCTGCATATTCTCTTATTATATGAATGCTGTGCATGACTACCAGATACAGTAGGACGTTCGGGCCTTCATGGTTCGGGATGTCCGTCACAGCTAGGCCCTAGTTCAGGTCGTGACAAGTTCCAAGTCTCTCATCTTTCAAAGTTTTTGAGGAAAGAGTTGCTCGATATATGTGTTAGTGATAGGTTGTTAAGTGTTCGATGAAATATTTGAGGTGCGAGCAAGTTATCTCGGACACCATAGTTAAAAATATACTATTGTACTTTCAAGTCATATTTTGGGGAGTGTTCCCTCAAGTCATATACTATTGTACTTTCAAGTCATATGAGTATTGTATTTATAGCACTTTTAATTTCCTTTGCCTTCAAGGTTTTAACTCCAAATATGGTTGAAACACGTGCTTTACTATGTTTTGTTTAAAATTTTAAGTAATGAATACACAATTTTGAATCACAAGGATTAAAATTATTTTCCCAAACACATATATATCCCAAGTGTTAAAAACAGAAAAGATCTTAGGCTATTGGACAACACTGCAGATAAACAAATGTTGTACTACACACAAAAGCTCTTACAAAATGTTTCTAACAAAATACCAGCTACATTGATTTGCATCATCCTAAATTCACCCTTGTGTTACAAAGTAATAACAAAAGAGACAGATTACACAAAAGTAACATAAATAGAAAAAACACAGAAACAAGATTGTCTTCTTCTACATTGTCTTGCATATTGATTATATATTCAGAGCTCTATGAAAAACTGGATTTAGATTTTTGATATTGATGATCACATGTTTCCCAGGATTGTTGTTTACAAGGGCCGAGCTACGTGACATTAGAACTCTTGCTAAAGCTTGATGGCACGTTGGTTTTCTATATTCCTGCATAAAAGAAAATGAATCTTAAATCAACTTTTACAACCATAAACTACCCAATTGTGTACAATATGTATCTTTAACAATACTCATATGTCTCTTTCGAATATTTATATAGCTAAAAATAAAACATCACAAGATCCATAATTATACTCAAATAAGATGTTATAAAAATAAGATGTTTCTTAACGTACTGAAAAACAAAATGATAGATACATAAACTGCACAATCATGTACAATATGTATCTTTAACAATACTCATATGTATCTTTCGTATGTTTATATAGTTAAAACTAAAACATCATAAGATACATAATTATACTCAAATAAGATGTTACAAAAATAAGATGTTTCTTAACTTACTGAAAAATAAAATGATAGATACATAAACTGCACAATCGTGTATAAAATATATTTTTAACAATACTCATATGTATCTTTTGTATATTTATATAGCTAAAACTAAAACATCACAAGATACATAATTATACTCAAATTTAGCACCACATATACAAGAACACGAAAAATGTATCATGAACACAAAAAAGTTATATATCTCGGCCACATTAACATAACTAAAAATAGTTACGTCAAAAAACTTATCAATTTAAAGTTAGATACATAATTCATTAAACTAGAGACAATTAACAAAAACTAATACGTTAAACAAAGTACATACCTTTTCTTGTCCTATCTTTTCGTATAGAAGTTGAAGGAATGCTTAATTGCATTACGAATCAACAAAGGTGTCGCATTACCATCAACTATGTAACGATTCCATTACTTTTATAACCCTCATAATTTGTATCATTAATCGAAACTCCGCAAGTGCGTCAAGAAATAAATATGGAATAAGAAATAAATAACCTTTTTTTGAGGGATTTTATTGAGCATTTACTATTATTAGTTATCTTAATTGCTACATTTAAGGAAATTTAACCGTTATAGGCCTTAATTTAATCAAATTAGTTTACTAACTATATGTATCTCTAGGATGTATCTAACGCTAATTAAATGTATCTTCAATAGCTAAATATTGGGATTTTACGAAATTAAAAAAAATATTGAGATTTTAGGCAAATATTGACAAACATGTCGGGATAGAGGTAAATTCTACTTTATATTAATGGGTTGGGCCAGGTTTTATTTGGGCCTGACCTTTACTTGTATTGAACATTACTTATTTTATAAATAACATAAATACCAACCTTTTAAAAGTAATTACACTCTCTCCCACTTTTTTAATTACTTTACTCTCTCCCTATTAATATACATAACATAGCCGACATATACATAACATTCTGTGTATATGTGGGATTTTTGTAATATGTTTAGGGAGTTGGAATTTTTTGTAATATTGAAAACATAAGTTGTGTATTTGTGTAATTATTAGTTACTTATTTGTTTAATAAATGGGCTGTTAGCCCGGTTGTTGGTTTAAAAAAATAATTCAAAGGATAGTAAGGATTTATTTTTTTTAAGGGAAAAGGTTAATATAGTGTTTTTACATTTGTAGCCATTTTTAGGCCAAAAAATTGTGGCCATTTAGCAGCACTCTTTTTTGAATCGATTGTTTGCACACATGAAAGTTCACGTCTAAAAAAGTCAAAATCGAAAAATGAAGAAGCACTACACTCAAAACCGAACAAGCCAAAATACAAAGCTGAAAAGGCAACAAGTGTTGAAAATTCACGCAAATACCTGGGGAATAAGCATATATTGAAAATTCATGTAAAAAAAAACTCGAAAATCAATATGCACTGAAAAGTGAAAAATAAAAAAGTTATGTAGGATGCTTAGCATGTCGTGCATGCTTTGTGGTGGCAATAGAAATGCATAGTGTGTCATTCAGGGACCCACACCTAGAATGTCATGCAGACTCCCACGTGTTGCCTTAAATATGATATATTGTGGGTCGCATTAATTGTCGTGACCCCCTATTTGTTCGTGTCCCCACTTCAATTATGCATAAAAACAAAAAACTCACACGAAAAAAATTTCCTCTAGCAAAAAACTCAAACTGAAGAAGCACTAAACTCTAGATTGAAACAACCAAAATCGAAAATTGAAAAAGCAGTAAGCATTGAAAATTCACGTGAAATACCTAGGGAATAAAAATGGATTGAAAAGTTCAAGTGAAAAAACCTCAGGATCGAATATGCACTGAAAACTAAAAAAAAAAAAAGTGATGCAGGACGCCTAGCGTGTCGTGCATATTTTATCGTGGTAATAGGCACACATAGTGTGTCGTGCAAGGACGCACATCTAGAATGTCATGCAAGCTCCAACATTATCTTAAATATGACATATTGGGAGTCGCATTATTTGTCGCTGCCCATTATTTGTTCAAATTTCCACTATTATTCTGCACAAAAGCAAAAAACTCAAGCCAAAATTTTTTCCTCTAGGTAAAAACTCAAGACTGAAACGACCAAAATTTATAATTAAAAAAACACTAAGCACTAAAAATTCACGTGAAAAAGCCTCGAAAAGTGGTGTAGGATGCCTAGCGTGTCGTGCACACAAAGTGTGTGTGTCGTGCAGGGATCCACACCTAGAATTTCGTGCATGCTCCCACATATTGCCTTAAATATGAGATATTGTGAGTAGCATTAATTGTCTCGCCCCTTATTTATAGTCCCCATTTCTTTTCTGCACAAAAATAGAACAACCTAAACGAAAAAAATTTCCTCCAGCTAGTGCCAATTATCTGATTAAGCCTTCATCGCAACATTGAGGTACGCTTTATGCTTTTTGTTTGGTAAAAGAAATATGTTATATATATATAATGGCACAGTTTCAAATCTAATAGATGTAACATTATCATTGATGGTAGTACTTGCGGTTACAAATATGTTTTTTGAGAAATACCAAACAGACAAATTGCTCATTTTCCAGCGACAAACAATTCTTTTAACAATTGGTCTCAAACAGTCATTTGAGCCTTTTTCCTTTTTTATTTGATTGTTTGTTGCTCAATTCACACAACTCATATACCAATTTTTTTATTTCGTTGTTTGCCGTGTGATTTTACACGACTTGTATTAATCATTTCTTTTGGTTGTTTGTCATGTGAATTTACACAATTTCTTAGAACTTTTTTGAGTTGTTAGTCGTGTTAGTGGATGAATTTTCTTTACTCGATTGTTTGCACACATGAAAGTTCAAGTCTAAAAAGGTCAAAATCAAAAATGAAAAAGTATTGAACTCAAGACCGAATTAGCCAAAATAGAAAACTAAAAAGGCAACAAGTGTTTAAAATTCACGTGAAATACCTGGGGAATAAGCATGGATTGAAAATTCATGTGAAAGAACCTCGAGAATCAATATGCACAGAAAGCTGAAAAAGAAAAAGTTATGTAGTATGCTTAGCGTGTTGTGCATGCTTTGTGGTGGCAATAGGCACACGTATTGTGTCATTCAGGTACCCACACCTAGAATGTCATGCAAGCTCCCACGTGTTACCTTAAATATGACGTATTGGGAGTCGCATTAACTATCGTTGTCCATTATTTGTTTGAGTTCCCACTACTATTCTGCACAAAAACAAAAAACTCAAATAAATTTTTTTTCCCCCAAGCAAAAACTCAACACTAAAACGACCGAAATTGGAAATTAAAAAAACACTAAGCACTGAAAAATCACGTGAAAAAAACTCAGGAATCACTATGCATTGAAAATTGAAAAAAGAAAAGTGATGTAGGATGCCTAGTGCGCCGTGCACACATAGTGCGTGTGTCGTGCAGGAATCCACACCTCAAATACCGTGCAGGCTCCCGCGTGTTGCCTTAAATATATGACATATTGGGAATCACATTAATTGTCTCGACCTCCTATTTGTTTTGAGTCCCCGCTTCTATTCTGCACAAAAACAAAAAACTCAAACGAAAAAAAAATTCTCTAGCAGAAAACTCAAACTAAAAAAGCACTAAATTCAAGACTGAAACGGTCAAGATAAAAACTAAAAAGCACCAAGCATTGAAAATTCACGTGAAACCTCGTGAATGGATATGCATAGGAAACTGAAAAAGGAAAAGTGATACATGATGCCTAGCGTGTCGTTCATGTTTTTTCATGATACACCTAGAATATCGTGTGTTGTGCAGAGACCCATACCTAGAATATCGTGTAGGTTCCCACGCATTGCCTCAAATGGAAAAAATTTCTCTAGCAAAAAACTCAAACTAAAAAAGCACTAAATTCAAGACCAAAACAGTCAAAGATAAAAACTGAAAACATTAAGCATTGAAAATTCACGTCCGAAACCTCGAGAATAAATATGCATAGGCAGGGGCAGAGCCAGCCTTTCATTAGGGGGTTCGGACGAACCCCCTTTGACGGAAAAATACACCATTTATACATGATTAAAATTATTTTAATCTTTATGTGTTTATAGTAGGTATTGAACCCCATTCGACTAGGTTTTCTTTAAATATTAAACCCCCTTAGTTGAAATCTTGGCTCTGCCTCTGTGCATAGGAAACTGAAAAAGAAAACGTAATACATGATGCCTAGTGTGTCGTTCATGTTTTGTCATGGTACACCTAAAATATCATGTGTTGTGCAGGGATCCACACCTAGAATATCGTGCAGTTTCCTACGCGTTGCCTCAAATGAAAAAAAAAATCTCTAGCAAAAAAACTCAAAATAAAAAGG
The DNA here is from genome assembly GCA_030864215.1 of Capsicum pubescens. Classification (NCBI taxonomy): domain Eukaryota; kingdom Viridiplantae; phylum Streptophyta; class Magnoliopsida; order Solanales; family Solanaceae; genus Capsicum; species Capsicum pubescens. Next base: position 16,389,472 of record CM061543.1, on the reverse strand, counting down.
TACTAAATTCAAAACTGAAATGGTAAAGATAAAAACCGAAAAACACTAAGCATTAAAAATTCACGTGAAACCTCGGGATAATATGAATAGGAAGCTGAAAAAGAAAAAGTAATACATGATGCCTAGCATATCATTCATGTTTTTTATGGTACACCTAGAATATCATGTGTTGTGCAGGGAGCCACACCTAGAATATCGTGCAAGTTCCCTGGTATAAGAATAATGGCCGCCTTAGCTTTCGACGACATCATTCAAAGTCACTATGTGAAGAATCAAGCTTTGGTCGCATGGAGGGCATGGGATCATACTTGGAGGAGACGTTTTGAGCCTACCATTGATCAAACCCAAGTGTGGAAGATTGTTTGGAGTCTTGAAGACTTAAGACTCTCGGGTTTGGACCACCTTTGTTGGTTCACAGTTTTGGTTCCCTTTATTAAGGGCATTTTGGTCAATTAGCATTAAGGGTATTTTGGACAATTCATATTGTTTTCCAACACACCAAGGCCACCCTTGGTCATTAAGGGTAGTGTAGTCTTTTCTGTCTTTTTTTGTAATATACTATAAATAGGACTTTTTAGGTCTTCTCTCATTAGTTGATGAAAGATGAAAGATTGAAACATTAAAAATCCTCTCTCTTGAGAGTAGAACACTTAGTCTTAGTTAGGGCTTGGAAAAACTAGTATTGATCTTTTCTTGGAGACGGTTGATCTTGAGGTAAGTTGATTTCCTTGGCGGTTACCGTAAGAGTGTCATTTTGATTATTACATTCATTAGGGTTTTTTGAGTTTAATACAATCTTTAGTTCTTAATCTTGTAATAATCTTGGTCTCACTATCTATCCTTTACTTTTGTTGGTGTCATCTTGTGTAGTGGACTATTTTGGGTTTTTTATTGAATCCGAAACTTGTGTTATTGTTATTCATCTTGTTCCTCACGTTTTGTAGCTATTTTTGGTGTTATATACCCCATTGTATCTTGTATTCTTCTTGTTGATTGCGAAACCGAGAGTGATCTCCATCTTGGTCCTCGGATCCTTAAGATTGTGGACTGATTTGGAATGTATTTTGTGCTTTCCGATGTCATTCTTGTATCATTTGGTATTAAATCATGGTTTGACCTTGTTACCACAAGATCAATCTTGGGCTTGTTAGTTGAAAAATAAAAATAATTTTTTTTAAAAAAAGTTGAAATCTAAATATTCCAGAAAAATGGCAATCTGTCCATTTTGTGTTCTTGGCCAAAAATTGTATTTTTTTTGTGTCTTGGCCGAGATTATTACTTGTCTTTGTTGTTTCTAGTGTTAGTTTTACCCTTCACTAACACTTTGAGTCTAAATCTAAGTTTGAGCTTACATTGTTGATGTTGTTGTGAACTTGAAAACTTGAAAGTGTTTTGATCGTTTTTGGTTGTGATGGACTGTTTTGGCCTTGTGTTCTTCATCTTCTTATCAAGGTCAATATAGTGTGAATGGTTATACTAGCTCTAATGGAGGTTGTCCAACGAGAAGAAAAGGGTATACATCTCCAAAACCAAGGGGTACTCGTGTGCTTTACAATGTTGATCCAAGAAGGAGTGTACACTTCGGAAAGGTGACCATTTGTGGGATACCATACTGCCTCATTGTGTTATATGATAGGTACTATAGAAACTACATATTTCCATCCATGGTTGACTACTTGGGGTTGTTTCGCGAGCCTTTATTTGTTCCATACTCTTTGGATGGGTTTAATGTTACCAAGAGGGTCAAAGTTGTCTTCTCCCAATTTGAATACCATGAGGAGGTGTGGTGCGATATTCTTCCCTTGACATGTGGTCATGTATGCTTAGGAGCCGATTGGTTTGCACAACATAGAGTTCCAAATGTGCAAAATTGGCCAAATGTTGTAAGAGACCAATGGGGGAATCACCTCATGACTTACTTGCTGCCCAAGACACAAAGAGAAGTGCCTACCTACTCCAATCTGAATTATTATGAGAGACAAAAGATTGAGAGAAGTAAGGAAGTGCAACGTGGTAATTCGAGAGTGGAAAAAAGAGAGGTTGTGTGGAGAGAAGTGAGGGGATTACCACAAAACCGTGCTAACATTGGTTGTCCTTCTATTTCTAAGGACATTTGTGTAGGTACCAACATGGAAAGCGAAGGCAAACAATGCCAAAAGAAATTTTCTGCCCAAGCTTATGGAGTACCTTCACACCACGGCAAAGAAGAATCTACTCAAGAAATTCACGGTAAAATAGCTAACTCTTACACTTTGGTGCATGAGAATGATATTCGTGTGGCTAGTAGCCCATTGAGTGTGAGTAGTAGCTTACTTACTTATGAGTCAAATGATTCTTCGTCTCTTTTTGATGATGTACATTTTGTGAGTATGGATACACTAGTTGATCCTATTGATGACCAAATTGACGCTTCTTGTAAGATCAATTTATGTCTACCTAGTGTTGAAACCTATATGTTGAATGGAAGTACACTGTCTTGTATAATCGGTGTTGATCAACTTACTTGTGAAATTTGTCCACCACTTGAGTATGTGTGTGATGTGATTAATAGAACTCAAGTGAGTGAAGTACTTGAAAATATTGGTCACCAAAATGGGAGTGAACCCGAGAGCCATTCTTGGGACAATCTTATGCTTGAAATCTCTTTGAAACATGATATTGATCTTTTAGAGAGTGATGAACGTGTTTGTTCCGAATTTGCCTGGAAAATAGATCATGCTCTCTTTAGGTATAATGTCTTGTTTGAAGATGATTTAAACACTCTTAATGAACCTAGATGTGAGAATGGTGGTATAGCTTGCCTTGAAGGCTATAGCCGATATGCTAACCTACTATGGTGTGACAACATTCCTCCTAAAGATGGAAATCTCTTTTTGAAAGATGAGAGTACTCTTAAGGGTAAGAAATGTGTAGTCCTTCTTGAAAACCCGAGGGCAAAGGTGTCATTGATTCCTTGGGGTAATGTTCCTAAATGTGCATCCTTGTTTGACACACTTGTGCCTAAATTGCATGAATTCCAACTTGTGGATGCCAAGTTGTCTAGTTATTTGAAGGAAAGAATGTGTATGTGTTTAAATTCTTATTCTTCACTCGCGAATGCCTTTGCACATGATTCTTTCTATACTACATCTCTGCCTATGATGGCGTCCATGCTAGTTTTGGATTTGTTTTATATCGCTATAGAAAGTTTGTTGGTCTGTCCATGTGTGTGCGTGATAATTCTATATGGATTTTATGGGCTTTAGAACCAATCGACCCCCCCCCCCCAGTGTGGTCTTTTGACGATATGAAGAAGCAATGGTGTCTTATGGCTCATAATATGAAGAAAGTTCTACCTTGTGGATTATTTGATGCCATCAGGACCTATGTAGTTTCTTTATCTCTTGGTGATTCCCGTAACCAAATCCTTTGTGTACCTTTTATTGAGATTTTAATATTTAATTCAAAGGATCCTTGGTTATATTTCAAATATGTGCAACTTGGCATGTTGAGATAATTTGTTGTGCTAACCATAACCCTCGTGCCATGAGGAGTTTGTATTTGTTTGCCCTCTCTTCGGTTTTACAATATTTGGATTCGAGGTCGAATACTTTTCAAAAAGGGGAGGATGATACAAGAATAATGACCACCTTAGATTTTGATGACATCATTAAAAGTCACTATGTGAAGAATGTAGCTTTGGTCGCATGGAGGGCATGGGATCATACTTGGAGGGGACGTTTTGAGCCTACCATTGATCAAACCCGAGTGTGAAAGATTTCTTAGAGCCTTGAAGACTTAAGACTCTCGGGTTTGGACCACCTTTGTTGGTTCACAGTTTTGGTTCCCTTTATTAAGGGCATTTTGGTCACTTAGCCTTAAGGGCATTTTGGACAATTCATATTGTTTTCCAACACACCAAGGCCACCCTTGGTCATTAAGGGTAGTGTAGTCTTTTCTGCCTTCTTTTGTAATATACTATAAATAGGACTTTTTAGGTATTCTCTCATTAGTTGATGAAAGATGAAAGATTGAAATATTAAAAATCCTCTCTCTTGAGAGTAGAACACTTAGTCTTAGTTAGGGCTTGGAAAAGCTAGTATTGATCTTTGCTTGGAAATGGTGGATCTTGAGGTAAGTTGATTTCCTTGGCGGTCACCGTAAGAGTGTTGTTTGATTATTACATTCATTAGGGGTTTTTGAGTTTAATACAATCTTTAGTTCTTAATCTTGTAATAATCTTGATCTCACTATCTATCCTTTACTTTTGTTGGTGTCATCTTGTGTAGTGGGCTGTTTTGGGTCCTTTATTGAATCCGAAACTTGTGTTATTGTTATTCATCTTGTTCCTCACGTTTTGTAGCTGTTTTTGGTGTTATATACACCATTGTATCTTGTATTCTTCTTGTTGATAGCGAATCCGAGAGTGGTTTCTATCTTGGTCCTCGGATCCTTAAGATTGTGGACTGATTTGGAGTGTGTTTTGTGCCTTCCGTTGTCATTCTTGTATCATTCCCACGCGTTGCCTCAAATGAAAAAAAATTCTCTAGCAAAAAACTCAAGCTAAAAAAGCACTAAATTCAAGACTAAAATAGCCAAAATCGAAAACTAAAAAACACTAAGTATTGAAAATTCACGTGAAAAACCCTCGGGAATGAATATCCATTGAAAACTGAAAAAGAAAAAGTGATGTAGGATGCCTAGTGTGTCGTGCATGTTTTTTTGTGGTAATAGGCATACATGGTATGTCGTTTGGGGACCCACCCTAGAATGTCGTGCAGACTCCCACGTGTTGTCTTATACATGACATATTGGGAGTAGCATTAATTGTCGCAACCCCTGATTTGTTCGAGTCCCTACTTCTATTCTGCACAAAAGCAAAAACCTCAAACCAATAAAGCACTAAATTCAAGACCGAAACAGCCAAAATCAAAAACTGAAAAAGCAGTAAATTCAAGATAGAAACGACCAAAATTGAAAACTGAAAAAGCACTTAATTCAAGACAGAAAGGACAAAAATTGAAAACTGAAAAAGCGCTAAATTCAAAACAGAAACGACAAAAAATGAAAAATAAGAAAGCTCTAAATTCAAGACAGAAATGACAAAAATTGAAAACTGAAAAAGCATTTAGCATTGAAATTTCACGTGAACAACCTAGGGAATAAGCATAGATAAAAAATCCACGTGAAAAAACCTCGAGAATGAATTTACATTGAAAATTGAAAAAGAAACGTGATGCAGGTGCCTAGAGTGTCGTGTATGTTTAGTCAGGTAATAGGCATGCATAGTGTGTCATGCAGGGACCCACACCTAGAATTTCGTGATACGTTGTCTTAAAAATGACATATTGGTAGTCACATTAATTGTTGTGACCCCTTATTTTCTCGAATCCCCACTTCTATTCTGCACAATACAAAAAATCCAAACAAAAAAAGTTTTCCTCTAGCTAGTGCCAACTATCTGATTTCTTATTTAACCTTCATCGTTATATTGAGGTATGATTTTTTTTTTTTTGGTAAATAAATATGGTATATATATATATATATATATATATATATATATATATATTTCTACTCAAGAAAAAAGTAAGAAGGGTTTTTATATACGAAGAAAGAAAAATGATAAAAAGAATATACAACAAATAGTAGCAGAGACAATCAAAAAATTGTTAGAGGAACAAACTAAAGAAATGGTTTCAGAAAATCCAGAGCCAGAATTAAGGCCCATCATCTGTTTAACACCAAATTCAGAGACAAGACCAAGACTTTCATATTCAGAATGAAGACTATGATCCGGCGTTAGACCTGTTTGCTTAATATCCTAATGCGGTCGACGACTCAGGAATGAGTTTCTCTCCGACAGCTTTACACAATTTTGATACATAAGTAATGATGATATTTACAAAAGACAAAGGACCATAGACGTACAATGACGCAAGAAATAAATAATTGGTGTCAAGTGGAAAACAGGTGGACGGATATTAATTAAAGAAGACACTTGGCCATGTGACGATGGAGCCCAAAAAGTGTACCCGGCATGCTAAAAGTTTTTTCAACACATTTTGAAGTCCGCAGATGCCTATAAATATCAGAACTTCAAGACTTACCAAGACAGAACGAGAGAGCAAAAGAGCGAGAATAAGAAAGAAAAGCAATCAAGAGAGATCTATTGTAAAGAGTTCTTACTTTTAAAGTTTATTATTTTCCAAAAAAAAAAAGAGTGTGTGAATAAGTGTGGATAGGTTTCTAACCTTTCCTACCAACAGCTGTAAGTTTCCAGGGACTCCCGAAAGGGAAACCTTTCTTCGTCTTCAGATATGTAAGTAGTTAATATTAAGATCACCGTATGTTTCCTCCCTATTTTTGTAAAGTTATGTTTATTTCCATGTTGTATCTGTCAATACTTATAAATATACCCCTAGTATATGATTAGTCTCTCAGTGTTTAGCAATAATGATGGATTAATCTATAAATTTCTAGGAAATTGAAAAGTCCAAAGAGAATAGAAAGGACTGTTGTGTTATCCCGGGGTGTGATTAAAGAAGAGATTGCGAAATACCTAAAACTAAAGAGAAAGAAATAAACGGGGTATAGATTAAAAAGAAGAAGAAGAGTTTTTGAGAGAAAAACATACTTTGATTTTGATAAAAATGACTACTACACATGACTAAGGACAAAGGACAATGTGTGTGTATATATATATATATGATGATGATGATGATGATAAACTTTGTTTTCCTATGCCCGTACCAAACAACCCATTAGTACTTTAAAATCTTCTTCACTAAATTGTAATCTTTTTTAACTATACTTTGTCTTGGAAAGTGTTATATTTAAGGAGAAGAATATAATGTTCATTATTATTATAATTATATTAATACTAACAATAATGTTGGGAATACTGCATAAAATTTAATGATTAGCAATATTGCATAAAGAATGTAGGGATAATACTCACAAAAATACCTGAACTTTGACTGAATTTTCAGTTGAGCATACTGAACTTTGCAGGGGTCCTATTACCCCCTAGACTTTTTTTTCGTATTTTAATGGCATATATCTGCCCACTTGGACACGTGTAAATATGAGGTTGGTGCGTGTATTACACGCGCCAATACACGTGTAAAAACGAGATTGGCGCGTGTGTTACACTCGCCAACCATCGAAACTGGATATAGAGTTTCGGGAGAAAATTAAATCCACTTTAAAAAGTCTAGGGGATAATAGGACCCCCGCAAAGTTCAGTATGCTCAACTGAAAATTCGGTCAAAGTTCAGGTATTTTTGTGAGTATTATCCCAAAAATCTATATATAACAATAAAGAAAACATTGGAGGCTGCTGATGCAACACCACTCAATGGTCTCCATTCTCATATTTTTTTCCTCATTTGTTTGGATTTTTAATGTCAAACTAATTTGGTTAATCCTTTATTCTTTTTTTATAATTAGCGTCATTAATTTGTGTTAATTTTATTAGTAATGGAAAATAAACCTTTTCTCTCCACCCACTTACACGAGAAAATTGAAGGAAAGATGTCTTTTAAGTCTTGAATGAAGAATTGGTGATATTGACCAACAGATAGGGTCAAACATCATTAGGAAACTTGATTAAGTTAATTGTGGACTTGATTAATATTTTCAAAACTTTCTAATCTTTTCAAAAATACAAATCAACCCAACCCACACCCCTCTTCAATCCTAATCAACCACTCTCTTTCTCCAGCTTCTCCCAACCAACAGTTCTGCAAAATTTCTCCCTTCAACCTCCGACGACAAATAGTCGGGCGAGTTCCTTTTTGACTTTCAACCGTCAATCGACGTGAATACTTCTCCGTCAACAACAACTTCAAGTTCTTCGTCCTCCCATTTCCTTTTTCACAGGTAAAAAATTATGAATAAATAGAGGAACTTGAGCCAACTACTTTTCTGGTATTAAAATATGGACTGAATAAAACCCTAATTTATGGCATTTCTGCATTTCTTCTTCTCATTGTTGTACTATTGATTCAAATTTATTGGTGATTTTTAGTCACAATTGATGTTCTTAGTGTGTATGTGTGTGTGTGATATGTTGGTGTTGCTGGGTTGATTTGTTGTTTGTCTTGATAGAAATGGTATTGCAACAGTTGAAACATCTGATGTAATAGATGAAACATATGATGCAACAGATGAAAATATGATGCAACAGATTAAAAATCTGATGCAACTATGAAAATCTGATGCAATAGGTGAACAATCTAACAGATCATTCATCTATTGCGACAAACAACTCTTCTGTTTGGAAGAAATCTAAACAATATTGATCCAACACATAACTGTTTAGTGATCTGTTTTTATTCTTTCCAACGGTTTACTCTTCATTTTAAAATCTGATGTAACAGATTAAAAATCTGATGCAACTATGAAAATATGATGCAACAGGTGAACAATCTAACAGATCATTCATCTGTTGCGACAGACGACTCTTCTGTTTAGAAGAAATCTAAACAATATTGATCCAACAGATAACTGATTAGTGATTTGTTTTTATTCTTTCCAACGGTTTACTCTTTATTTTACAATAGATTGGGACTGTTTTTATTCTTTCCAACGATTTACTCATACAGGTAGGTTATCTGTTGCAACAGATAACATACCTGGTGCAACGGATTAATGATCCATTTTTATTCTTTTCAATGGTTTACTCATCTGTTGTAATAAGTCGATTATATGTTGAAACAGATAAAATACCTGGTGCAACAGATTAGTGATCTATTTTTATTGTTTCCAACGGATTACTCATCCTTTGCAACAAGTCAGTTATGTGTTGCATCAGATAAAATACCAGGTGCAATAGATAGTGCTATTTTTATGGTTCTCACGCATTACTCATCAATTATAACAGGTCGGTTATATGTTGCAACAGATAACATACCTGGTACAACAGATTAGTTGTCTGTTGGAACTGTTATATTACTGTTATGCATTAATCAATTATAATCTATGTTATTTTCCTATTAATTTAAGATAACATGGCTCCCAAAATAAAATAAATCGAATCAAGTCCAAGTAAAGGAACAAGTGCAGCAGCTCAACTACATCCACCACTCTATGAGCTTGCTTTACAAGCGTTATCTCAATCAGGAGCAGAAAATAATGAACACGGGGAAGAGGAATCTTTCAAAAGAGATGATCCAAATGCTAATAGCCCTTCTATCGAAGAGTTGGTCAAAACCTTCAGCATTGATCTTTACCCTGTGAGAATGCAGTGTGATGGTGCCACAGATTTAATGAGTGATCTCGTGGTTAAGCCAGTCATGGGAAAATCTTTCGACGCCTTCAAAAAAATACTTCAAGAACAAAAATTGGATTCTTATTTTAGGGAAAGCTGCTTTGGGAAATATTTTGATTTGCCGGAGGACAACAATGCTCGTTTCCGGATGAAAATGGTATATGATCTTCTCAAGCGCAAGCTTATGTATGAAAACAAAGATAATATGGCTGAGGTGTGGATAAATTATTGTGGCATGCCTGTTTGTTTTAGTTGGGAGGAGTTTGCCATTGTTACCGGACTAAAATGTTATCCTCCTTCTCCTTCTCAAGTTATACCTACTCTGACCCAAAAAAAAGCACCCCGCACACCCAAAAAAGGAAAATACAAGTCGAGTGATCGTGATGACCTGATCTCCATTGTTGGTCCAAGCTTCAAAACCAAAAATCTGATTGAAGCGTTGACAGGTAAAGGACTTTCAAAGAAGTACAAGCAATCATTGTGCTTGGTTTGGTTTGTACATAATATTTTTTGGGCGAGAGATGTTAACAACAACATAAGCCTTTGTTTAATAAATCTCTCCGAGGATCTTGAGGCATTTAACAGCTATCCTTGGGGTTATGAAAGCTTCAAAATAACTTTCGAATATTTGTTGACTCCGTTAACGCCAAAAACAGTAAACTTATATGGTTTTCCATGGGCCTTCATGGTAAATATTACTTTTATCATGATATGATTCATCATTTTTTTATTCAATAATGCTTTTGATTTATTGGCGTTATGTTATAGGCTTGGGCATTTGAAGCCATTCCTTATTTGAGACAACAAGTGAACTACCAGGAAAAAGTTTCCTGTCCAAGAATTCTGAGATGGTTGTCGGCCAAAATTGATAAAAATGCAAAAATTCTTGATCTTTTCAATCCCCCCAAAGAAGCAGTAAGTCCAATTCTAATCAAATTTTTGTTTTAATTAATGATTAAATGATTTCATCATCATTCTTAATATATGTACCAATTTATTTTAGATTGTCCATCCGTGGCTTGTTCCGACCAACCGAGAGTTGAAGATGCCATTTTTTCTTACTTTACGGTCTGTGCAAACTTTATCGGACCCTAAGGTCGTTGATGGAATAAAAATGGAATTGTTTGGAGCAATAGCCATCATAATAAAAAAAATTTTGGAGGGTGGGGCTAATGATGCTCCTCTTACAGTTTTTGAAACAAAAAGCCATTATGATTATGATCATAATGGTTGTACAGATTTTTCTCCAGAGTTTGCCGCATCTAGCGAATGTTCTTCATGCAAATGTCAAGACTGTAAGGCGAAACACGATGGAGTGATTAATGCTATTAATGCACTAACTACTTCTGTAAAGGAAATGATATCTAAGAGGGGTGTCATTCCATCAAAGAGGATTTCATATCCAGACACTCTACTAGAGATCAAGGCGGCTAAGAGGAGAAGGAAAGACACTTCCAAGGCATAATCAATCATAAAAAAAGCAAAATTGCAATGCATCTGTCTTTGTCTTGCACCGATGTTCAGTGTGCAAGGTCCACAGAAGAGTAGCATGAGCTGAAGAAGGTGAATGTACATCATCTGTTCCAGAAAACAAACAAACACATATCTGTTTCAACAGATGATACATCTGCTGAAAATTATCAAACAAATGTATACATCTGTTGCAACTGTTGTCTAACCTGTTGCATCAGATTCGCTATCTATTTCAACAGATGAGTCTTATGTTGCAACAGATGGGTCATCTGTTCGAAATTATCGTTCTGCTCTGATTTACCTATTCGAATTTGTCCCAACAGATAATCTATCTGATGCAACATAAGAATCATCTGTTGCAACAGATGGAAAATTTGTTGTATATCTCTACTTAGCATTGATAATTCTGGCTTTCCAAGTGGATGTCACAGCTACTGCCGAAGAGCATAATATGACAGTTGATAATCCATCAACTGCTTCCAAAGATGAAGAAAAAGTTGAGCCTGTCAGTTTGGGAGAACAGAAGAATTACCCATTTGAAGGGTTCAACATCTCGGACGAGGCTCCAAAAAAACTAATACAGTTGATCAATGACTATTCAGAATGGATTGTCAATGGGCTGTTAAAGCAACATGCCGGCAGGTACATAAATTAATTTTATGGATATTGGTTTATACAATTCTTGTTGTAAGAACCTGACATTAACACATATAAATCATCATGTAGAAAACAAAATGACGAGCGCTATAAAGTGAATGAATCGAGTCTTGGTTTTGATATATTCGACTTTGTTGTTGCACATTTCGAAATGAAGAATTAGTTCTATTTGATGTTATAACCCCAAACTTGCTGGAATGATGAGGTTTAAAGGCCATACATATTACTATTAATTAATACTTTATTTAATTGCATCTGTGTATTGATTTTTTCGTCACATAATTCGAAATGTTTGATAATATGTGCAACACATCGATGTAATTTTTTACTACCTCCGAAAGAAGGCCAAGTTCCAAACACAAGAACAATACAGATACACAACGGGCAATTGTTTGTACAAAGTTTACATCAATAATGCCTACGATAGGTATTGTCAACAACAACTGGAAGTTTCCCAAAACGAGGAATGCTTAATCAACATCATCAAAGTTTTTAGCATTCCGTCTAGCTTACCTTGGCATTTGGTTGATGAAGTGTACATCCCAATCAATTGTGGTGATGAATTACATTGGGTGTTGGCTGTCGTCGTTCTAAAAGAGAGGTGCATCCAATTTTATGACTCGATGTCGCGAAGGAGACGTTCCAGGCCGTCGTCTGAGATACAAAAGATGGCAAAAATATTTCCTACTTACCTTGATATGAGTGGCTTATTGGATCAAAAGGTTCGTACTGATTGGTCGACGATTGAAGCATACCGGGATAAAATGGCTATTCCATTTGATGTACAATATGTTGACGGAATTGATCAACAAACCATTGGTAGCCTGTAAGTTTAAGTGTCATGATTTAGTTTCATTTCACAAATTTCACAACGCTTGCATGAACTGCAAGATATGGATTATCTATTTTTTTTATAACGCAGGGATTACGGTCCTTTTGTTGCCTCCTATGCCGAGTATTTGAGCGATGAATTACAAGTACTAAATGATGGACTTGATGCCAGATTACTCCACAAAAGATATGCTGGTCTTTTATGGAAATATGGAGAAGCGAAAGATCAGAAACCGTACGCAACCGACGTTAAAGATCCACGACGACCAAAGCCGAATTCCATAACACTGGATGAAGAACAACTTGTCCATATTGATTAGATATTTATATCTCGAGTCCGTCAATGTAATAACCTATCCTCCTTTGTTTAACTTGTTTATTTATTTGTAGAGTTGATCGTTTGTACTCATAATAATTTTTTTTACATTTCATTTATTTGTTGAGTTATTTTATTTCATGTAATTTTCGAAGGCTTCGATTTATTTTATTATGTCTATGAATATAATTAATTCTGAGTTTTGAACATGTTAATTAAAATGGAGTACTAGATTCAAATAGCGCAACAGATAATACATCTGCTGCAACAGACGACATATCTTATCAGACAGATTAAGACATATGTTGCAACATGAGATGCAACATGTAGGTCATATGCTGAAAATTATATAATAGGTCTTCCTACTTTTTTTATTTTCTCCAATAGATTACCGATCAGTTGCAACAGATAAGTTATATGTTGCAACAGATCATAAATCTGTTGCGACAGACCGACGGGGAACATCTGCATAACGCAACAGATGACCAACCTAATCCAATAGATAATCAATCTGTCACAACAGGTACTATATCTGTTATGACAGATATAAAATCTGTTGCATTATAAAAATTCAACTTTGTTAGACATAAAAATTATTGCCCCTATATGTATAGTGAATTGGCTTGAAATGAAAAATTTTTATCGTGTTTGTCTCTGTCTTTGTACATGTTCTTTTTTATACATGGGCTCCAACCATTTAGTTAGTACCCCATATGCCCAGACCCATTGCATCTTTCCCACAACAGTGTCGCACACACCGGTCATTTGTGTGCCGGTCAGCAAATACTCCATGTATGAAAATGAGTACGGCCCGCATGATGCACCGGTTGTAATTTTTGGGAGCTGGATGTTATTATTTAAACCTTCAAAAACCCATGATTCCTTCGCCAAGACTTCAGCCGGCAAATGATCCATCAACTTACTCTGCGTCAACAACTTGGGCAACAACTTCAAGAGTGGCTGCATGTGGGTTAAAAATGTCTTCTCGCTGAACACAGGTAAGTTGCAGTCATAAACCTTAATCTTTCCCTCGTATAGTAGTATCTCAATAGTGAGAAAATGGGTGACATCCACATTCATGACTGCAAGGATTCTCTTTGCCTTGGTACATCTCTTGCCGTGTGGATATGGCCTCTTCTCTCTAACATATTTAATCGCTTCTTCATCCCATTGGAATGTAGAAACTAACTGATCAAATCCCAGGCCACCAGAATCAGCTAGATTACGAAGATCAGCGTACCTATCTTTGAAATTATTGTAGAAGTTGAGGTCCATTATCCTATCAGCAGCATCATAAGCATCTGGGTACGCTAATTGTCTGCCCCTTATGAGGCAGAGAATTGCATCAACAGAATGTGGTATAAGAAGATAATTTTTAAATAGGTTAGTAATTGTAAAGAATAAAAACATAGTGGAAAGAATTCGATGCAGAGGGTTCTCAGAATCAGTTCACAGATTACCCAGCCAACACAACTTATGCAACAGATGTGTATTATGTTGCAACAGAATACCAAGCTGTTGCAACAGATTACACATCTGCTGCGTAGATTCTTCTTCATGGAGTAGATTGGAAGGGTAGGTTAGCAAAAGTAAACTTACCTTGTCCTCGTACCACACGCACATATTTGTCATATTCGAGAAGTCTTTGGCGGCAAATAAATGCATGGTGTATTCTTTTTGAACCTTTATCTTGATGAATTCTTCCAGTTCCTTCTTCTTCTCCTTGCCAAGCGCCGCAAATATGTCCACCTTCTTCGGCGGCCCCTGAACTTCAACAAATATTGGAGCAGGGGGAGTTGCATTTTTTGTTGATTTCAGAATGGAGAGAATTTGTCTAATTTTTATTCTCTTCCTCCTAACCTCCACTGTAGGAGTGCATGGCTCTCTCACCTCATTGGATGGAATGACACCCCTCCTAGATTTCAACTCCTCGATAGCTTCAGCAATAGCCTCTATATTGTCAAGGAGTTTATCCTCTCTGTCCTTGCACACTTTGAATTTGCAATGACAACATGAGGGTGATAAGGGGTGAGAGGGACCACGGTAAAGGTAGGAAGGACTGGTGTAGGGGTGAGAGGGAGGACCTGTGCAAGGGGTGTTTTCAAATATATTTATTTTTTGATGAGCACCAACATGCTCATAATCATGACTGGAAACAGAAGCAGAAGCAGGATGTCTACCACCATCACAAACAACTCCACCAGCAACACCCCCAAAAGAAGCACCCGAATCTGTTGCAGTTTGAGTTAGGTCGTGAAGAGTTTCAACATTAGACTGACCTTGCCTAACTGCTCTTCTTATGGATGTTGCTCCATCCAATTCCTTTTTTATTAACTCCACCGTTGGGTCTTCTTTTGTATCAACAAGACCCAGAGTAAGAAAAGAAGTCATCCCCAGCTCATCAATGGTAGGCACGATCCAAGGATGCACAACCTATAAAAAAATGATAGGAGGAATTTAAATCATATAATAATAATTTGCAGTCAGTTGGGTTACATGGGGCTCGGGTTATGTTAACACAACCAACTTATGCAACAGACGATCTAGCTACCGCAACAGCTAATCTGTATGTTGAAATAAATTGATAATATATTGCATCAGAATACCATGTTGCATCAGAATACCCATCTGTTGCATAATTTACAGTAGATGGGTAATCTGTTGAGTAGGGTTCAGAGAACAGAGAAATATATGGTTAATATGTTGGGAAATATGGATCGTCTATTGCAATAGATTACCCATTGCACCAGTTGCAGTTGACGGGTAATCTCTTGCAACAGATGGAACATCTGTTTCAATATCTTTCTTTGAGGCAAATTATTTTAGTTGAAAGAAGACGTACTGCATCATCCGAAGGGTTAATGAGATCAGCCTCATTAATATTTTTTTTGCTGCTCTCTACTGCAGCCAACCACCTAAGGATCCTTGGATGAGAAACCTTATCCGGATAATTCGTGAAATGCTTTCGGAGGGGAATGGCTTCACATACCCAAGCCTAAAAATTGTAAACAGGAAACAAGCAAAAAAAAGTCACAAGTATATTCAATATAAATTAATGAATGAGTAAAAATAGTGATCAATTTTACCATGAAATCCCAAGAAAAGCCATATAATGTGGTCGTCTTTGGCTTTAGCTCTTTCAGTAAATATTTGACAGTCAAGTAGTAGTTGTCGTAGCCCCAGAGATAATCGTTGAATCTCCCAAAATCATCAATAAGCGCCAAAAAATCACGTTCTATGTCTTTCTTGATGTCTCTTGCCAATAAAACGGAATGGACAAACCAAACTAAGCACAATTTCTCCCTGTAGTGCTTTGGTATGTCTTTATTCTTGAGATCCGCTATCAAATCCTTCACTTTGTATCTAGGTACAACAATGCCCAACAACCCATATTTTTTTACCTTGCATTTGTTGGACCCTTTGTGGGGTGTTTTCTTGATGGCAGATTGTTCTGGACGATCGCATCTCAAGCCCGTCATAATGGCAAACTCTTTCAATCCAAAACAAACCGACATGCCACAGTAGTTGATCCAGACTTCATTCATCTTATTTACGCCCTTCTTCGGACCTCCATCATCCCCCACATACATGATCCTACGCTTGAGAAAGCCATATACCATGATCATTGGAAAACGGAGAGGGCGGGTCCCAGACAACTCAAGAAAGTGCGCAAAGCAGCTCTTCTTAAAAAGTCCATCTATGTTTTCCTTCTTCATAATACTCCTAAGTTTGTCAAAAGGTTTCCCCAACTGACATTTAAGTACAAGATCACCAAATACGGCATTAGGGTTATTCATCGGCATCGCAACTTGTCAATACTAATGGTTTTGAAAGAATCATGCTGGAATTTCGATATTATTTCACGCCCCATTGGTGAGGAGGAGTTATCACTTTCCTCGGCTTCATTTTGCCCTGACTGAGATTGTTCTGGAAGTTCCTCCGAATCTATCTGTACTCTAGCCTTTTTTGTTTGGTGATCGGAAGTTGATCCACTTTTTATTTCTTTTCTTTTGGGAGACATCTTTTAACTACAAACAAAAGAAAAACAAAAATTACATTGCATTTGATGTCTCCATAAATTTTTTAAAAAAGGTGAGACAAATTTCAATAAATTATTCTTACCACATAACCAAAAAAAAATACTCCAACGGACAACCCATCAGTTGGAACAGATGGGGAACCCGAATCTGTTTGAAGACCAATTTAATATCTCCCCACAGATATTCCACCTGTTGCAACAGGTGGAGAAATTTCAATAAATTATTCTCTGCCACATTAAAAGAAAATACTCCAACGGATAACCCATCAGTTGGAACAGATGAGGAATCTGTTTGAACACCTATTTAATATCTCCCAACAGATCTTCCACCCGTTCCAACAGATGGACCACCACCACCACAACCAATGCCACGACCAATGCCACCAAGACCACCACCAATGCCACTAATACCAACACCAAGACCACTGACACCACCACCAAAAAACACAAATACCAACCCCACCAACAATAGCCACCAACAACACCACAAACACCATCCAACAATACCACGACAGTCAATAAAACACTGAGAGAAAAACTAGGGTTTTCTCAGGTGCTTCCTACTTTTTTAGCATCAAAACTCAAAATTGTTAACCCATTCTCGAAGATAATACAACTAAAAGTCTTCTTTTTTATCATTAACTAAAAAGCCCTATTTTTTAGAATAAAGAACAAATGTAGAACTCTTCTCGAACTCTGTTATAAGAGAAAATAGAGAAAACAACGGATACAATCGGGAATGAAGTCAAAAACAACAACTATATGTAGTCGTAAATGGGAAGAAAATCGACCTATTTTGAAGGGTTGAGCAATATGTTGAGTAGTTGTTGTTTGTATTGTTTGTATTGTTGAGAGGGAGAGAACACCCCGAGAGAGAGAGAGAGAGAGAGAGAGAAGAGTGAGAACTTAAAATTTGAAATAATTTTTTTTTCATGCAAATGGATGATTTGTATGGGTTGATTTGTAATTTTGGAAAAGAATGACAAGTTTTGAAATTGCTAATTTGGTCCGAATTGATCTTAATTAATTTAAATTTTTTTAAAAGATATAGTTTTTAAAACATTAAGTTGATGAGAACTCATTTCTACTCAGAGTGATCGATCGACGACTCGGGTCGGGATGAATGCAATACCAGTGCCATGCAATTGCAAAGACTAGATTGGATTTGTAGTTGACCCTGCGAGCTCATTCATTCATCCCTAGTTCCACCTAAATCAACTTAGGTACTATCACTATCCTAACATTGAGTTGATGAGAACACATTTCAACTCAGAGTGATCGATTGACGACTCGGGTCGGGATGAACGCAATACCAATGCCATGCAATTGCAAAGACTCGATTGGATTTGTAGTTGACCCTGCGAGCTTACTTATTCATCCCTATTTCCACCTAAATAAACTTAGGTACTATCACTATCCTAATATTGAGTTGATGAGAACTCATTTCAACTCAGAGTGATTGATCGACGACTCGGGTCGGGATGAACACAATACCAACGCTATGCAATTGCAAAGAGCCGATTGGATTTGTAGTTGACCCTGCGATCTCACTCATTCATCCCTAGTTCCACCTAAATCAACTTAGGTACTATCACTATCCTAACATTGAGTTGATGAGAACTCATTTCAACTCAGAGTGATCGATCGACGACTCAGGTCGGTATGAACGCAATACCAATGCCATGCAATAACAAAGACTCGATTGGATTTGTAGTTGACCCTACGAGCTCATTCATTCATCCCTAGTTCCACATAAATCAATTGCTATAAAATCTGTTGCAACAAATGACTAAGCTGTTGAAAATTTTCAAACAGATACATATATGTTGCAACAGATGACATATCTGATTTAATTATCAAATAGATATTTGCATCTGTTGTGACAGATGAATGAGCTATTGGAAATTTCAAAAAAATATTTATATCTATTGTAACAGATGACATATCTGATTTTATTAATTATCAAATGAACATTTTCATCTGTTGTCACAGATGACTGAGCTTTTGGGATTTTTAAACAGATATTTATATCTGTTGTAACAGATGACTGAGCTGTTTGAATTTCTAAACAAATATTTATATATGTTGCAACAGATGACATATCCGTTTGGAAATCTTTTTATCTCTTTTAATTTTAAAGCAAGAAGCTTCTGGTCCGAGTCGATAATATCAAGTAGTAGTACTTACTACTAAAGGCGGTAAAAAATGTTTCTTGGATATCTCAAAAGTGAGTTCATTGAGCAGTCTTGTCTTGTCTTTTCAATGTTAGTAGTCTTAGTCTTCCTCGTGCCCCTCAAATTATTAATGAAATTAATGAATATTAATTAATGAATATTAAAAACCACCACGTCTACGTACGCAATACATCTATAGAAATTATCTCATCTCTTCCTTCAGCTGCAGTTTATTTTATTCAACTCTCATTTTTTTCTCTCCCCTCTTTAGGGTCACAACCTTTTTCTCTCTTTTCTCTTCTCTTCTCATAAAGATCTTTTCGGATCTAAACCCATCCATATCTTTCCTCGACTTAAATTTCTATTTTGATCTCCTTTTTGATATTAAGGTATGGTTCATTATTGCTCTTTCATTCTCGTCTTCTTCTTTTCATGTTATTTACATCTATTTTTTTATTTAATTACTATTTACCCATATCATATTTATTAAAATAAATTTAAGGAACTTGTAAGTGTTGAATAAACAATTCGAGAATTTTTATTACAATATGAGAAAAAAGTCATCTGTTGGGAGAAGTTTAAAAGCCTTGTTGGCAGTATCATTTTTTTTTATATGTATTTTGTTTGTTTCATTATTGTTGATACAGTTATTGATGTTGTTGGTGGGGTTGGTGTTGTTGGAACTTGTGGTGTTGTTGATGGTTCTGGCACAAAGGATGTTGCTTCTTTGTTGTTGATGATGTTGTTGGAACAAATGTTGTTTCTTTTTTGTTGATGTTTATGCTGTTGTTGATGTTGGAACAGATGGAGAAACTGTTGGAACAAATAAAACCACCAGAAAGGCTGGTTTGATGTATTCCATCAGACTCCACATCATTTGCAACAAACTCTACATCTGTTGCAACAGACTCCACATCTGTTGCAACAGACTCCACATCTGATGCAACAGATGGACAATGTTCTTTTTGTGACATCAATTTTTTTCCTCTTCTTTGTAGATATAAGGAACTGACAGTTGATCAACTTTTGACGGACTATCTCAAGAGGCTGCAGTAAAGATGGGATTGGAGGAATAAGCTGCTTGTAGATGGAGCTACTTCATATGTGGGAGGTATGTATTACTGATAATGTTATCGTGGAAACAAACATAGAGTGCACTGATTTTGTGAATGATGTTTTTACTGATTAGTCATAGATCATTCAAACAAGATGTCTGCAATTTTACAGTTAAGTTTGGTAGGTCTGAACTGATAAGGCTGAGGGACCATGAATATGGTTTTGATAGCCTGTTAAGATTTAATGCCGGTTGTTGCTCATGTTTATTTGTCAAGCATTGTGAAGGGATCTAATTTTTGTGTCATTGTAAAGAGATTTAATAGCGATTGAACTAACTTTTAGGGTGCATTGGACCCTTAGAGGGCCTTCAAAGCTTAGCACTGCATCTAATAAGAATGGAAAACCAATATATTTATTGCCCTGGCCAAAATTTATATGGCTGGGTTGCTCGCTGGGGGTGATGATTTTATGCCAGAATATGCGGTAGGAGAATGCTTTCGAAGAAAAATGGGTGGTTGATGGAAGACTATATCATCTGAGAGCTAATTAAAGAAGAGACATAGGGTAGAAAGTAACTTCTAATGAATCTGGCCGGTGGAATTATATTAACAGATGCGAGATCTGAATCAAGTGCAAATATAAAAGTGTATCCAGTAATGTAATTTCATCTGTTGTGTCTCTGAAAGAAAAAAAAATATAGATGGACACTTTGCTAGGGAGCTACGTGGTCGGGATTATCACTTAGATAGAAAATAGGAGAAGACCAACAAAGAAGTCTCATGGGCATCAAGGGTAGAAATGATGTACAACAAGTCTAGAAAACTTATGCCAACAACAACTGCAGTTAAAATAAGGAATCTAAGCGAAGGCGGTAACTTTCTGAATCTTAAATTTCATCCCATGCTTTCTTGTTTGTGTTTCCAATCAGGTCCACTGTCGTTGACCTAATCGGAACCACAAACGAGATTGAAAGGAAAATAGAGTATTATTGCTTCCTTAGCAATATGGTTATAATTAATTGTCTTTTCTTGCCTTGACATGCTTTCAACATTCCTTGGAGAAGATCAGATGCTTGCTGTAGTATGTGAATCCCAATAATTTTCAAGCTTGCCTCCAGCTTGTTGATTCTGTATTCAAGTTGGTCGTTGCCCTCTTCGAAGTTGGTAAAAAGTTCCTCGTCTCTTGTGAGATCGATCAGGAACACTACCTTCAAAGTTGTGGCATTCTATAAGTCCTTCAGAACACTTTCTTCAGAAGCCTTAAAGGATACATGAAGGGTCTCTGTGTTTGTTTTAGGTCAAAATGTGTTGATGCACGTTGAAGATGTGGTCCCAAAAGTTGAACAACACACTTTTATCTAGCGTTGCTTCATGCATCTTGCTCAACCAATTTGATAAATTAGTAAGAATGGAGTTACGTAGAGTGTGATCTAAACCGGCTCAACCATTACTATCAAACGTTACGTAACTCTAAGCTCATTACTCTATCAAAAAAATATGACAGAGTTAGTGCACAAATCGAACGAGTTCAATCTCTCAGCCTTTTTGCTGATTGCTCTTCTCCAATATAGATGACAAGATATCTGCTATGCAAAAGTCTACATCGTCGCCAGACATGTTCCCAGGCAATCATGTCTGGCGATGGTGTAGACTTTTGGATAGCAGATATCTTGTCATCTATATTGGAGAAGAGTGATCAGCAAAAAGGCTGATAGATTGGGATTTTTTTCTATGTGCACTAACTCGGGCATATTATTTTGATAGGGTAATGAGCTTGGAGTTATGTAACATTTGATAGGCTTGGTAGAGCCGGTTTAAATCACATGCTACGTAAATCCATGCTTACTAATTTATCAAATTGGTTGATCAAGATACATAGAGCAACGCTCGATAAAAGTGTGTTGTTCAACTATTGGGACCACATTTTCAACGTGCATCAACACATTTTGACCTAAAACAAACACAACGATCCTCCATGTATCCTTTAAAACTTCTGAAAAGAAAGTGTTCTGAAGGGCTTCTAGAATGCCACAACTTTGAAGGTAGTGTTCTTGATCGAGCTCACAAGAGACGAGGAACTCCTTACCAACTTCGAAGACGGTAACGACCAGCTTGAATACAGAATCAACAAGTTGTAAGCAAGCTTAAAAATTATCAGGATTCACATACTACAACAAGCATCTGATCTTCTCCAAGGAATGTTGAAAGCATGTCAAGGAAAGAAAACACAATCAATTATAACCATATTGCTAAGGAAGCAATGATACTCTATTTGCCTTTCAATCTCGTTTGTGGTTCCGATCAGGTCAACGGCAGTGGACCTGATCGGAAACACAAACAAGAATATGGGATAAAATTTAAAATTCAAAAATTTCCGCCTTCGCTTAGTTTCCTTATTTTCACTGCAATTGTTGTTAGCGTAAGTTTTCTAGACTTGCTGAACATCATTTCTACCCTCGATGCCCGTGAGGCTACTTTGTTGGTCTTCTCCTATTTTCTACCTAGGTGATAATCCCGACCATGCATCTCCCTAGCAAAGTATCCATCTGCATTATTTTTCTTTCAGAGACACAACAGACGAAATTACATTACCGGATACACTTTCATATTTGCACTTGATTCAGATTTCGTATCTGTTAAGATAATTCCATCGGCCAGATTCGTTAGAAGTTACTTTCTACCCTGAGTCTCTTCTTCAATTAGCTCTCAGATGATATAGTCTTCCATCAACAATCTATTTTCTCTCGAAAACATTCTCTTACCGCACCTTCTGGCATATAATCATCAACCCGAGCGAGCAACCCAACCATATAAATTTTGGCCAAGGCAATAACTAGATTGTTTTTCCATTCTTGTTTGATGCAGTGCGAGGCTTCGAAGGCCCTCTAAGGGTCTAATGCACTCTTAAAGTTAAGTCCAATCGCTATTGGTTCTCTACAGTGACGACAAATATTGATCCCTTCTAAAAACTTGACACGCATAAACACGAGCACCAACCGTCAGTAATTCGTAACAGGGTATCTGCACCATCTTCATGAGGTCCTCAGCCTTATCAATTTAGAACCCATCAAACTTAACGGTACAATGCAGGATCTTGTTTGAATGATCAATGCCTAATCGGTTAAAAACTGCATTCAGAAAAACATTGTACTTTGTGTGTGTTGTCCCGGTAACCTTATTAGTAATACATACTTAACTTCCACACTTATGATAGTGGATCCATTTGCACGCACCTTATTCTTCCTAGACCATCTATGGCTTAAATTGAATAAACAGATGACTAGCTTGTTGCAACAGATGACACATCTATTTATATTGTCAATCAATTGGAGACATCTGTTACGATAGTGATTAACCTGTTGCAGAAATCAAACAAATATATACATCTTTTGCAAAAAGATTGCTAGTATGTTGTAAGTTATCTAACAAAAATAATATATTTTGTAACAGATTACCCATCTGTTAGATTTATTTTAAAGCAATTTTCTTTTCTTTCCGAGATACAATAATTTATAAATAGGTCCTTCCTTCCAAATATGGATGATCCAGATTTGTACAAGAATATTCATATCGAGTCCTTGCGTGAACTTCAATGGCAATTTGATTGATGAACTCCAGAGAGATATTTGGTTGACTTTGGAGCAAGGCTTCCGGATGAATGAAAGATGTCTGATTGACAATAATAATAATAGTAGTAATAATAATTAGGTAATATTTTTTATTTTAGCGATTATTTTCCTCCTTTTGTATATCAAATCTACCCAAGGGATTCAAAAATCTATGAACATTCATTTCATTTTGTTGTCGACTTTGAATTTTTAATTCTTATTTAGTATTTAATAATAATCATTCTATTTATTCCTTGTTCTCAACATGTCGACGGTTGATGGTAGGGATTGAGCAGCAATTTGTGTCAACAGTTAGAGGTTAATCTGCTACGACAGATCGATCATATGTTGCACCTGGCGGTTATTAATAAAAAAAGGCTATTGTTGTTATTGAGAGGGTGAAAAGAGAAAGACATGACTCGGAGTTTCGATTATTCAATATGAAAAATATTTCGTAAATAAATAATAAGGAAATAAATAATAAACACAATTTATAACCACAATTTTAATAACTGATCGTGACTTTTCACCATTTTTATTTTTGAATTTGTTTTTTAAATTATTTATTATATAATAAAATGATTATTATTTTATTAAGGAATTTGAAAAGGTATTTTTTTTAATTTATAAAATAAAAAAAATAAGCAAATTTGGATTAATTATATGATGATATAGTTATTTTTTTTTTAAAAAAATAGATTATATGTTGCAATAATTAAATTATCTGATGCAACAGGTTCACTATGGTTGCAACAAATGATATATCTGTTGTCACAGATGATTTATTTGATGCAACCTATATCGAGTCACAACTCAATAAAAGCAGTTCTTGGAAAGAACTAATTAATAATAATAATCTGAAAAGTCATGACTTATCACAATATTTCTTAATTTAATTAATTCATTACTTTTCACATTAATTAAAAAAGTAATTAATAAATGGAGGTGAACAGTTAGATTATATGTTGCAACAGATATGTTATCTGATGCAATATATTTTATATTTGTTGCAACAGATAATATATCTGTTGTCACAGATGTGTTATCTGATGCAACAAATATAGAACCTGTTGCCACAACTCAATAAAAATGGTTCTTTGAAAGACTAATTAATAATAATAATCTGAAAAGTCATGACTTATATCACAATATTTATTTTCTTAATTTAATCAAAAATTTAATTAATGTATGGAGGTGAATAGTCGCGCCTTTTTGGCTCTCATTCAAATTCAATCCTCTATAAATAGGTCCGTCCTTATTCAATCGTTCATTCAAATACAGACTCTATTTATTTATTGCATCTCGTCTTTCATATTACACTCTAGAAGATAAGATTATGGCTGACCCAGTGTGGGACGTTGCTTTTCTGCAAGACACCGTGAATGAACTTCGTAATCAACTTCGTGATCTGCAATGGAAATTGAGAGGAGTTAGATCAAGAATGGTCCGCGAGATACGCAGGTTGGGGAGGGCCTTGCTACTTTCGGTTGAAGATTGACCGGCTGGCAATGATGATGCTGATAATAATAATTATAATTAGACTATTATTTTTCTTTTAGTCTATTATATGGATTTTTATTTGTTTAATAAATAAATTATGTTTGATCTTTGACGTTTTAATTCATATTTAATTTTCATTTTGTCTATTATCTTCTCAACAAACATTTCGACGATTCGACGTAAAAAGGAATAATTTAGAATCCAGTAGCAATAGCAAGATTTATCTGTTGGGTTTGTGGCAGGGGTTGATTTGTGTTGTTTCAAACAGATTAATCATTCGTTGCAACAAATTATTAGTCTGGTGCAACAGATAAACATTCTGATGCAACAGATAATTAGTCTGGTGCAACAGATAAACATCCTGATACAACAGATAATACGATGATGCAACAGATAAATAGTCGAATGCAACAGATTACTCATCTGAAGCACCAGATGATTGATCTGTTTAAATTGTGGGCACTTGTGCTGGATTCATAATCGGGGTTCTATCCATTGTTGAAAAAACAGAAGTGTACCCAGATGACAAATAGGAATAAAAATCATAATTTTACTTACCAAAGTAACCTATGAAGTAATGCCAAAGTGGAAAGTGATGTAGTAAATAAAATTTGACCTAAGAAATTGGTCAGATCGCAGCAGTAGCGCTGTACCAACAACAACAACAACAACAACAAATGATCGACAAAAAGAAGATGAAGCAGAAGATGATGAATAAAACAACAGAAATAGAAACAATTAACAACAAAAATCGCTAAGAGAGAGAAAACAACAATGGATGAGAAGAGAGAGAAAGACGCCTTTTTTCCCTCCGTTTCCCGTTATTTTAGGTATATATTGGGATCAAAGTGTAAATTTAAAAATTTGTGGATTATTTTAAAACTTCTCCAACTTTCTTAATACATAATAAAGTAATTGTCACCTCCAACTAATAATTAAGACTTGCGTCACCTACACCTCATTTTAAAACTCTTTTATTACCTGTGGCCCAAACCCCCCACTTACACTGATACATTAACTCTTAAATGAACCTTTTCTTCCTCTATCCATGTACAGTACCAATTAACTTCTCAAATGTTTTTCTTCATTATTTAAAGAGTCTAGCTTTATGTTGCATCCAACTTCAAACTAAATTAAGGTAAAAATACTTTTCATATTTTTTTAATAATTATTTTTAACCGTTTGTTCCTTTAGAATTAAGCTGATTATGATTTTAATTATTAGAAACTCTTATTTGGTTGAATAATTCATCGTTGAACTATTGTTGTTCTTTTTTGTGTTTGTTTGTCTGTTATATATGTTGTCAACAGGTAAAAATGAGATTTCTCTTCTCGTTTCGATAAGTTCTATTCAGATAAATTTATAAAAGTTCGATGGTGATGGATCATTGCTTATCTGATATGTTGCGTTAAACGAAATATTTGAAACCTATCCGTTTTTTTTTTTTTTTCTATTTTTCATGTGTTTTTGACAGGCTAAGAGAATGAGGTCAAAGGGAACGAGTTTTTGATTGGAGCTAATTTTTTTCTGGTTCATTTGGTTGTTACTATGACAAGATTGTCAGGTTATCTATGAATAATAATTCTAGATTAATTTTCAATATATATGTGTCCAAAATTTTCAGATTTAAGGTGATTTTAGTCATTAAAGATCGACTCAATGAGCACCTTATGGTGGAGCTTTATTGATCTACGTGTAATTGAACTAAAAAAAATTAATGTGATTTTTTTTCAGGATACAATTTCATCAAATGATCAAACTTAAATTTTACAAAAATAAATAAATAATACAAAATTGGTTAATAAGAAAGTGACGTGACACGTCTTTGTGATCAATCAAAAATATCAGTTTTCCCTCATGTTTGACCTTTTCTTTTCATTTTTTTTATTAATGTTTAACAACTGTTCGATGAAAAAAAAGAAAGTATCATTGATCCTTATTGAGTACATGATAAGGTTTTTTTTTATAAAAAAAACAGCTTTTATTCACCCTTAAAATTAAGAAAGACATTATTCGAGACCTTTGTAATTATGAAACTATAAGAAAATAGTCAATGATTTATTTATTAATTTTACAATTGTATTTGAGTTTTTTTACTCTAGAGTATATTCTCATATGAGCTTCTTATATTAAATCTACATATTTTCCATTTTTGGTGTTGTAGCTTTTTTATTTCTTTTATATCAATAAAATAGAGAAAAGGATTTATGGCAGCGCGAAGCGCCGTTTTGTTATCTAGTTAGAGAATTAATAATGAAAATAGTAATGTTGGCAACAATGCATAAAATTTGGATTAAGAAAAATAAAACTAACCGTCATTGCTATTTGGGACGTCGTTAACGATATCTTGTTCATCCAATTTTTCCTCTATGTTGTCTGATTCATCCTCATGCAAATTACAGGGTCAATTTTGATTCAAGTTTCAAATATGGCCGGAGATGTTTGCTTGTATATGCTTTCAGATGGTGAGATTTCAAAGGAAGAACGCGAAGAGCTTAAAGGGAACGTGAAAGCGGGCCTTCTTAGAAAGCTTACAATTGTGGAGCTACACAATACAAGGCTAAAATCCTTCCTGAAGACATCACGAAGCATAGGATTGCTCGAAAGATGGAATCGTTAAAGGAATTCTTGGAGTGATTCCCCGAAGAAGTAGAGCTTGAATCTATGGTTGAAGATGGCAGGCAAGGCAATAAGACGCTTCAATGCGCAGATGGCACCATTACATCAACTAAGAAAAATATTCTTGGAGTGCTTCCAAAAGAAGTAGAGCTTCAACCTACGGCTGAAGAGGGATGGCGCAATAAGATGCATCAATGTGCAGATGAAACAACCATGGCCACTCGAGCTCCCTCCTCGTCCTTGATCAGCATTTTACTTCCCATTTCCTGCTTGTTTCCGCTGCTAAATCCTCTGCCAAAGTCGGGGAAACCACCATCAAGTGCAGTGTTAGACCTATGAGTGTTTTCACTTTGCAGCATGTCAAGTCCACCACTACTTCCTCTAGAGCTGCTCATTCCGAGGTGCTGGCTATGATGGGGTGCTTCTTGTTGTTGCAATGCTGATAATGAATTTTGTTGTTGTCCATAGAGCATTTAGTAGGATCTTGCTGCAGCCATAAGCGACTGTTGCTGGGCTAGTTGCTGTTGTAGTTAATGTGCCCTTGCTTGCATCATTATCCCACCAGAAGCTAGTGAGAATGCATACTAGGATGCTGTGGCTGTGAGTCAGGATGCTGTGGCTGTGAGTCAGCAATAGCTGCAAGGTACATAAGATTTCTCTGAAGTTTATCTTGAGACTGCATATCCACATAGCTTGAGCCAGAACACTGGGAAACTATGTGTATGTGCGGAGTCTCAAGATAAACTTCACAGAAATCTAATGTACCTTGCAGCTATTGCTGATTGACAGCCCCAGCCTCCTATTGTATGCATTCTCAGTTAGTTTTGGTGGGATGATGCAGGCAAGGGCACATTACCGACAGCAGCAACAATCCCGGCAACAATCGCTTATTGCTGCAGCAAGATCCTCCTCAATGCTCTATGGACAACAACAACAGTCATTATCAGCATTCCAACAACCACCAGCAGCCTATCATAGCCAGTATCTCGGAATTAGCAGCTCTCTAGAGGAAGCACTGGTGGACTTCACATGCTGCAAAGTGAAAACACTCTTTGTGCTAACACTTCACTTGGTGGTGGTTTCCGTGACTTTGGCAGAGGATTAAGCAGTGGAAACAAGCAGGAAATGTGAGGTAACATGTCTGATCAAGGACGAGGAGGGAGCTCGAGTGGTCATGGTTGTCTCATCTGCAAATTGATGCATCGTATTGCACCATTCCTCTTCAGTCATGGGTTGAGTTTCTACCTCTTTTGGAATCACTCCAAGAATCTTTTTCCTTGTTGACGTAATTGTGCCGTCTGCGCATTGAAGCATCTTATTGCCATTGTTATTCTTCCTTCTACGGGTACAAGAATCTGTATACTAGAAACAACCACTTCAACTAGTTCAAGTTTAAGAACAAGAACACAATGAAGTACAGAAAATACCCTCAACCCAAGATCAAAGTGAACTTTATAAGAGGTGTATTTTATTTTCAGAAATAAAGATGAAACAGAAATGGCCAAATCGCCCTATTTCACGGACTTTCCTTAAGGAAATAATTTCCCTCACTGTACCCGAGGTAGCGGAATTTTCCTCCTAGGATAAAATGGCCAAACAAACCAACTGTAGCGGTACCTCAAACAACTGGAATATCTTCGAATTCACTGAACGTTTTGAGTGATCACACAGAATATTTTTTAAGGCAAGAAGAGTGTTTTTATTTTGTAATTTTCGTATCTAAACCTGTGAATAAAAGCAGGTTTATATAGCCACAACATGCCTCTTCCGAAAAGAGGCAATGGTTCACTTTAAAGGTTGCACCTCTTTCTGAAAATTCATATTTGTTCATCAAAGAGTGCATCTTTTCCTGAACAATCATCTCATTTCGTGAAACAGTGTGTCACTTCGTTGAAGGATTGCATCCTTCTGAAGCATGCATCAGTTCATGAAGGAGTGCATCAGTTCACTTGAAACAGTGCAACTGAAGCATCAGTTCTGTTCGAAACATTGCAACTGTTACTGCATGCATATTATATAAATGGAGTATCAGAAAATTTTCCAGCGTTTTTTTCCTTTGGTATGTTCGGATCTCAAATAAATTTTGTCCAAAAAGATAGATCTCATCGATCATTTTTCGAATTCCGAGCAAGCAACGACAACGACGGCGCAAGACATCTCTTATTTCTTGCCTCACTTACCATGTGGAGTAAGTGTTCTTGATTATAAACACTTCCAAGTTCTCTTCTTCCACCAATGTGGGAGAAAGAGTAAACTTTCTAATTTGAGAGTACACTTTCCATTTTAGTGTCTCCTTCCCTCCACTATTTTACTCTCCATTTTTCCATTCACACTTCTTTCATATACTATGAACCCAACAGCAATGGCGGAGCCACAGCCAACGAAGGGTGGTAAGATGAACACCCTTCGTCGGAAATTTTTTTCGAGTATATAGGTTAAATATAGATATTTATGGTTATATACATGTTGTTGCACACCCTTGACAAGTTAGAGAAGCATAATCCAGTGGTCAAGAGTGTGCATTTCTGCATCAACAACCCGGGTTCGAACCTTGGCAGGTGCAGCAGTGCTTTATTTACTTTGTTTTTTAAACAGTTCTTTGCCCAAGGGAAAATATGAACACCCTTAACCAAAAGTCTGGCTCCGCCACTGCCCAACGACCATCCCTGTCATCTTCAACCATAGGTTCAAGCTCTACTTCTTCTGGAATCACTCCAAGAATTCTTTTAATGATTCCATCTTTTGGGCAATACTATGCTTTGTGATGTCTTCGTGAAGGATTTTAGCCTTCTGTTCAAGCTCCACAACTGTAAGCTTTTTAACAAGGCCAGCTTTCACTTTCTCTTTTAGCTCATCACATTCTTCGAAGCATCCTTTGTGATGTTCAGTTAGAAGCTGTTTTGGGGAAGAAAGCGGTATAAATACGCAGAAACTTAGCCTACTTGATAGCCATTTTGTTGAATTACAAAAGGATGATCCTGATCATGATCTTGAAGATGATGACACAGAAATGTTGGTGCATGGCTCGTAAATCTGAGAAAAAGGTTGAACAAAGAAGATATCCTCAATCTGGTATTCTACTGCAGCACTAAGTCAATTTAGAGCCTTGATTACTGACAATGATCAGATGCAGCTGTGCTCAGATGAAACAATCCTTACAAAGAAAAATATTCTCGGAGTTATTTCCGAAGAATTAAGCAGAGCTTGAACCTATGGTACTGTGATATTAATTGATTCCTTCATGAGGGGGCGAAGTACATTGTAATATTTTCGTTAGTGCAAGCTACGAATAGTGTTATTAAATTTAATTTACTGCTTTTTCCATTAGAGTTTCGTGAACTCCCCTCGCATTTTTGTTTCTTAGCAACTATCTTTAATTTCAAAAAAAATGGCCAGACTGGCATTGGAGACCAGCCGTTATAAGAATGGTTTGTAGCTGGAAGACAGTGATTTGTTCGTTTTCATATTTCTCACAAAGTATTGTCCCTTTTGACAGTAACTAATCTTAAATTGATTTTAAAAATAAGACATGCACATATACAAGTATCCCAACCTCGAGTTAGAACCTTTATGTTTGTTTTTTCTCCATACATGTATTCTTAATATTTTAAGATAATAATAATATCACATAAAAAGTTTTATGCTTGGATTACTTTTTAACCTACTGTTGAAAGTTACTTAGCTTGTCCTATTCTTTAAGATTAGTAATTCTACAGATTGTGTAAATTCCTTTAATTAGCAAAATTACTTGCTCATTAAAACTCAATTAGTGAAGAGCTTTTGAAAGTGGATCTTGAATTAAATACTTTAATGCTATTTAGCAGTAGTGATAATGTGAAGTCGATATGTCCGAGTGGTTAAGGAGACAGACTTGAAATCTGTTGGGCTTCGCCCGCGCAGGTTCGAACCCTGCTGTCGACGTTTGCTTTTTTGCACAAATTCATTCTCCTTTGCTCTTTCATGTTGGCTTTTCTCCATTACTATATATGTCATAGAAGGCCATTTTATTCAGGTTAAATATTAATTAGAGTTAATGTATATTTTTTATACTAGTTTAACCACACGTGCCTTGCGGTTCAGATCATTCCTATTTTAATATAATAATGTAAACATAAACATATATTTTAGTGTAATCACATATATATTTTAATATCACAAGTTTCAAGTGGTTGACTGATCATCACTTTTGTGTTTGCCATGCAGCGCCTGAGACGCATCAATTTGAATCATATTTTTGTTACTTTTTTTTTTATATTTAAAATCTTTTATTGTTTTAAAGTCAATTTTTTATAAAATCATTGATTACATTCTTATTACGTACATAAAAATTTTAAAATTTGAACAAATTTTTCTTATTTCAATGCTTTTATATTTATTTTTAGATTTTCCAGATCTTCTTAAAATCGAATTTAGTTAATTTTGAATTTTTAAACTAATAAAATGTCATGACCCGAACCGAGGCCCTGACCGTGACGAGCATTCCAAACCATGAAGGCCCGGACGCCCTTCTCTATCTGGCAATCATGCACAATGTTCATACAATAAAGGAAGATGCAGAAATATAACTTAATATGGAATCATGGTCATACTCTGAACTTAATTTAACGATAAGAAATTTAAAATCCAACAACTCTAGACAATATCTAAACCAGTCTGCGAAATCTCTATTACATGCTAAAATGACAACTGTCTGAATCTAGGACAAGGCCCCCAGTAGACCCAAAATAAAATAAATAACATAGTATGGAATAAACAGGCCTTCTGCAATAAAGAAGGCTCACCACTGCACAGTCTCTTCTCTCTGAAATCTCTACAACTTAGCCGGACCTCTAGATTGAGCCTCAGACCCTGAGAGATAGGGGGTCAATATAGTTGTACTGGTACGAAGAGCAAATCCAAAATAATAATTTTTATTCAACATAGATGAGAGCAATTTAAAACAGTTCATAAATATATCATATGTTAAAAATCACATGGGCATATTTAAAAGACTATAAAATCATCTGAACTCTGTGACATACTCTTTGTTTTACTTCTGCGCTAGGTGGTATACCCTACAACTCTGAAATTCCACGGGCTATATGGAATTTTCCATAAACTCGGCAGCCAAGCCCCCAACCCAAGTTTGCCGCAAGGGTCGGAGTCTCTGTCTCTACTACGCCACAGGGCCGTTGCCAGCGTACAATAATAATACACCCGTATCGGCAAAATACGGTTTTAGGAAATGAGTCGATTGACTCGTGCCTTCTTCGGGTAACCATCTAACCCTCTTTAGGTCAATTTTTAACTCTTTAAAACATGTATTCTCTGAAATCAAACTCTGAAAACTCTAACTCTGTTATGGCACACATCTATATGGTATCGTCATACCATTGACTTGCAAGTCGCATCTCTGAGCCATTAATAACATATTAAAATCTCTGTTTTCAAAACATAAGGTTTGGGACCACCATATCAATAAATCAAATAAAAAAATCCTCTTTTATAAATCAGGTAAAACCATGAAAGCAACTTTCTTGATCAACTTTTCAATAATACAAGGTGGTCATGTCAAAGTTCTCCTTCACAAGCAATTATTTCTCTTTAACACAAAATGTAATTATATCAAGAAAACACCCTCTCATCATCTCTAAATCATGTTCAAATACTATGACATTAAGAAAACTACTTTCGAATCATAAAACATGTATTTGAACTCTTTTCCGACAAGATCATAAACTTTAATTCAACACAAGAGAGGGATTTCATAATTTGTGCTCTCAAACAATCTTCAATCTCAATTATTCATACATATATATACATGTAAATCAATTTAAGGGGGGGGGGGGGAGGTCGAAAGGCCAAAACAACAATATCACTAAAACATTCAGAAAGCATAATTAAAATCATGGGTTCCAAAACCCCTTTCTAAATTCATGCTTGATAGCCTTTAAATCATATTTGAAAGTTTTCAGCAAGCCCATGTAGTTTAGGATAAACCCCACGTACCTTAGATTTCGTAGTCAAAAGAATGGAACCTAGGTCTTGATCCTTTTCTTGGAATTCTTGATCTTAGGGATGAGTTTCTTGATCTTTGGGGAAGGAGTTAGGGTTTTGTTTTGAGAGGAAAACTGAATTATATCGTGTATTATGCTTTTGGGGAGTGAATCTTATGTTATGGACGGACCTTGGGTGCGGTAAAGATCCAAATTGCCCTTAAAACGCGAAAACAGAACCTGAAAATTAGGTGCGTGCAACGGAGCGTGCATCGCACGCTAATCGCGCACGGATACTGCCTCTTTCACGAAAATGGCTGTAACTTTTTGCACGGGTATCGTATTTTGGAGAAATTGATATTGTTGGAAAGATACTTAGAAGGAATTTCATTTGATCTATAGTAGGACCTCTAATTTGATATATACCAGGATTTAGGATCGATGGAAGTTGACCCAAGTTTAAACATTCACTGAAACTTAATCGCTAGAAATGTTTTCAACTCGTCTTAGAGTTAGGGGATTTTTGTGACTTCAATTCATATTTAAAGGTATTCCCACACTATAGGATTGATAATCACGCATATATTAATAATAAATTATCTAGTTTGGGTCTATACACATAGGAACGACGGTCTAGATTCTAGCCCGAACGTACGGGGTATTACATTATCTCCTCCTTGGGATCATTCATCCCCGAATGAAGGGTAGAGACTCTTTGAAGCTCTAAAAGTGTAGAATAAAGAACGTAATATTGATCTGAATATTTTTACTCAACAAAAATATGCAAAGGGCATCACACGATCTTCATGATAACCCCTAGGGAAACGGGTAAGCACGAAACCTAAGATAACGAAACTTGACATCGACATGATCTTGGCATGTGTTTTATGGCACATGCTCAAAACATTGTAAAACATAACTTTTTCTAAGAGTCCTCGGCCTGATTAAGATTGGTACAAGATATGAGATAAGCTTCTCGCGAAACATATGAATGTTAGCATTCTCTATCTTACAAGATACAACGAAAAGACTTAAACTTAGCAACACTACTTATCTATGCCGCAACATTAATCAACATACTTCATCATTTCCAACTTACAATTCTTCCGTAACACACTAACCACAAGAATTTGTGTCGCTCCGTATAATACTTCTATGTTCGAGCCTAACTCAGAGGAAAAAGGTGCTAATTTAAACTACGAGACCCTACACTTTACATCACATTAAGAAATCACCTCACCTCATCACTATAATTCAACAATCTCAAGTCTTAATTCAAAGAATACTAACCACATGGCACATAGGTTTGTGTTTTCATCAATCAGAACATTCAAGCCTAATCATTACTACATCCACTACATGGATTTCCCTACTAAGACCAACAATTCCAATCACTCTCAAAACTATTTTTGCCACATTTCTCCTTCATAGCTATTTCACACAACAAAAGTTCATCTCTTTCTTTTCCTTTCACCTAAAACCTCAGCTCAAGAATCACGTCAAATTTCTCACCTTCAAGAACATCTACTCCCATACCTAACACACTACTATGCCTCCACAACCACCATCATACTAACATACAGAGGGTCATTAAGGGACCCGAACATAAATATCATGAATGAAAGTAACATTATTAGACCATCACTCATACTTATTGCACTATTCGGGGAGGGACATGAAGTGAAGATATGATACAATAGACACAGAGTGCTTCCGATATCAAGTGTCTAGATCATAAGTAAAGGGTCGTTGGGCATAAACACAACACATCATGGTTTCCTTAGGACAAACCAAAATGAGAAACATAGATGCACATATCATGAGCTATATGGCATAAAGCCAAAATTTATGTCGTTAACAACTAAGGTAAGGATTTCACTTAAAGTGATTGCTCCTCATTCAAAGAGCTCAAATTTTTCCATGAGTTGGCATAAACTTTTACACTTTGTCTAATTCCGGCATAAAATGATTCCACAACATATAGAAACATATTTTCTTAGAACCAAATATGTTGAGAGACATAGATTTTCATGGATCACGAACAACATAACATAGAGTTTGAATAGATTGAATGTTGGATCACTAAGGGATATTATTGCTTCTAGTTTGGAGGCCAGAACATGACATGAGTTACATAGAGAGCTTAAACCTTAGACATAGGTAGGACTCGAATACATAAAACATTGGTAGAATGAACTGTTAAACTGAAGTAGGAGGAACATACTTGAATAGGGGTAGGTTTATCATGACTCTTCCCTAATTTGCCACAATGAGGAAAAAAATTCGAAAACTACCTTAACTTACCATCTCCCCCTTAGATCAAAGTCACAATCCTATACTGGAGAACATAACCTCTCATCAATCTGTAACCACAATTCTCAATACAATAGGGAATATCGGTATATACATGAACACAAACTTCTCTCAATAATTTAACATAAAGACACTAAATTCCTTCTGGACATCCCCCTTCAGGGATACTAATCATAACTTTCTCTAACCCCAAAATCATCCACTCATGACTAACATCATTATAGGCATGGACATCCACGCTTCTAAACACTTAAGAGTTAGGATTTCTGTTCTTGGCAAAAGAAGATGATTTCAATTTGGAGAGAATGTGAATTTGGGGCTAAAGTGTTGTTTTGCTACTCAAATTCGGTGTTTGGGCCAAATTAATGTGGGTGGAATTGACCCAAATGCCCCTGGAAAAACGTAACTGAAAACTGAAGGCTGAAGGAGAGTGTGCATCGCACGCTGTAGAACCTTGGAATGAGGCGTGCGCCGCATGCTCCATCGCATGCTACTCTAGACTGGAGCGTGCGTCGCGCGTAAATCGCATGCAGCTACTGTTTTGGACCTCCAAGCATGCCCTTACACTTTTTTGAAAATTTTGAAAATCACCCGGGATGTACTATTGACTACCCCGATCATGAATCAACTCACAAATCGACTTTCGAAGGCCGGGAAGGTCAAAAATAACCATCAAAGATTGGGAGCTCAAAATATGACTAAGTCTTTTTCTTTAACACTTAGAAAAAGAGGATCATTCAAGTTGTCAGCCCTCTAAGCATGCTACTAAGTGACATTAAGTCGAGAAAACTACGGGGCGTTATGACTACTTAATGTATACTCTAAAAGCATTATTTTCCCAGAACGCTACTCTTAAGTTTTGCTATCCTCAATCATCATCAACAGACAACTCACAGTCTCATGAGCATACATACATATCTCCAATCCTTACCACATAAAAATCCACTCTCCACTACTTAACCTTCTAACAGTAGACCATTAATCACATAACTCATATCATAAAATCTTACCTAACACCATACTACCAGGGGTGCAACTCATTGTTATATACTTACGCCCTTATCCACTTAATGACTCACCCATAATTCATCATTTTAACACTAATCCTCATATACACATACACCTCACAATTACCAGTTAAACTTTTCATCAATTATCAATCTAGGCTCTTTCACAAATCACATCAAGCCTACTAATTCATTCCCACAAATATACATCATTAATCTTAAACTACTATTCTTACCACCACATTTTACATCTAAAGTTCAGGCCTATAATCTAGCAACAATCACATACCACCAGTATTGAAGCATGCAACATATTATACCAGTCCATCAAATTGGAAAATCAACTCAAAATACTCATTTCCTTTAACTACTACCTACAATCACAACCCTTCCATGACATCACTATTACAATATTAAAATTCACTACATACCTTCTCATAAGAAGTACTAGTTTACAACCACTACAGAAAAGGAGATCAAGGGGGTAAAGTCACATAATAGACAGGGTCAACCTTAATCTTATATTATAATCCAATACGATCTTATCTACGCATTCTACTTTCTCACATCATACTTACTTACCCAAGCATACCTTTAGACTACCTTCAAATTTCACATACAACAATGAGTCTATACTTATAAATTATTGGCTGATCTAACTGTTTTCATTCACAGCCTATAAGGAATTTCTGTGACCACCATAACTATCCACTCTGGGCTCTTTCCCTATTTTGAATAAATAAAAATCATAGCCAACCACTTCCTTTACATACAATCGTACAATCTACAAATATTGTTGCACATTAGTCTATCATTATACCACATTAGTCTATCACTATACAATGGCCACCCACCCCTCAATCCATGGTTATAAAACTAAACCATTTATTTTTATAGAAATCACCCTCACTCTGACTGCTAACCTTGTGACTTCATGTCACCAACTTCTAGACCATCACACTACCAATAGGTCCTAACACTTTAACATACACTACAACTTGGGTGGAAATATAGTTCCAACAATCTACTACACATTATTACCCTTATGCATGACATTGTAACAAGAATTTTGAAAGGGACTAGATGCACTTAATACCTCATGCTGAAAAGCACGATTTCATCAGGATCAAAGTTTACATCAGAATCAATACACATTAGAGAACTAATAGACTCCTCTCAAGTACTTGCACAACGTTATAATCTTTTATGACTTAATCAGAAAGGACCATACCATTTCGATTCAAGACTTCTGCACTTGAATCACCTCAACAATGAGGCATATCTGAGAACATCAGAGTAAGGAAAGAATTGGGATAACTTTACTTTCGTATGGACGACACCATAACACAAACTAAAGTATGAAAGAGGAACATTCTGACTCCATAGCACGAACTAGAACATGAAGAAAGAGAGACATTCCTAAATGCCTTGTAGCCTCCTGCTTATAAGTATGACGCGCTACATACCTATAAACAAGAATCTATCCAACATGATTTCGCAGACACCCTGGGACCGTGAATCGTGCTTTGATACTAAGTTTGTCACGACCCAAACCGAGGCCCTGGTCGTGACGAGCATTTCAAACCATGATGTCCCGGATGCCCTTCTCTGTCTGACAGTCATGCACAATATTCATACAATAAAGGAAGATGCAGAAATATAACTTAATACGGAATCATGGTCATACTCTGAACTCAATTAAACAATAAGAAGTTTAAAATCCAACAACTCTAGGCAATATCTAAACCAGTCTGCAAAATCTCTATTACATGCTAAAATGACAACTGTCTGAATCTGGGACAAGGCCCCCAAGTAGACCCAAAATAAAATAAATAACATAGTATGGAATAAACAGGCCTTCTGGAATAAAGAAGGCTCACCACTGCAACGTCTCTTCTCTCTAAAATCTCTACTGCTTAGCCGGACCTCTAGATTGAGCCTCAGACTCTGAGAGATAAGGGGTCAATACAGTTGTACTGGTACGAAGAGCAAATTCAAAATAATATTTTTTATTCAACATATATGAGAGCAATTTAAAATAGTTCATAGATATATTATATGTTAAGAATCACATGGGCATATTTAAAAGACTCTATAAAATCATCTGAACTCTGTGACATACTCTTTGTTTCACTTTTGCGCTAGGTGGTATACCCTACAACTCTGAAATTCCACGGGCTATATGAAATCTTCCATTAACTCAGCAGCCAAACCCCCAACCCAAGTTTGCCGCAAGGGTCGGAGTCTCTGTCTCTACTACGCCACAGGGCCGTCGCCAGCGTACAATAATAATATACCCATATTGGCAAAATATGGTTTTAGGCAATGAGTCGATTGACTCGTGCCTTCTTTGGGTAACCACCTAACCCTCTTTAGGACCATTTTAACTCTTTAAAATATGTATTCTTTGAAATCATACTCTGAAAACTCTAACTCTATTATGGCATACATCTATATGGTATCGTCATACCATTGACTTGCAAGTCGCATCTCTGAGCCATTAATAACATATTAAAATCTCTTTTTTCAAAACATAAGGTTTGGGACCACCATATCAATAAATCAAATCAAAGAATCCTCTCTTATAAATCAGGTAAAACCATGCAAGCAACTTTCTTGATCAACTTTTCAATAATACAAGGTGGTCATGTCAAAGTTCTCGTTCACAAGCAATTATTTCTCTTTAACACAAAATGTAATTATATCAAGAAAACACCCTCTCATCATCTCTAAATCATGTTCAAATACTATGACATTGAGAAAACTACTTTCGAATCATAAAACATGTATTTCAACTCTTTTCCGACAAGATTATAAACTTTAATTCAACACAAGAGAGGGATTTCATAATTTGTTCTCTCAAACAATCTTCAATCTCAAATTTTCATACATATATATACATGTAAATCAATTTAAGGGGGGGAAAAGGCCGAAAGGCCAAAACAACAATATCACTAAAACATTCAGAAAGCATAATTAAAATCATGGGTTCCAAAACCCCTTTCTAAATTCATGCTTGATAGCCTTTAAATCATATTTGAAAGTTTTCAACAAGCCCATGTAGTTTAGGATAAACTCCACGTACCTTAGATTTCGTAGTCAGAAGAATGGAACCTAGGTGTTGATCCTTTTCTTGGAATTCTTAATCTTAGGGATGAGTTTCTTGATCTTTTGGGAAGGAGTTAGGGTTTTATTTTGAGAGAAAAACTGAATTATATCGTGTATTATGCTTTTGGGGCGTGAATCTTATGTTATGGACAGATCTTGGGTGAGGTAAAGGTCCAAATTGCCCTTCAAAATGCGAAAACTGAACCTGAAAATTAGGTGCATGCGACGGAGCGTGCGTTGCACGCTAATCACGCGCAGCTACTGCCTCTCTCACGAAAATAGCTGTATATTTTCGCTCGGGTATCGGATTTTCGCTAAATTGGTATCGTTGGAAAGCTACTTCGAAGACCTTTCATTTGATATATAGTAGGACCTCTAATTAGATATATACAAGGAGTTATGATAAATGAAATTTGACCCAAGTTTAAACATCCACTGAAACTTAATCGCTAGAAATGTTTTCAACTCGTCTTAGAGTTAGGGGATTTTTGTGACTTCAATTCATATTCAAAGGTATTCCCATACTATAGGATTGATAACCACACATATATTAACAAGAAATTATCTAGTTCGGGTCTATACATGTAAGAATGACGGTCTAGATTCTAGCCCGAAAGTACGAGGTGTTACATGAAAATATTTTTAGTTGTCATTAATTCTGATAAGTTCTGATAAGGAAAAGTTTTATCATAACTATATTTAATTAATTTCAGCACTTATATATTAGAAAAAATGATTAGTTTTGATGACCTGTAATAAGGAAAGATTTTACCATTATATATATATATATATATATATATATAATATATTTATATAATATATATATATAATATATATATATATATATAATATATATATATATATAATTAATTTTCAACAATTAAATATTAGAAAAAATAGTGAAAAGACGATTTTATCTAAAGCAAATACTTTTAGTGAAGGGCAAAAAGTTCAAACAACATTTCTAAGGCCATTCACACTTTTAATATATATAGATATAGATATAGATTAATGTCATATAGTAGGCCAATTGGCCAAACCATATCATAATAAAATATTCTTTTATTATAGTATTTGTCTTGTGAATTATCACTGTTTTGGTTTGCCCTGATGATTTCGATTCCAACATATCGATCATCTTCCATAAATTCAATAAATGAAGCTTCCACTACAACAAAAATAATCTTTAGCGGCAATAAATGTGCACTTTAACAAAGAGTGCTAAATTTTTGTAACACTCCACGTTTTCGAACTATAAATTGAACTGTTGTTCCTACGTGTGTAAGCTCTAATAGAAATTATTTCTAAGTAAGAATAAGTGTCATGATCTATATCCTCGTGTTTTAAGTGCTTTTGAGGTAAAAAATCTTCATAGGGATCACTTAGAGAGAAGTTGAGCTAAGAACCTTTGATTCGGCTAAATCTTTATTTTCGATTTTACAAGGGTCTACTTTGAACGTGTATAATTTTTGATACACGTAGAATTTTACAGCTAAATACCCACCAAATTATAGATAATTGATTCAGCTTTCCAACGATGCCAATTTTTCCTTAATCCGATACCCGAGCGAAAAGTTATGATTATTTTTGTCAGAACCAGTAGTTGCGTGCGATAAGCATGCGATGACGCTCCATTTCACCCCTTATTTTCTCTGACTCCGCGCAATTGGGGACAATTAGGTCATTTATCTCACTCCAAAACCGTCCAAAAATACAAGATTTAAACCCCCAAAGAGCTTTCATCACATCATTATTCTCTCTTCCTCTTCAAGAAAACCCTAAGCCTCCAAAGATCAAGAATCAAGCTCTTGGGTCAAGATTTTTAAGAAACGAATCAAGATTCAGGTTCTATCCTTTAAACTAAGTAATGTAAAGTACGTGGAGTTTTCCTAAAACTACATGGGCATGGTGAAATAGTTTTAATGATATTTGAATGTTGAGAAGCCATGAAATTACAAAAGGATTTTGAGATTTACATTAACAATTATGCTTTGTGAACCCTTTTTGATAATATTATTTTGGTCTTGAGGCCTTCCCTTAAATTTGATTTTGTTAGTATATATGTATGTATGTGTTTAGAGTTTTGAAATATGAATTGAGAGAATGAATTAATGAATTTTCCCCTCTCTCATTATGTTACTTCTTGATTTACAAGTTATGGGTTCCTAAATTGCATGATTTAAAGAATGAGTCAAGAGCCTTACTATCTTATATCAATTTTATGATGGTTGAGAATTGAAGAGGGGGATAGTATCATGTTTTAAATGCTAAATGTGATAATAGAAGAAATTTCTTGATTGTTTTGAGAAATTGACCACCATTTGTTGGAATGTTGAAAAGATGAGAATCTTTACATGGTTTGACATATGTTTTGAAGTTTGAATTCTCTTATACTGTTCGAATGTTTTGATGGTCTGAACATTATTTTGAATGAAAGAGTTGTACATGATATTTTATGGCTTAGAAGATATGACTTGCAAGTCTTGGTATGACAATATCAAACAGATGAATGCCATAGCAGATTCAGAACATACTAAAAATACAGATTTTACTCAGATTTTCAGATTTTGAATTCAGAAAGATGCATGTTTAGAAAAGGTTAAAAATGGGATTAAAGAGAGTTAGATGGTTACCCGAAGAAAGTACGAGTTGAAAGACTCTATGCTAGAAACCG
The DNA here is from genome assembly GCA_030864215.1 of Capsicum pubescens. Lineage (NCBI taxonomy): Eukaryota > Viridiplantae > Streptophyta > Magnoliopsida > Solanales > Solanaceae > Capsicum > Capsicum pubescens. The sequence continues at coordinate 16,346,873 of CM061543.1, read as the reverse complement.
TGATTTACCGACATGAGATTATGGTACCCTGCTTTGTGATCTTATGTGCCTTGATTTATGTCATCCCCATTTGGGACTATGGTTAGGAGATTTGCTTTATGATCTTGTCCTCTACCATGACATGTTGATTTGATTGGGGATTTTGGCACCCTGCTGTGTGATCTTGCGTGTCCCCCTTATAGATACTCTAATCTTTGTGGAAAACTTGGATTGGGGACTTGGCCGCCGAGTCAAGGGTGGATTTCATATAGCTTATGGAATTACAGATTGTAGGGTATACCATCTAGCTCAGAAGTAACTTAAAGGGTGGTTCATGATTTCAAAGAAATGTTTCAAAGTCTTTAAAGTATGCCCATGTTTTTTCATATATCATATGTAAAATGTTTTATGAATTGCTCTCACTTATCTTATATATAAATACATTATTTTGGATTGCTCTACTTACCAGTACATACGTATTGACCCCCTATATCTCATGATCTGAGACACATTCCCGCGGTCCCGTTCAGCAGTAGACCTGTGTGTGTCAGAAGTTGCAGTTGGTGAGCCTTCTCTATTCCGAAAGGCCTGATTTTCCGATTTCTTTGTTCTTTCTGTTTTATGGTCTACTGGGGGCCTTGTCCAAGTTTTTAGATAGATGTTGGTTTTCATGTTATTAGAGATTTCGCAGACTAGTATCATGTAGTTTGAATATTGAGTACTTACTTTCGAATTGTCCAGTTACTTATGAGATTGACCATGTTTCTGTTATGTTATCTTTCCGCATTTCTATAAATTGTATGATCGTAGTGCATGATTGCTAGACAGAGAAGGGCGCCCGGGCCTTCAGATTCGGGATGCTCGTCGCGGCCAGGGCCTCGGCTCGGGTCGTGACAATTTTTCACCGGCATTACTTTATTTCCATTGGATCCAATGCTGCTATAGGTTTTAGGAGCATTTACAAATGGCTAAACTGTAATTGTCACTGACAAATGCCTCTAAAAAATATAATTTAACGGCAATTAAGCTATTACCGTTAATTAATTACTGCTAAATATCATTTTTGCATATTTTTTGTTGTAGTGTGCATATCTTTTACACTAGGCCTCTGTCACTCCGTCAAACTAGCTGGTGGCCAATTATTTATGTGTTCAAGTAATGACGATATCCATATTTGCTAAAATGTGAAAGACGTCCCTTGATATGTATCTTTTTCCATGTTATTGTTCCCTTGCATATTGGTCTATTATTTTTTTGGGAGCATGAGATTATCCTTGCAAGATGGTCATCTTTGTGGATTCAGATGATACACTTGCACAAACATACCCAATCACGCTCCAATTGTCAGCATGTTTATGCCGTAAAATGATTAGAAAGTTTAAAGACGCAGTCAATTTTTCTCAATTAGGGGTAAAACTGCAGAGTTTAACGTCTCTCTAATAATGATAAAAAAAAATGACCAAAAAACACACTGCTGAATATACAATGCCTGATGGGGAAATTCAAGAGCACCAACATAAGGAAAAAAAGTAAAACACAAGTGAGATATGGAAACAGTTGAAAGGACAGAACTTCTAACAAATCAACTGTACTGCATGATTTGGCGTCCTGAATGAAACAATAGGACCAATGGAAACAAGAATTTCCAGGTACAAGATAGTGAAGATACACAAGTTTATATATGATTTTAAAATCAAGTAATAAGATTTAATTGAAAAAAAAAAAAACGAGCATAAAACAGCCGCATACAAGAAGTATATCAAAAACTAGTGCAAAAAGATATGATTTTCTATGAACGACACCCAATCTTCTATACTTACAAGGAGACCACATGGGTGCGCACCAAAAGGAAATAAGGGATAAAAGGCTAATCCTTAGGTGTGCATGAAAAGATACACAAGGTAATGATATGATAACATTGACAAGTGCCTAATTTTTACAGTTAACTATACACATTATTTAAACATTCCACAGTTGCATCTGTGCATCCTCCCCTGTTTATCTTTAATCTTGAATCAAAACTATTTGGCTCGTAGATGAAGGATATGGAATAGATCTTCCTGTTTCTGTCCCTTCAGCAGCCAATTTCAAGGAATTGTCACTGAAATGTCAAATAAAAAAAGTAAGAGAATACAAAAGGAAATCTTAATCAGTAAAGAAGTACATACACATAACACAATTCTATATACCTGAGCACAAAATTGTCACGGGATTATACTGGAGAAGTTACAAAATATTGTTAGAACATATGTGAAAGACCAAACAGCTACTCAAACTTATGATAACACTGACAACAAATGAGAACGGAGTTATCTGTAAAGTGGTCTCTGTTAGTATTCAAATTTATCCTCACCACACACTTTACAACAGCACGATGGGCAAATTCAGTCATCATTTGGAGCCTCCTGCTTACAATTGGATGCAAAATAAAGCAATTAGAGGAAGAAGGAGCCGCAAATCAAGCTTTTTTACTTGATGTCACATCACCGTCTCCTTCTCTGAGTGATGGCCTAGATTTTCGCTCCTTTCTTGGTTCTGTTAACAAAAAGATAAGAGGCGCTTCCATTGATAACCTCTCACATGAGTTTCGCATAGAAGTTGATGGAGAAGACACTTGTTCTGGTAAGTGGATTTCAGCTTCCCACATTTTTACGCACCATTTACAAGCTTTTCGGAAAGGGAGAAAACTTTTTCTTTCTGGAGAACGGTAACAAAATTTCTTGTCTTTCTTTCCAACAAAATAGAATTCTATCCAATTGCTGCTAGGTGTTTATTAGCTTTTAGGGATGTAGCCCGTATCTTCACCCCATAACTATAGGACTTCTAATAAGCAGAAACATCTTGAGATTTCGGTGAACAAGAGTCAATTACAGCTTGACACCAGATTTCAGGTTCAATAATTATTTCTTCAGAAGTATATGGCAACTCAGGCAGCTGCTCGTTCCATGTCTTTCCACACAAGGAGACTGGATGGAGTAATCAGTGTCACCATTTAAACTACTTTGTTCAACTTGGGATACCAGTGCACGAGTTTTTGACTCTTCCAACGCCCGGCAAACTTGACTAATTGACTTGCATACATTTCCATTAAGACCAACGTAACGTTTTTTAATTTTACCACACTCCATTGGATTTCAAGTTTCCAGCCCGAAACTAAGAGATGTTTCTAAATTCTCTTTTCAAGGTCAAAGATGGCATGCACTTAGCTAGGCAAGGGTCAGGTTCGCCGGCCCGTGTCTGCCAATCGAATTTTTGCTTCTTTGTAGGGAGTCTTCCCTTGTGACGCCTAAAATTCGTGACAGTTGGTGGCTCACTCATGTTACTGGACAAAATAACAGCAATGTCATCACTTTCTTTTATTGAGGTTGCTTCTGGGCAAGAGTCAGGTTCACCGACCAGGGTCTGCCCCTCGAATTTCTTCTTCCTTGTAGGAGGTCTTCCTCTGCAAGGCTTAGAATTTGTGAGTGTCGCTAGTTCACTCTTGGAACTGGACAAAATACCAGGGGTTTCATCACTAAGTGGCTTCTTAAATGTCTTTGTCGGCATTGCTTCTGGGCAAGAGTCAGGTTCACCGACCACGGTCTGCCCCTCGATTTTTTTCTTCTTTGTTGGAGGTCTCACACTGCGAGGCTTAGAATTCGGGATAGGTGGTTGGTGACTCATTGTTGGTATTGGAAAAAATACCAGTGCCATCACTAGGAGGTGGTAAAACAGATAAATCATGTGGTGATACAGATGAATCTTCTTTTTGGCTTGGAGAAATTGACTCACAATCATCCTTTCCACACAATTGAACATTCTCCATGGCAGGTGCAAAATCCTCTGAAGCAAATTGTTTCTTCAACCTGTTGTAAAGCAATTTTTTTCAGAGGATTTTGCACCAGCCACGGAGGATGTTTAATTGTGTGGCAATGATGATTGTGAGTCAATTCCTCCAAGCCAAAAAGAAGATTCATCTGTATCACCACATGATTTATCTGTTTAACCTCCGTCCAGTGATGTCACTGGTATTTTGTCCAGTACCAGCAGTGAGTCACCAACCACCTATCCCGAATTCTAAGCCTCGCAGGGGGAAACCTCCTACAAAGAAGAAGAAAATCGAGGGACAGACCGTGGTCAGTGAACCTGACTCTTGCCCAGAAGCAACACGGACAAAGACATTTAAGAAGCCACCCAGTGATGAAACTTCTGGTATTTTGTCCTGTTCCAAGAGTGAACTAGCGACACTCACAAATTCTAAGCCTTGCAGAGGAAGACCTCCTACAAAGAAGAGGAAATTAGAGGGGCAGATCCTGGTCGGTGAACCTGACTCTTGCCCAGAAGCGACCTCAATAAAAGAAAGTGATGACATTGCTGTTATTTTGTCCAGTAACAAGAGTGAGCCACCGACTTTCGTGAATTCTAGGCGTCACAGGGGAAGACTTCCTACAAAGAAGAAGAAATTCGATTGGCAGACACAGGCTGGTTAACCTGACTCCTGCCTAGCTAAGTGTATGCCATCTTTGTCCTCTAAAAGAGAATTTAAGAAACATCTCTCTTTGTTTCGGACTGGAAATTGGAAATAAAAATGGAGTGTGGTAAAATGAAGAAAGGTTAAATTGCTCCAAATGGAAATGTATGCAAGTCAATTAGTCAAGTTTGCCGGGCGTTGGAAGAGTCAAACTCGTACACTGATACCCCCAGTTAAACAATTTAGTTTAAATGGTGACACTGATAACTCCATCCAGTTTCCTTCCATAGAAAGACCACAACCATACAGTGAGCTGCCTGAGTTGCCATATCCTTCTGAAGAAATAATTATTGAGCCTGAAATCTGCCGTCAAGTTGTAATTGACTATTGTTCACCAAAATTTCAAGATGTTTCTGCCTATCAGACGTCCTATAGACATGGGGTGAAGATAAGGGCTACATCCCTAAAAGCTAAAAAACACCTAGCTGCAACTGGATACAAATTATATTTTGTTGGGAGAAAAGACAAGAAATTTTGTTACCGTTCTCAAGTAGGAAAAAGTTCTCTCTTTCTGAAAAGCTTGTAAATGATGCGTAAAAATGTGGGAAGCTGAAATCCACTTACCAGAACAAGTGTCTTCTCCATCAACTGCTACGCAAAACTCATGTGAGAGGTTATGAATGGAAGTGCCTCTTATCTCTCTGTTAACAGAACCAAGAAAGGAGAAAATCCAGGCCATCACTCAGAAAAGGAGATGGTGACATGCGATCGAGTAAAAAAAGCTCGATCGGCGACTCCTTCTTCCTCTAATCAAACTCCTCGAACAGTTTTATCTTGGTTGATAGACAATAATGTGGTTGTACCAAGTTCTAAGGTATAATATTGCAGAAAGAAGTATGGTAATCCAATAGTAGAAGGGCGGATAACTCGTGAAGGAATCAAATGCTATTGCTGCCAAAAAAATCAAATGCTCGACGCGTGAGAAGCAAAGGTCCTTGAGAGCTGGATAATTTCCAGAAGGAATTTGTTTTGTAACACGAGATGTGATGTGAGCTGGTAATGGAAGCATGCTTTCCTTACAGGGCATTATAAAGTTGTTGAGAAGTTTATGAATGCACTTCTAGGAAAATTTACATGAAAAACCTCGGGAACGAATATGCACTGAAAACTGAAAAAGGAAAAGTGATCCAAGATATATAGCGCGTCATGCATGTTTTGTCGTGGTAGTAGGCGCGCATAGTGTGTCGTGCAGGGACCCATACCTAGAATGCAAGCAGGCTCCCACGCGTTGCCTGGAATATGACATATTGGGAGTCATATTAATTGTCGTGACTCCCTATTTGTTAGAGTCCCCACTTTTATTCTGCACAAAAGCAAAAAAACTCAAATGAAAAATTTTCCTCTAGCAAAAAACGTAAACCGAAAAAGCACTAAATTCAAGACAGAACAACAAAATGGAAACAGAAAAAGCACTAAATTCAAGATAGAAACGACCAAAGTTGAAAACAAAGAAAGCACTAAATTCAAGACAGAAATGACCAAAATTGAAAAATTTAAAAGCACTAAATTCAAGATAGAAATAACCAAAATTGAAAACTGAAAACGCACGAAATTCAAGATAGAAAGGACCAAAATCGAAAATTGAAAAGGCACTAAATTCAAGACAGAAACAACCAAAATCAAAAATTGAAAAAACACAAAATTCAAGACAGAAACGACAAAAATTGAAACCGAAAAAGAACAAAATTCAAGACAGAATCGATCAAAATTGAAACCGAAAAAGCACAAAATTCAAGACAGAATCGATCAAAATTGAAAACTGAAAAAGCACTAAATTCAAGACAGAAGCGATCAAAATTGAAAACTGAAAAAACACTACATTCAAGACAGAAAAGATCAAAATTGAAAACTGAAATAGCACTAAATTCAAGACAGAAACGATCATAATCGAAAACTAAAAAAGCACTAAATTCAATACCAAAACGGCCAAGATAAAAAACTGAAAAGCACTAAACATTGAAAGTTCACGTGAAAAACGTCAAGATTGAATATGCGTTGGAAGCTAAAAAAGTAAAAGTAATACATTATGTCTAGCGTGTCGTTGCTCAAACTAAAAAAGCACTAAATTCAAGACTAAAACAGCCAACACAAAAAACTGAAAAGTACAAAGCATTAAAAGTTCCGTGAAAAACCTCGGGATTAAATATGCATTGAAAACCAAAAAAGAAAAAGTAATACATAATGTCTAGCGTGACGTTGCTCAAACAAAATAAGCACCAAATTTATGACTAAAACGGCCATGATAAAAAATTAAAAATCACTAAGCTTTAAAAGTTCACGTGCAAACCTTGGGACTAAACATGCATTAGAAACAAAAAAAAGGAAAAGTGATACATGATGTCTAGCGTGTCGTTGCTCAAACTAAAAAAGCACTAAAATCAAAACTAAAACGGCCACAGTAAAAAACTGAAAAGAACTAAGCATTGAAAGTTCGCGTGAAAAACGTCGGGATTGAATATGTGTTGGAAACTAAAAAAGGAAAAGTAATACATTATGTCTAGCGTGTCGTTACTCAAGCTAAAAAACACTAAATTCAAGACTAAAACGACCAAGCTAAAAAACTAAAAAGCACTAAATTCAAGATAGAAACAACCAAAATTGAAAACTAAAAAGGCACTAAATTCAAGACAGAAACGGCTAAAATTGAAAACTGAAAAAGAACAAAATTCATGAAAAAAATGACCAAAATTGAAAACTGAAAAAAGAACTAAATTCAAGACAGAAATGACCTAAATTGAAAATCGAAAAAGTACTAAATTCAATACAAAAATGACCAAAATTGAAAACTGAAAAAGCATGAAATTCAAAACAGAAACGATCAATATTGAAAACTAAAAAAGCACTAAATTCAAGACAAAAACGACCAAAATTGAAAACTGAAAAACCACTACATTCAAGAAAGAAATGACCAAAATTAAAACTGAAAAGACACTAAATTCAAGAGAGAAACGACCAAAATCGAAAACTTAAAAAGCACTAAATTCAATACCAAAATGGCCAAAATAAAAAACTGAAAAGCACGAAGCATTGAAAGTTCATGTGAAAAACGTCGGGATTGAATATGCGTTGAAAACTAAAAAAGTAAAAGTAATATATGATGTCTAGCGTGTCGTTGCTCAAACAAAAAAAGCACTGAGTTCAAGACTAAAAAGCAATAAGGTTTGAAAGTTCATGTGCAAACCTCGGGACAAAATATGCATTGAAAACTAAATAAGAAAAAGTGATACATGATGTCTAGCGTGCCGTTTCTCAAACTAAAAAACCACCAAATTCAAGATTAAAACAGCCAAGATAAAAAAATGAAAAGAACTAAGCTTCGAAAGTTCACGTGCAAACCTCGGGACTGAATATGCATTGGAAACTAAAAAAGAAAAAGTGATACATGATGCCTAGCATGTCGTTGCTAAAACTAAAAAAACACTAAATTCAAGACTAAAATGGCCAAGATAAAAAAACTGAAAAACACTAAGCATTGAAAGTTCATGTGAAAAATACCGAGATTGAATGTGTTGGAAACAAAGAGAAAAAAAATGCATGATGTCTAACGTGTCGTTACTCAAAATAAAAAAACACTAAATTCAAGACTAAAAAGGACAAGACAAAAAACTGAAAAACACTAAGCATTGAAAGTTCACGTGAAAAACATCGGGATTGAATCTGCATTAAAAACTAAAAATGAAAAAGAGATACATGATGTCTAGTGTGTTGTTGCTCTGACTAAAAAAGCACTAAATTCAAAACGAAAATGGCTACAACAAAAAACTGAAAAGCACTAAGCATTGAAAGTTCACGTGAAAAACGTCGGGATTGAATATGCATTGAAAACTAAAAAAAAAAAGAAGTAATACATGATGTCTAGCGTGTCGTTGCTAAAACTAAAAAAGAACTAAATTCAAGACTAAAACTGCCAAGATAAAAAATTGAAAGCACTAAATTAAAGATAGAAACGACGAAAATTGAAAACTAAAAAGACACTAAATTCAAGAAAGAAACAAACAAAATAGAAAATTGAAAAAGCTCTAAATCCAAGACAGAATTGACCAAAATTGAAAACCAAAAAAGAACTAAATACAAGATAGAAACGACTAAAATTGAAAACTGAAAAAGCACAAAATTCAATACAAAAACGGTCAAAATTGAAAACTGAAAAAGTACGAAATTCAATATGGAAATGAATGATATTGAAAACTGAAAAAGCACTAAATTCAAGAAAGAAACGATCAAAATCGAAAACTGAAAAAACACTAAATTCAAGACAGAAACGGCCAAAACTGAAAAGTCACTAAATTCAAGACATAAACGACCATGATAAAAAAATTAAAAGCACTAAGCTTGGAAAGTTCACGTGCAAACCTCGGGACTAACTATGCATTGAAAACTAAAAAAGAAAAATGATACATGATTTCTAGATTGTCATTGCTCAAACTATAAAAGCACTAAATTCATGACTAAAATATCCAAGATAAAAAACTGAAAAACACTAAGCGTTGAAAGTTCACGTGAAAAACGTCAGGATTAAATATGCATGGTAAACTAAAAAAGAAAAAGTGATACATGATGTCTAGTGTGTCGTTGCTCAAACTAAAAAAGCACTATATTCAAGACTAAAACGACTAAGATAAAAAATTAAAAAACACTAAGCTATGAAAGTTTTCACGTGCAAACCTCGGGACTGAATATGCATTAGAAACTAAAAAGGAAAAAGTGATACATGATGTCAAGAGGGTCATTGCTCAAACTAAAAAAGCACTAAATTCAAGACCAAAAGGCCAAGATAAAAATCTGAAAAGCACTAAGTATTGAAAGTCCACGTGAAAAACGTCGGAATTGAATATACGTTGGAAATTAATAAGGAAAAATATTACATGATGTCTAGCGTGTCGTTGCTCAAACTAAGAAAACACTAAATTAAAAAATAAAACAATCAACACAAAAAACTGAAAAGTACTACGCATTGAAAGTTCACGTGAAAATCTCGGGATTGAATATGCATTGAAAACCAAAAAAGAAAAAGTAATACATGATGTCTAGTGTGTTGTTGCACAAACTAAAATAGCACTAAATTTATGACTACAACGTCCAAGATAAAAAAAATGAAAAGCAATAAGCTTTGAAAGTTCACGTACAAACCTCGGGACTGAATATGCATTGGAAACTACAAAAGAAAAAGTGATATTGATGTCTAGTGTGTCGTTACTCAAACTAAAATAGCACTAAATTCAAAACTAAAATGGCCACAATAAAAAACTAAAAAGAAGTAAGCATTGAACGTTCACGTTACAAACATCGAGATTGAATATTTATTGGTGTAACGCCCCACATTTTTGAGCTAGAAATTGAATTGTCATTCCTACGTGCGTAAGCTCTAATTTCATGGTTACTATTTAGATTCATGTGTCACGATCTTTATCCTAGTATATGAAGTGTTTATGAGGTGACAATATTCATAGAAATGGCCTAAAGCAAAGTTGAGCTAAGAACCTTTCATTCATCCAAAATTAGATATTCGATTCTACAAGGGTCTACTTTGAATGTGTATAACTTTGATACACATAGAATTTTTCATCTAAAGACCCACCAAATTGTAGATAATTTAATTAGCTTTCCAACGATATCAATTTCGCTAAAATCCGATAACCGAGCGAAAAGTTATGACATTTTCCGTATGAGGCAGTAAGCCGACACGATCTTGATGCATCGCGTCGACTGCGCTCCAAAACGAAACCTAATGCAAATTCAAAGATGCTTTACGCATTATTTCAATTTCTAATGGGTCTAGCGGCATTTTGGTCACTTTCCTTCACCCAAAATCCATCTATAACATAGAATTTCAGCCCCAAAAAGCCAAAATTGCCTATTATTCACTCTTCCTCTCAAAATCCAAACCCTAATTCTTTCCCTCAAGATCAAGAATCAAGATCTTAAGTTCAAGATTTCAAGAAAAGGATCAAGATCCGAGTTCCATCTTTCAAATCTTATAATCTAAGGTATGTGGGACTACTCAAAACCTTGGGCATAAGTTTAAATATTTTGTCAAGATTAAAGATCTCCAATTTTAATTTATAATAAAGTATATGATATGATTTTTGAAGATTATGCATCATGGGACTGTTTTGACGGAAATATATGTTGATTTGAATTACGTTTCATGTAAATTGAATTATAACTATATATATATATATATATATATATATATATATATATATATATATATATGTATGTATAAATGATTTTGTGCATATTTATAAGATTAATTGAGAGCATGAGTATGAATTCCCTCTCTTGTTGTGAACTAAAGTTTACATTATTCAGTGTGAATGATTTGAAATGCATGTTTTAAGATTTGAAAGTGATATTCTCAAATATCATGGTGTTTGACATGGTTTATATATGATGAGAGGGAGTTTCTCGCTATAACTATATTCTTGCTTTAAAAGAGAAAGAATTGCATATGATTGATTAAATTGACATGACCACCACATTGTTTTGACTCTTGCAAAGAGAAGGTAAATGCTCAAATATTCTTGAGGTTTCAAAGTGATGACTCTATTGTAATGTAATGAAATTTTGGGTGGTCATGTGCATGTTTTGAATATGATGGGCTGTGAATTTGAAATGATATGCACTTGCAAGTCAGGGTATGACGATACCCGGTGATACTATGCCTTTAACAGAATAAATGATGAATGTTTTGAATGCACGATGAATGGTTTTAAAGAACTAAAATTAGGCTTAAAGAGAGGTAGATGGGTACCCGAAGAAGGTGTTTGAGTGTAAGGGATCATCGCCGAAATAACCGAATTTGCCGATTCGGGTGACATGATTGGCTAAAGCCAATGTATACTTGTCCTTGAGACACCGGTATACTAGAATAGAAATTAGGAATCCAATCCTTGCGGCATACTTGGATTGGAGGCTTGGCCGCTTAAGGGAAGATTCTATATAGCTCGTGGAATCGTAGAAATGTAGGGTGGACCATCTATCTCGGGATTAAGATAAATAGTGAGTCAAATTTTTCAAAGAAGTGCCTTGGAGTCACTGAGGTATGCCCATGTATTTTACTTACATATTATGATCCTTGACTTTATGAAATGCTCTCATCTATTTTGTATAAAAAATATATTATTTTGAGTTGTTTCACATACCAGTACATCTGTATTGACCTCCTATATTTCAAGATTTTGAGACACAGTCCTGAGGTCCTATTAAACAGTAGATTGACTTGTCAGGAGTGAAGTGTGCAGTTGGTGAACCTTCTTTATTCCGGAAGGCCTATTTCTTTTCAGTCACTTGCTATTTATTTTGGTTTAGGTCCACTGGGGGCCTTGTCCTAGTTTTAGACAGTTTTGTTAATTTTCGTATGTATTAGAGATTTCGCAGACATAAACAGATGTTGTCTAGATGTTGATTGATCTTCTTTTGTATTGATATGCTTAACTTAGAACATGACCATGATTCCGTATTGCTTCGTATTTCTGCATTTCCTTTTGTATATGAATGGTGTATGTGATTGCAAGTTAGAAAGGCTCTCGGGCCTTCATGGTTTGAGATGCCCATCATGGCTAGGGCCCCAGTTCAGATCGTGACAAACTTGGTATCAGATCACGATTCATGGTCCCAGGGTATCTGCGAAATTGTGTCTAGTAGAGTCTTGCTTATGTGTGTGTTATGCACCACACTTATAATCAGGAGGCTACCGGGCATTTAGGAGTTGTTTTCCATTCTTTCATACTCTAGTTCGTGCTATAAAGTCATCCATAAAAAACTATCCAAGTTCATTCCTCACTCTAATTTCATGGTCCATGCCTCATTGTCAAGGCGATACGAGTCCAGGTGTCTAACTCTCCTAGGGATGTGGTTCTTTCTGATTGAGTTGTTCATAAAGTTATGAATTTGCACAAAGACTTAAGAGAAGTCCATGAGTGCTCTAAAGTGTGTTGATTTAAACACATACCCCTATCTGTATCAGTTGTACGGTTGAGCCTGAGGTATGGAGTATATTCAGTCTTCTTTAATAAAATTCTTATTAGAGATGTTATGTATAAGGGTAATGATGTGTAGTAAAATGTTGGAACAATATTTCCACACGAGTAGTAGTGTATGTTAAAGTGTCATGACCTATTGGTAGCGAGTTGGTCCGAAAATGATATGGAGTCACAAGGTTAGAAGTCAGAGTAAGGGTGACTTTTGTATAAATAGAGAGTTTTAGTTGTATAAGTATTGATTGAGGGATGGTTTTCCATTTTATAGTGATAGAATAATGTGGTAGCAATAATTGTAGATTGTATGATAGTCTGTGAAGGAAGTGACTAGATATGATTATTATTTGTTCAAAATAGAGAGGGAGATCAAAGTGGATAGTTATAGTGGTTGTAGAAATCATTTATAAGTGGTAAGAGGAAAGGGGTAGATTAGTTAATAAGTTTTTGGTAGAGGCTCATTAGTGTTTATTGAATTTTGAGGATCATTGTGATGTATGATTAGGTAAGTGAGTATGATGTGAGGAATTAGAATATGTTGATAAGACTCAAATAGGTTATATTATAAGATCGACTAATCCTATCATGTGACTTTACCCCTTTGATGATCTTTTCTTTAGTAGTGGTAAAATAGTACTTCATGTGAGAAGGTATGTAGTGGATTTGGAGTGGTAATAGTGAGGTTATTGAAGGGTTGTAATAGTAGGTAGTAGCTAAGAGAAGTGAAGTATTTGGGGTGATTTACCAATTTGATGGACTAGTATAGTATGTGACATGCTTTATCGGTAGTGTATAATTAAGGATAGACAATAGGCTTGAACTTTAGATGTGGAGTGTAGTGGTGAGAATAATAGCTTAAGATTAATGATGCATGTTTTGTGGAGTAATTAGCAGGCCTGATGCGATGTGGGAAATGGCCTAGGTTGATGATTTATGAAAAGTTTAAGCGGTAATCATGAGATATATGTGTACATGAAGACTAGTGTTGAAATAATGAATTGTGATTGAATCATTAAGTGGATAAGAATATGAGTATATAGGAATAAGTTGAACCCCAGGTAGCAGGTTGGTAAATAAAGTTTTATGTGTATAAGTGTTTTGTGTACCTAGATTTAATTCTTGAATCTTGTAGTATGGATAAGTCTGGGAAGTTGTTGTATTGTGCTTTTTAGGGTTGAATTGAGAAAAAAAAATAAGTAGGAAATATGTGCCATTAGTATAGTCTTATAGAGTTTGTGAAGTTGCAAGTTGGGTGATTAGAGGTGTAATGCTAGTATAAGGAATTGAAGATGGAATGTTAAGTGTTTAGAAGCGTGGGTGTCTATGCTCGTGAAAATATTAGTTGTAAGTTGATGACTTTGGGGGTTAGAAGAAATTACAATTAGTGTCCTTGAAAGGGGATGTCCTAGAAAAAAATTTAGTGCCTTTTAGTTTTTTTTTTTAATTTAAACCCGCATCTATACCTGCAACCCGCACCGCACCGCACCACACCATTTAAAAAAGAACATACTTTAACCCGCCCCGCACCCGCACCGCATAACTTAAAACCCGCACCACCCCACATAGCTTAAAACCCGTACCACACCGCACCCGCACTGTCCCATTGCCATCCCTAATGATGATTAGTTTTATTTTGGTGTTGTCGTCATTATTAATATTCCTGTTAATATCGTCGTAGTCGTCACTATTGTTTTTGTTATTATTATTATTATTATTATTTCATTATTGTTATAAAACAATAAAGAACAAGAAGAAGAGTGGAGAAAGTAATTCTTATTTCTCTTGAGGGATCTTGAGGTTGAGAATACAATGAACAAAACTCTTTTATTTATAGGAGAAAATACTCTTAGTTTTTGATTAAAAGACAGATTCTTCAAATCCTGATAGATATCAACTAGATCTTATTAGATCTTGATAGACATTCAATATAATGTAAATACATTTATAACACTCCCCCTTGAATGTCTAGATAGATAATGTGCCTCGTTAAAACCTTACTAGAAAAATCCATTGGAAAAAAAATCTAGTGAAGGAAAAAGAGTATACATCTCTAACAATACGCATATAGGCTGCCTCATTAAAAACCTTACAAGGAAAACCCAGTGGGACAAAACCTAGTAAGGAAAAAAGAGTACAACGCGTATTAACTCCCCCTAATGAGAACATCCTTGAACCTTTGCATCCCAATTTTGTGCACCATCTTCTTAAAAGTTGTAATTGGAGAAGACTTAGTGAATAAATCAACCACATTTTCACTTGAACGAATCTGTTGCACGTTGATATCACCATTCTTTTATAGCTCATGTATGTAGGAAAGCTTTGATGAAGTGTGCTTCGTTATATCTCCTTTTATGAATCTTCCATTAAGATGTGCTATGCATGATGCATTATCTCCGTATAAAACTATGGGTAGATTGTCATATTTCACACCACATTTTTCTCGAATAAGATGTATCATGGACCTCAACCATACACATTCTCGACTTGCTTCATGAATAGCTATTATCTCATCATGGTTTGATAAAGTTGCTAGATAGACTGCTTTGTATATCTCCAAGATATGACAGTATCTCCACATATGAACACATTGCATGTTTGAGATCGAGATTTATGCGGGTTAGATGAGTACCCAACATCAGCATGACCAATAAGATCGGGACTGCAATCTTTAGAATAAAATAAGCTTATGTATCTTATCCTATTTCGATGTCTCCTAGTAGGAGTAAAAATATACCTTGCTAACATATTAACCAAAAAGGCTATAGGCTTGTAGTATTTGCAAGGTACATGAGTGCATCAATTGCACTAAGATATGGTACTTCATAACCAATCCAATTCGATATATTTCGAATTTCAGCAAATAATCTATTGCTTTAAAACTTTCCAAGAGTTCCAATGATTTTCAAGCTATAAGCTTATACAATATAAGGATTATAAATAAGTTTTCCAAAAACTTTTATATGCTTTAAGCATCTTGAATCCTTAAAAGTTTTTCACATAAGTTTTGTCAAGTGACAATATTCAACATTTCATGAGTGATATCTTCAAGTGTCTGGACTACAAATCAAATAAGTTTTATACTTAACAAGATGTATCCTTTCATGTCACTTGATAAATGTTTCTACGTCAGCATGCTTAAATTAATGTAGAATTCAGATCCTCGTAATTTTTCACAATATTGCACCAATATTGTATCAAAGATATTGATGATATATCATTTTGTATCGATTCACAATGTGACATAACATTTTGAGATCTCATCACTTCATTATTTTCAGGTACCTGAACCTCTTATAAGGTTTTATGAAGTGTTATGTCGTAGACATTGCCTTCTTATTATAATTATTTTCTCCTTATCCTTTTCAAGGATTTATTTCATTTGGAACCGATTGGTCTATCATGCTTCACGCATGCATAGACTTTATCCTTTAGAGACATAAAATAGGAGCACTTGCAGCTCAAATATGAGATGTTATGAGATGTTTTTGGCATTTAACTTGAATTATCTTTTGAATGAGGATCTGATGATAATTCCTAACATATTTCATAGCTTCTTATAATCCCCCCTCTATGTTAGAAAAATTAACATACATCCTCCATCTTCTTTGAGGAATCCATCTTTGTGTATCATGGTATATTCATTAATCGTATATCGCACATCAAAACTTATTAGATGGACAATGTGTGGTTTCAGACTTAGAACCAACATTTTGAGGGGGAATTAATCATAATTTATTGGTTTGATGCGTACAAGTACTTCTGTAAATATTTCAAACCAACACATGAACTTTTGTTCTCATTAGCAATGGTTTAGCTATTTATCGAAGACATTCAATGCCAAACCATCATCATCAAGATGAATTGTCTTGATTACGCAATCTAAAAATTATGTTCTTAACTCAATTTTATTGAGCAAGCAACTTTATGAATGTCAAATTGCAGGTTGACAATAAACGTACAAGTGATCATCTTATATCGATGCATCTTAATAGATCACATGACTAGTGGACGGGCCCTCATTCACCTTTTATATTTATTAGATTTTGAGGGATCCAATCCAATAATTAGTTAGTCCAACCAACTTATCATGAGAACAAACAACATGAATAATTCATAATTCTTGAAGAATTTTCTAATTATTCATTACATGTCCAATACTCAATATGCATATCTTCGGAATGTCATAATCGTTCATGTCAACTTATGAACTTTTATTCTAGCAAACTCCAAGTTTACCATGACATGTACCCTTTTACTTTAGTAAATTTCAGATTTACTATTACATGAATAAATTTCAGATTTACTACTTTAGAAGTAGATTTCAAAATAACTCATCTCAGCTATTCTGCCTCTTTCGGAGGTGAGTTGTCATACCATCACAATCAAGTACACGTTTATATTAATAAGCTTCAGTAAATATTATCACATTCACCCTAGGAAATGGATCTGTGCTTATAATAATCAAAATTCTCATTCCCCAAGAATGGAATATAATCGTGTCTTAAGCCTATCAAATTATGATAGCTTATATATCTTATAACCTCTTTCATCATATTGCTACCTCATGAGCTCATCATATTGCTACTTCAGGAGCAAATTGAGTCATACATATGATGTAGAGAATTTTTCTCTAGCACATCTTATAATCTTAATAAGAGTGTGAAAATATTATCACTTTTGATGATTATTATCATATTGTCTCTCCACGCTTATATTCGTGCATTCAATCACTTGTCTTCTTTCAACAATGAAGCAAGTTGTTAACTTTCAGATTTATGCTACTATATTCACTTCATGGAATAGAGCATATTAATGGGATATGTTTCATGACCTTTTATTAAACACCCATTACTTTGCCTTAACCATTATAATATCATCAATATGGTGTATTGAGATTCAAACTCAACATCTTATCCATATAAAGGCGTCTTAGGCATAAATCGATGGGACTTGAACCCAAATATTATCATCCCTTTTGATAATATTATTCTTGATGAATGAATTTAAAACATAAATGGTTCCAAACCAATTATTTTTCCTCAAATCCAACAATAATTATATCATTAATAGAAAGATACAAATAACATAAGGAATTACTAACCTTGACCTTTAGATTTATAATCTCACCTTATTTGGCAGAGTCTCGTGCTGATAACGCGTTATAAAACAATAAAGAACAAGAAGAAGAGTAGAGAGAGTAATTCTTATTTCTCTTGAGGGATCTTGATGTTGAGAATACAATGAACCAAATCCCTTTATTTATAGGAAAAAATACTCTTAGTTTCTGATTAAAACACAGATACTTTAAATCCTGATAGTTATCAACTAAATCTTATTAGATCTTGATAGACATTCAATATAATGTAAATACATTTATAACAATTATTTCATTATTAATAATTCTTTATGCAGTATTATTAATCATTAAATTTTATGCAGCATTCCCAACATTATTATAAGTATTATTGTAATCTATCTATCTATCTATCTATATCTATCTATCTCTCTCTCTATATATATATAAACACAAAGATGCTGACGTGACACATTCTAAGACCAGAAATTCTGATTATCTTTTTTGTGTTTTTTTGGCCTTTTTCTAATTTTAAAAGATCAAAAATTACACCTTAGAATTTACCTAATATTAAAGATAGTAATTATTTAATTCATTTCTTTATCAATGCTATATTTTTTTTTCCTAAAACTTTCTTGTTTCTTTCCTTTATGGTTGTATGATTTTTCCATCATCCACAAAAAGTAATATTTATTTCAATGAATTTAATGTGCCTCAAGTTTTTACATTAACCACCAATATATGGCCAATTTATTCCTCTGCCTCTTGGTATCCAATTTTTTCCCTATATATAAGTTTTTCTTGCCTCAATGTGTTGTTCCGTTGTATTTTTTTTAATTGTCTGAAATATATTTACTAACAAAGATATCTTGTACGATTTTATTTTTCAACCTTATTTTTTCAATCATTTAGATTTTGACATTGTATATTGATTCTAAGGCACAAAAACCTTACACGTTAGTTTAACTTTGTTTACTTATGATTCTCATTTACAATGCAATGAGATGATTAACACATGGTGGATTAGGTAAAAGAAGACTAGAAGATGAGGAGGTGAGATCTCGGGACAAGAACAAAGATACCATCATCATTAGCCACCTGATATGAATATTTTTCTTTTTGTAATGTCTTTTCTTTGCTTCATCTAAATAACATAAAACTAATGTTCTTTATATTTGACTTTGTAAAAAAAGAAAGTATTTGAAGACCTCTCTTTCACCATATGCAAGGTATCTACTTTTCTATTAATCAAAATATTTAAATGGCTTGATTTTGCTAATATAATAATTATTTATTTTCTCTGCTAAGATTTCTTTATGGCTTAATCTCCTTTTCATTCTTTAACAATCTTTTTTCCGCCCTTTTTTTTTTTTTTTTTTTTTCTTTTGGGTAGAGCGTTACTAGAGATGTAATATATGATATCAAAGAATAAGAACATCGAGAAAAATGTTTATGAAATTAGCTAAAAGTATATTTTATTTGATGTTAATTTTGTATTTTAGAAGGTTTTGTTTGATTTTAGTTTAAAGAGAATTTCAGTGAATTTATATTCTATATCTCAATTTGCAATTAAAAATTGAGTTGAATTTTTATATATGTATAATTGTTATTAATATAGTTATAAGGTGAAAGCTACCGGATTTTGATTTTAAATTTATCCTTATACATAGTGCTCCTAACAACATTCTAATACAAAAGTTTTTCTTTTTTTAAAAAGAAAAAGATATAAGTTGATTATTGAAAACTAACAATCATTTCATAGTTTTATTAATATGCTAACAATTGTATTTATGCTAATAATTAAGTTTGTGTTGGTTTTTTATTTTTTTCTTTTACTTTTTTGATATTCTTTTTCCTAACCATTATTTTATTTATTATTTAATACCTAACTTTAAAATTATAGAAGTCACAGTCAAATAATCATATATTTTTCCTTAGTAAAATTCAATAAATAACCGTTTTAATCTTCTACAATATTTTATATAATTGAAATAACAAGCCTCTATTAAAAAACTATTCCTTGTATAAAATGTTCAAGTTGAAAGTGTATGATGATTCATAGCAGATCTCCATTTTTAATATCTTGTACATCTTCAGATAATATTAAAGCGTTTATATAAAGAAATAAATAAAATAAAATTACCTCTTAGTTGTTATTGTTAAGACTTTTACTTTGTCTTTTCTTTTTCCTTTTCGTCGTGCCTTCTTTTATTTTGTTTTCTTATTCAATTTAATATACATTATTTTAAATGAGTTGTGTTATATATGACCTTAATTAATTAATGTCACACATACAATCATTTAGTCAAAAAATAATATATAAATTATCTAGCGAATCATGAAAGGTGGCAAAATTATGAAAAAATATTTGATTGTAATTATTGTTTCTTTCATAAAATTATAACATTAATATTTATACATATTTTATTTTATTTTTTACGATCGCGCGAAGCGCAAACAGATACACTAGTTAATATTAATAGTGAATTGTTAGACAAACATCACTGCCTAATTACATAACCAAACCCAACTTTAAAAAAAATCACAAAGCGATATGTATCTAGATATATAGGTATCTGAAGATATATATGTTCTAACAAAGCCTAACATGTGTATCGTCAAATACACTGGTATCGAAAGACACACATTTTTTTTCTTGTATAGAGTGTGTATCTAAAAATATGCAGATACACGATCAGTCGATGTATTTGTGATACACGACAATTACTGTAATTTTTGAAAGTTATGTTGCACCTTGTAATTATGATCTAAAGCTCCTACATTTTTGTGATTTGCCTTTATGTTGGGTTCGAAACTGATAGTACGTCATGCAAAAACTAATAATTGCAAACTATAGTGACGATAATTCAGTGACAAAAAACCATACTAAAAATTTAATGTTATTAATATGGTTTAGCCAATTGGCCTACATATTAAAAACTATAACAAAGTATAATATCTATTATGAAAAAATCTCTCCCTAAATAAGACTCTTTAAATGATAATTAAAAGATACAAAACTTTTCTTCTAAGAAAAAGGTTAGTTAAATATAAAAGATAATTATATTTTTCTTTCAACAAAAATAAAAAAAATTATGGTAATCCTTTAACTTTTCTTCAATAGAAAATTAGAAATCAATTTTGATAAACGTATCACATAAAAGTTGTATGCATGGGTTACCTTTTAACCTAGTGTTGAAACTTGAAAGTTGTCCTATTTTTTTAGATTAAAAATTCTATAGATTATGTGTAAATTCCTTAACTTAGCAAAATTACTTGCTCATTAAAACTCATTTGTAAAAGCTTTTGAAAGTGGATCTTGAATTACTTACTTTACCTCTTGAATTACATAAAAGCAATTTTAAGAAAATTATAATATCACATAAAAGTTTTATTCTTGGATTACTTTTTATCCTACTATTGAAAGTTACTTAGCTTGTCCTAATTTTTTAGACTAATAATTCTATTCATTATGTGTAAATTCCTTTACCAAAATTACTTGCTCATGTAAAAAACTTTAGAAAGTGAATGTTGAATTATTATACTTTAATATTGTTTAGCAGTTACAATAATTTTGAGTCGATATGTCCGAGTGGTTAAGGAGACAGACTTGAAATCTGTTGGGCTTCGCCCGCGCAGGTTCGAACCCCGCTGTCGACGTTGCTTTTGCCAGATTCATTCCCATTTTCCTTTCCCTGAGTTGGCTTTTCTCTATTACTACCCGTTATTTTTTTCTTGAGTCGAGATTGCACGAAAACAACAAAACTATAAACACGAATCAAGAACTAAAAGTTCTGAAAGAGAAAAAGTAGTTAGGACGAGATTGCATGAAAACAACAAAACTATAAACACAATCAAGAACTAAAAGTTTCGAAAGAGAAAATAGTTAGGAAGCAAGCTACATGTCAACATAGCTATATCAGTTTATGTCACAGAATATCAATACAGCTATATATGAACATAGCTCTTTTCTCCATTACTACCCGTTATTTTTTTCTTGAGTCGAGATAGCACGAAAACAACAAAACTATAAACACGAATCAAGAGCTAAAAGTTCCGAAAGAGAAAAAGTAGTTAGGAAACAAGCTACATGTCAACATAGCTATATCAGTTTATGTTACAGAATATCAATACAGCTATATGTGAACATAGCTCTTTTCTCCATTACTACCCATTATTTTTTTCTTGAGTCGAGATTGCACGAAAACAACAAAACTATAAACACAAATCAAGAACTAAAAGTTCCGAAAGAGAAAAAGTAGTTAGGACGAGATTGCACGAAAACAACAAAACTATAAACACGAATCAAGAACTAAAAGTTCTGAAAGAGAAAAAGTAGTTAGGAAGCAAGCTACATGTCAACATAGCTATATCAGTTTATGTCACAGAACCAATAGAACTATATGTGAACATAGCTCTTTTCTCCATTACTACCCGTTATTTTTTTCTTGAGTCGAGATTGCACGAAAACAACAAAACTATAAACACGAATCAAGAACTAAAAGTTCCGAAAGAGAAAAAGTAGTTAGGACGAGATTGCACGAAAACAACAAAACTATAAACACGAATCAAGAACTAAAAGTTCCGAAAGAGAAAAAGTAGTTAGGAAGCAAGCTACATGTCAACATAGCTATATCAGTTTATGTCACAGAACCAATAGAACTATATGTGAACATAGTGTTGGGTTCGAAATGGAGAGGGCGTCATGCGGAAGCTATTAGTTGCAAACTATTGAGACGATAAATCAGACGAAAAGAAAAACATACTAAAGACATGATGATTATATAGTTTGGCCAATTGGCCTACATATAAAAACCTAATATCAAAACCATTACACCTATTGGGAGAAATCTCCCCCTAAACAAAGACTCTTTAATGACTACATTGTGAATGCTATTGGGTTATAGTATGAGAAGGGGGTCTTCTATTTATAGATGTCCAAAACCTTTCCTCCAAGAAAGAGGTTAGCCAAATATGAAAAAGAATTATATTTTTTTCTTTCAGGAAAAGTAAAAGTAATTATGGTAACTTTTATTTTCCTTCTAAGAAAAAGTAAAACTTAAATATAGTAAGAAAATCATGACAAAAACCCTAACACATAGCTCTTTTCTCCATTACTACCAGTTATTTTTTTCTTGAGTCGAGATTGCACGAAAACAACAAAGCTATAAATACGAATCAAGAACTAAAAATTTCGAAAGACAAAAAGTAGTTAGGATGAGATTGCACGAAAACAACAAAACTATAAACACGAATCAAGAACTAAAAGTTCCGAAAGAGAAAAAGTAGTTAGGAAGCAAGCTACATGTCAACATAGCTATATCAATTTATGTCACAGAACCAATACAGCTATATGTGAACATAGCTCGTTTCTCCATTACTACCCATTTTTTTTCTTGTGTCGAGATTGCACGAAAACAACAAAACTATAAACACGAATCAAGAACTAAAGGTTCCGAAAGAGAAAAAGTAGTTAGGACGAGATTGCACGAAAACTAAAAAACTATAAACACGAATCAAGAACTAAAAGTTTTGAAAGAGTAGAAGTAGTTAGGAAGCAAGCTACATGTCAACATAGCTATATCAGTTTATGTCACAAAACCAATACAACTATATGTGAACATAGCTCTTTTCTCCATTACTATCCTTTATTTTTTTTCTTGAGTCGAGATTGCATGAAAACAACAAAACAATAAACACGAATCAAGAACTAAAAGTTTTGAAAGAGAAAAAGTAGCTAGGACGAGATTGCAAAAAAACAACAAAACTATAAACACGAATCAAGAACTAAAAGTTCTGAAAGAGAAAAAGTAGTTAGGAAGCAAGCCACATGTCAATATAGCTATATCAGTTTATGTCACCGAACCATTACAGCTATATGTGAACATAGTTCTTTTCTCCATTACTACCCGTAATTTTTTTCTTGAGTTGAGATTGCACAAAAACAACAAAACTATAAATACGAATCAAGAACTAAAAGTTCTGAAAGAGAAAAAGTAGTGTAACACCCCACATTTTGGGCTAGAACGAAAATCGTCTTTCCTACGCGTAGATGTTCCAAAAGCCATAAATCCTATGCAAGTTTGGCATGTTAATCAATTATGTAGTGTGGAAACCTATTTGAGCATGAGTCGAGATCATAGAGGTCCCTTAACTCAAGGACTAGTTGAAAGCTTTCCTATCGTTCAAGTTTTAGTGAGTGTCAAAACTTGAAACAAATTCAATCGACCATAAATCCATGTATATGACAAATTGGGTGGCCTACTATATATCAAATAAAAGTTCTTTGAGTCCTCTTTGTAACTCCACCAATTTTTCCAAAATAAAATACAGAAGAAAAAAGTTATGTCCATTTTACTCCAGCATATTAGCCTGGCAACTGAGTGACGACAATTCTGACGGCTTGTCACAAATCTGACGACTTGTCAGAATATGTCGTCAGCTTTAGGCAGAAACCCATCAATTTCAGCTCCCAGGTGACAACAAAATCTGACGGCTTGTCACAGATCTAACGGCTTGTCAGCCTTGGTCTTCAGCTGAGAATTTCAGCAATTGGGAAGTAATTTCGTAGGGGTATTCTGGTCTTTCCCTCACTACAAAAACCTTTCACACGAAGTAAATCACCCCGTAAGTGTTATTAATCAATCATTATCAGTTTTACAACATCAAAAACTTCCTCTTCACTCTCAAAATAAGATCAAATTAGGGTTTTCTCCAAGAACAAGAAATTCAAAAAAATCAAGCCTTAAGTTCAATATCTCCACGAAACAAATCAAGATCCGGGTTTCATCTATCAAGATCTAGGTTCCATCTTTCAGATCTTATAATTTAAGGCACGTGGGGTTTATCCTAAAAACTACATGGACTTAAAACCATTAGAGCATGATTTTAAGATTTTTATGCATGAATTTCAAAGGGGTTTTTGGAATATATGCTCTAAATTACGTACTCCGAATATTTTAATGTTACTATTGTTTTGACCTTGTGGTCCTATCCCCTAAATTGATTTACATGTATATGTATATGTATGGGATTTGAGATTTAAGATTGTTTGAGAGCATAAATTATGAACTCTCTCTTGTGTATTGGATTAAAGCTTATGGTTTTGTTGGAAAAGAGTTGAAATGCATGTTTTATGATTTGTAAGATGTTTTCTCAATGTCCTTGTACTTGAATATTATTTCAAATTGTTGAGAGGGTGTTTCTTCATATAACTATGTGATGTTAAAGAGAAAGAATTGCATGAGATTGAGACTTTTAACATGACCACCTTTGTTTACTGAATCATTGATAAAGAGAATTAACTGCATGGTTTTACATGAGTTTCTTGAAAGAATTGTTGATATGGTGGTCCTGAATTTCATGATTTAAAAACAGAGATATAAATTGATATAAATGGCTTAGAGAATGTGACTTGCAAGTCAATGGTATGACAATACCATATTTGTGCATATGCCATGACAGAGTTAAGGATTTCAGAGTATGTTTTCTGAGCATGCATGTTTAAAGAACTAAAAATAGGCATAAAGTGGGTTAGGTGGTTACCCGAAGAAGGCATGAGTTCAAGTAACTCTTAGCTTGAAACCGTATTTGCCGATACGGGAAGATTATTACTGTACGTTGGTGACGGTCGTGTGGCGTAGTAGATTCAGAGACTCCAACCCTTGTGGCATACTTGGGTTGGGGGCTGGGCTGCCGAGTTAATGGCAGATCCCATATAGCCCATGGGATTACAGATTGTAGGGTACATTACCTAGCACAGAAGTGAGACAAAGAGTGTCACAGATTTCAGATGTTTTCACAGAGTCTTTTAAAATGCCCATGTGATTTCTTACTATATGATATGTTTATGAACTACTTTAAATTTTTCTCATTTATGTTGAATATAAATAATTATTTTGGATTTGCTCTGCATACCAGTACATCTGTATTGACCCCCTCCCCTACCTCTCAGGTTCTGAGGCTCAGTCTAAAGGTCCAGATAAGTAGTAGATAATTCAGACAGCAGATCAGATTGTGCAATGGTGAGCCTTCTCTATTCCAGAAGGCCTAGCCTTTCATATTATGTCATTTATTACAATTTTGGTCTACTGAGGGCCTTGTCCCAGTTTTCAGATAGTTGTCAGATTTTCATGTAGTAGAGATTTCGCAGACTGTTCCAGATGTTGTTAGTGATTTTCAAATTTCATTCTTTATTGTTAAACTTAATCCAGAGTATGACCATGTTTCCGTATTAGATTGTAATTCCACATTTTCTTTTATTATATGAATATTGTGCATAACTACCAAATAGAGTAAGACGTCTAGGCCTTCATGGTTCGGGATGTCCTTCACGGCCAGGCCCTAGTTGGAGTCGTGACAAACTTGGTATTAGAGCATGGTTCATGGTCCCAGGGTGTCTACAAAATCGCGTCGGGTAGAGTCTTGTTTATGGGTGTGTAGCACGCCACACTTATAAGCAGGAGTCTACTAGGCGTTTAGGAATGTTTCCCTTTATTCATGTTTTGGTTCATGATATGGAGTCGGAATGTTTCTCTTTCATACTCTAATTCGTGCTATGGTGTCACTCATACGAAGGTAACAGTCATCCCAATTCTTTCTTTACCTTGATGTTTTCAGATATGTCTCATTATTGAGGTGATTCAGGTGCAGAAGTCTAGAATCTAAATGGTATGATCCTTTCTGATTGAGCCATTTAAGATTTTAAAATTGTGCAAGGACTTGTGAAGAGTCCGTTAGTGCCTAAGAGTGTATTGATTCTAGTATGAACTTTGATTCTGATGAAATCGTGCTTTTGAGCCTGCAGTATTAAGTGTATTCAGTCCTTTTCAAAAATTTATGTTGCAGATGTCATGCCTAAAAAGGGAAATGATGTGTAGCAGAATGTTGGAACAGTATTTTCACCCGAATAGTAGTATGATTTAAAGTGTCAGTGTCATGACCTATTGGTAGTGATATTGGACCAAGAAGTTGGTGATATGAAGTCACAAAGTTAAAAGTTAGAGTGAGGGTGACTTTTATGTAACTAAATATTTTATTTGAATAACCGATGTTTGAGGATGATTTACCCCTTTATAGTGAAAGACTCATGTGGTAGCTAGTAGTATGTGTGGATTTTATGGTAGTCTGTGGGGGGGAGTGTTTGACTCATATTTTTATTTATACAGAGTAAGATGCGTATTCTTAGATCATTGAATATTGTGTGTCAAGTTTCTATCTCTTGTAATCTTGTTATCATTGAGTTGGTAATAATGTGATATGTCCTTGTGTGTTAGTTTAGCAGAAGGTAAACAAGGAGTTATTGGTCAAGGTGAATTGTTGTTTGCTTGAAGTATGAAAAAGGCTAGATTAGCCAGGAGGTTATAATTATAGACTCATGGTTGTTGTCGAATTTGAAGATAGTCTAAATGTACGCTTGGGTAAGTAAGTGTGATGTGAGAAAGTCGTATAAGTAGATAGGATTGTATGGGGTTATAATATAAGATTAAGGTTGACCATGTATATTATGTGACTTTACCCCCCCCCCCCCTTGACCTTCTTTTTGTTGGTAGTTTTAAACTAGTACTACTTATGAGAAGGTATGTAGTAGAATTTTAAGGTATTTGGATAGAATGCCCCAATTTGATAGACTAGTATATTATGTTGCATTCTTCATTGGTGGTAGATGATTGATGTTAGACTATAGGCTTGAATTTAATGCAGAATTTGGATGTAAGAATAGTGGCTTAAGATTAATGATGAATGTTTTGTGAGAATTGTGTGTCAGGTTGGGTTGTAAGTCATGTTTAACACTAGACATTAAGTTTGAATAGTTAATGTCCATGAAGGTGGATGTGATGATTGCTTGGTTAATGGTACTAGTTATATGGAAGTGATCTAATAGTCTTGAACGGTGTATGCAATAGATTAAGTTTATTTGATTCGTAATGAAGTATGATGTTGTATGTATGAGGTAGAAGTATGCCCAAGGTGATATGAGGTTGAGGTATTTTTCTAAGGCTATTACATGTTACATGTGGCTAGTAGACATAGTAGTACCGTTGAGTTTCTAGGTGGAGAAAGACTAGTAGTATGATTCATCAAAGGCTTGGTGATATCCATGTTAA
This sequence comes from Capsicum pubescens, assembly GCA_030864215.1. Lineage (NCBI taxonomy): Eukaryota > Viridiplantae > Streptophyta > Magnoliopsida > Solanales > Solanaceae > Capsicum > Capsicum pubescens. The sequence continues at coordinate 16,319,225 of CM061543.1, read as the reverse complement.
GTTTTAGAATCTAAGTTTGAATTTTTGAAGGTTGAACTGACAAAAATAAGAGTTGAAGCGCTATAGGGTGTGCACTCCGACTATGGGGATACTCACGAGGATTTGAAGTTAGTAAGTGTTCAAGTATTATGGGATTGGATATTGGGGCTATAGAAAGATAAAGTGTGTCTCAGAAGGTAGTATTAACAGTGGGTTTTCCACTTTCAAATGTAATCATTCTGGTTAAGTTCTATGATATGCGTGTATGGTCGTTTTTACAGACCCTAGAGTTCAGTGAGTGTAGTTCAGTTTTGAGGCTAGTAAGGGATCTCTTAAACTTAAGATGATGGCTTAAAGATAAGGGGGAGATCATAAAACAAGAGACGAAGTTAGGCTCTCAGATTCTAATAGTGATGTCAGTATGATATAGAACATCAGAAAGTGAGAGTGAAACTCAACCCATTCTTATCTCAGTATTTTTTAGTTATCCCAATACCTACTCATGCCTTATGTTTCAGTTCCATGATCATGGTTCATGTTCATGCATATTATAGAAAATCATGTGCTCTTCCAGTTCCCAAATGAGGAATTCCAGTTCATTTCAGTAGTCGAAATCACATTCCATAAGTTATGAACTCCAAGTTGATTTCATGCAACTCATGACTTATGTACTCATGCTTTATAGTGTGCTTGGTTTCCATAACTTATGTTGCACGCCAAACGATTGGCGAGATTCAACATATAGCCAGGTATGCCCTCAACTCAGATCACTTTGATAAAACCGTGATGTTGATTCGTTGTTCCTTAGGTTTCAGTTAAGTGTCAAGTCTCATATGATATCCTTCCATGTTTCAAGGTATTATGTTCTAACCTTTTAGTGACTCCTCCTTATGTAATGATAGTGGTGATGAGTAGATGTTTCTTGTTGATGAAAGATCATTGTATGCTTGTCTTAGATAAGACCATAAGTGTGAAGTAATATTTAGGGCCATGTCTTTGATACATGTGATGGTTAGTGGAAATTTATGTGTGTATATTCTTGGGATAGCGCGTGGGAGTTATATTGACAATGGTTTAAAGACTATGTGAAGTATGTATTTACGGGTGTTAGCCTTGAAGTTCATATGTGGTTATAAAGATAGGCTTGAATGACATGCTGGGATTTAAGTGGAGGAACGTAATATGTTCTAGTAAATCCATTGTAGGAGTTCAGAGTTAGTCATCATTGAAGTGGTAAGGCACGTTATGTTTAGGATGTGGTCTCTAAAAAGATATATAAGACTGAATCATATGGTTTAGACTAGTATCATTGTGCGGCATGTTGTATTTTGTGGTTTGGAGTTAGGCTTGATCACGGTGAGAGAATTTAAGTCACTTTAGACATTAGTAGAAAGATTTATCAATGCCCATATGAGAATTTTAAGTTGAATCAATTGAGCATGGTATTTAAGGGGAATAGTATAGTTAAGGAAGTATTCGGGAAGTGTGCTAAGTTGGAAAGTAAGAAATTGCATTGCCTAAGGCCTGGTAATTCTACCCTAGTTTATGAGTTATATGTCTATAGTCTATACTACAGAGTAGTGTCAATGTTGTGATTCCTTAGTCAGATGTCTGGTGTAGATTATGACCAAGATTCTTTTGCTCCCTAATGTTACTAGAACTTCCTTAGAAAGAGCGTTGAAGAGATACTCCAGTTAAGCATAAGTTTCTAAGTACAATTCAGTCTGTATAGCCAGTAATTCAGTTTAACAGTCAGGCAGACAAGTTACTGTGGTTTTCCACCTTTTCTCCCAGCCCTACTATCCGAAATCTCATGCGTAAGACCATCCCCAAGAGATCATCTATTCCATCCATGTAAATTATGAATCCAGTTCAGTCCAAGCATCATGTTTCAGATTCAGCTATTTAGTCATGACTCAGTTCATAAGAGTTCAACGCATAATCTCAAATTTTTCTAAGTATTTTAGCTCAGACAGTGTAATACCCTGGTACAGTCTAAGTCTTGTTACCTCATGATTCGTACTTGCCTAAGTTATCACTTATCAATTCAATATATATGATTGGATCATGAACACTTCAAGGGAATCCTAAATTCTTAGCATTAATCAGCTCCTTGAAGCAAGTAAAGTCAAATCAGCACAGAATTCACTTTCGTGATAGAAGTTTAAATGTTTCAGATCAGTTATATCCTTTCTTAGAAGATACATCATGTCTACGTCATTTCATATCTTTAAACTTCAACATTCCTACCCATCATTCGGGGACGAATGATCCCAAGGGGGAGATAATGTAACACCCCACATTTCGGGCTAGAGCGAAAACCGTCTTTCCAACGCGTAGATGTTCCAAAAGCCATAAATCCTACGTAAATTTGGCATGTTAATCAATTATGTAGTGTGGAAACCTATTTTATCATGAGTCGAGATCATAGAGGTCCCTTAACTCAAGGACTAGTTGAAAGCTTTCCTATCGTTCAACTTTTAGTGAGCGTCAAAACTTGGATCAACTTCAATAGACGATAAATCCTTGTATATGATGAACTGGGTGGTATACTATATATTAAATGAAAGGTCTTTGAGTCCTATTTCCAACACCACCAATTTTTCCAAAATTCGATACCATAGCAAAAAGTTATGCCCATTTTACTCCAGCATATCAGCCTGGCAACTAAGTGACGACAATTCTGACGGCTTGTCACAAATCTGACGACTTATCAGGATATGCCATCAGCCTTAGGCAGAAACCCGTCAATTTCAGCTCCCAGGTGACGACAAAAGCTGACAGCTTGTCACAGATCTGACGGCTTGTCAGCCTTGGTCGTCAGCTGAGAATTTCAACAACTGGGAAGTGATTTCGTAGGGGTATTCTTGTCTTTCCCTCACTCTAAAAACCTTTCACATGAATTAAATCACCCCTTAAGTTCTATTAATCAATCATTATAAGTTTTACAACATCAAAAACTTCCTCTTCACTCACAAAATAAGATCAAATTAGGGTTTTCTCCAAGAACAAGAAATTCAAGAAAATCAAGCCTTAAGTTCAATATCTTCAAGAAACAAATCAAGATCCGGATTTCATCTATCAAGATCTAGGTTCGAACTTCCAGATCTTATAATTTAAGGTACGTGGAGTTTATCCTAAAATCTACATGGGCTTAAAACCATTAGAGCATGATTTTAAGATTTTTATGCATGAATTTCAAAGGGGTTTTGGAATCTATGCTCTAAATTACGTACTCCGAATGTTTTAATGTTACTATTGTTTTGACCTTTTGGTCCTATCCCCTAAATTGATTTACATGTATACGTATATGTATGGGATTTGAGATTTAAGATTGTTTGAGAGCATAAATTATGAACTCCCTCTCTTGTATTGGATTAAAGCTTATGGTTTTGTTGGAAAAGAGTTGAAATGCATGTTTTATGATTTAAAAGATGTTTTCTCAATGTCTTAGTACTTGAATATGATTTGAAATTCTTGATAGGGTATTTCTTCATATAACTATGTGATGTTAAAGAGAAAGAATTGCATGAGATTGAGACTTTTAACATGACCACCTTTGTTTACTGAATCATTGATAAAGAGAATTAACTGCATGGTTTTACATGAGTTTCTTGAAAGAATTGTTGATATGGTGGTCCTGAATTTCATGATTTGAAAACAGAGATATAAATTGCTATAAATGGCTTAGAGAATGTGACTTGCAAGTAAATGGTATGACGATACTATATATGTACATATGCCATGACAGAGTTAAAGATTTCAGAGTATTTTTTCAGAGCATGCATGTTTAAAGAACTAAAAATGGGCATAAAGAGGGTTAGGTGGTTACCCAAATAAGGCATGAGTTCAAGTAACTCTTAGCCTGAAACCGTATTTGCCGATACGGGTAGATTATTATTGTACACTGGCGACGGCCGTGTGGCGTAGTAGATTCAGAGACTCCAACCTTTGCGGCACACTTAGGTTGGGGGCTCGGCTGCCGAGTTAATGGAAGACACCATATAGCCCGTGGGATTACAGATTGTAGGGTACACCACCTAGCGCAGAAGTAAGACAAAGAGTGTCACATATTTCAGATGTTTTCACAGAGTCTTTTAAAATGCCTATGTGATTTCTTACTATATGATATGCTTATGTACTGCTTTAAATTTCTCTCATATATGTTGAATATAAATGATTATTTTGGATTTGCTCTGCGTACCTGTACATCTGTATTGACCCCCCTCCCCTACCTCTCTGGTTTTGAGGCTCAATCTAGGGGACCATATAAGTAGTAGATAATTCAGACAGCAGATCAGATTGTGCAGTGGTGAGCCTTCTCTATTCCAAAAGGCCTGTCCTTTTAGATTATATCATCTATTACAGTTTTGGTCAACTGGGGGCCTTGTCCCAGTTTTCAGATAGTTGTCAGATTTTCATATAGTAGAGATTTCGCAAACTATTCCAGATATTGTAATTGATTTTCGGATTTCATTCCTAATTGTTGAACTTAATCCAGAGTATGACTATGTTTCCGTATTAGATCGTAATTCCGATTTTTTTTTTTATTATATGAATGTTGTGCATGACTACCAGATAGATTAGGACGTCCGGGCCTTCATAGTTCGGGATGTCCGTCATGGTCAAGCCCTAGTTCGGGTCGTGACAAGTAGTTAGGACGAGATTGCACGAAAAAAACAAAACTATAAACACAAATCAAGAACTAAAAGTTCAGAAAGAGAAAAAGTAGTTAGGAAGCAAGCAACATGTCAACATAGAAATATCAGTTTATGTCACAAAACCAATATAGCTATATGTGAACATAGCTCTTTTCTCCATTACTACCCATTATTTTTTTCTTGAGTCGAGATTGCACGAAAACAACAAAACTATAAACACGAATCAAGAACAAAAAGTTCTGAAAGAGAAAAAGTAGTTAGGACGAGATTGCACAAAAACAACAAAACTATAAACACGAATCAAGAACTGAAAGTTCCGAAAGAGAAAAAGTAGTTAGGAAGCAAGCTACATGTCAACATAGATATATCAGTTTATGTCACAGAACCAATACAACTATATGTAAACATAGCTCTTTTCTCCATTACTACCCATTATTTTTTTCTTGAGTCGAGATTGCACGAAAACAACAAAACTATAAACACGAATCAAGAACTAAAAGTTCCGAGAGAGAAAAAGTAGTTAGGAAGCACACTCCATGTCAACATAGCTATATCAGTTTATGTCATAGAACCAATACAGCTATATGTGAACATAGCTCTTTTCTCCATTACTACCCGTTATTTTTTTCCTGAGTCGAGATTGCACGAAAACAATAAAACTATAAACACGAATCAAGAACTAAACGTTCGTAAAGAGAAAAAGTAGTTAGGACGAGATTGCACGAAAACAACAAAACTATAAACACGAATCAAGAACTAAAAGTTCCGAAAGAGAAAAAGTAGTTAAGAAGAAAGCTACATGTCAACCTAGCTAAATCAAATTATGTCACAGAACCAATACAACTATATGTGAACATAGCTCTTTTCTCCATTACTACCCGTTATGTTTTTCGTGAGTCGAGATTGCACGAAAACAACAAAACTATAAACATGAATCAAGAACTAAAAGTTCCGAAAGAGAAAAATTAGTTAGGACGAGATTGCACGAAAACAACAAAACTATAAACACGAATCAAGAACTAAAAGTTCCAAAAGAGAAAAAGTAGTTAGGAAGCAAGCTACATGTCAACATAGCTATATAAGTTTATGTCAAAGAACCAATACAACTATATGTGAACATAGCTCTTTTCTCCATTACTACCCGTTATTTTTTTCTTGAGTCGAGATTGCACGAAAACAACCAAACTATAAACACGAATCAAGAACTAAAAGTTCAGAAAGAGAAAAAGTAGTTAGGATGAGATTGCACGAAAACAACAAAACTATAAACACGAATCAAGAACTAAAAGTTCCGAAATAGAAAAAGTAGTTAGGAAGCTTATGCTTCATGTCAACATAGCTATATCAGTTTATGTCACAGAACCAATACAGCTATATGTGAACATAGCTCATTTCTCCATTACTACCCGTTTGTTTTTCTTGTGTCGAGATTGCACGAAAACAACAAAACTATAAACACGAATTAAGAACAAAAGGTTCCGAAAGAGAAAAAGTAGTTAGGACGAGATTGCACGAAAACTATAAAACTATAAACACAAATCAAGAAATAAAAGTTCCGAAATAGTTAAAGTATTTAAGAAGCAAGCTACATGTCAACATAGCTATATCAGTTTATGTCACAGAACCAAAACAGCTATATGTGAACATAGCTCTTTTCTACATTACTACCCGTTATTTTTTTTTCAGTAGAGATTGCACGAAAACAACAAAACTATAAACACGAATAAAGAACTAAAAGTTTCGAAAGAGAAAAAATAGTTAGGACGAGATTGCACGAAAACAACAAAACTATAAACACGAATCAAGAACTAAAAGTTCTGAAAGAGAAAAAGTAGTTAGGACGCAAGCTACATGTCAACATAGCTATACCAGTTTATGTCACAGAACTAATACAGCTATATGTGAACATAGCTCTTTTCTCCATTATTTTTTTCTTGAGTCGAGATTGCACAAAAACAACAAAACTATAAACATGAATCAAGAACTAAAAGTTCCGTAAGAGAAAAAGTAGTTAGGAAGCAACCTACATGTTAACATAGCTATATCATTTTATGTCACTGAACCAATACAGTTATATGTGAACATAGCTCTTTTCTCCATTACTACCCGTTATTATTTTCTTTAGTCGAGATTGCACAAAAACAACAAAACAATATACAGGAATCAAGAACTAAAAGTTCCGAAGGAGAAAAAGTAGTTAGGATGAGATTGCACGAAAACAACAAAACTATAAACACGAATCAAGAACTAAAAGTTCCGAAATAGAAAAAGTAGTTAGGAGGCAAGCTACATGTCAACATAGCTATATCAGTTTATGTCACAGAACCAATACAACTATATGTGAACATAGCTCTTTCCTCCATTACTACCCGTTATTTTTTACTTGAGTCGAGATTGCACGAAAACAACAAAACTATAAACAAGAATCAAGAACTAAAAGTTCCGAAAAAGAAAAAGTAGTTAGGACGAGATTGGACGAAAACAATAAAACTATAAACACGAAACAAGAACTAAAAGTTCTGAAAGAGAAAAACTATATAAGAAGCAAGCTACATGTCAACATAGCTATATCAGTTTATGCCACAGAACCAATACAAATATATGTGAACATAGCTCTTTTCTCCATTACTACCCGTTATTTTTTTCTTGAGTCGAGATTGCACGAAAACAACAAAACTATAAACATGAATCAAGAACTAAAAGTTCCGAAAGAGAAAAATTAGTTAGGACGAGATTGCACGAAAACAACAAAACTATAAACACGAATCAAGAAGTAAAAGTTCCGAAAGAGAAAAAGTAGTTAGGAAGCGAGCTACATGTCAACATAGCTGTATCAGTTTATGTCACAGAACCAATACAACTATATGTGAACATAGCTCTTTTCTCCATTACTACCCGTTATTTTTTTCTTGAGTCGAGATTGCACGCAAACAACAAAACTATAAACACGAATCAAGAACTAAAAGTTCCGAAAAAGAAAAAGTAGTTAGGACGAGATTGCACGAAAATAATAAAACTCTAAACACAAAACAAGAACTAAAAGTTCTGAAAGAGAAAAAGTAGGTAGGAAGCAAGCTACATGTCAACATAGCTATATCAGTTTATGCCACAGAACCAATACAACTATATGTGAACATAGCTCTTTTCTCCATTACTACCCGTTATTTTTTTCTTGAGTCGAGATTGCACGAAAACAACAAAACTATAAACATGAATCAAGAACTAAAAGTTCCGAAAGAGAAAAATTAGTTAGGACGAGATTGCACGAAAACAACAAAACTATAAACCCGAATCAAGAACTAAAAGTTTCGAAAGAGAAAAAGTCGTTAGGAAGCAAGCTACATGTCAACATAGCTATATCAGTTTATGTCAAAGAACCAATACAACTATATGTGAACATAGCTCTTTTCTCCATTACTACCCGTTATTTTTTTCTTGAGTCGAGATTGCACGAAAACAACAAAATTATAAACACGAATCAAGAACTAAAAGTTCCGAAAGAGAAAAAGTAGTTAGGATGAGATTGCACGAAAACAACAAAACTATAAACACGAATCAAGAACTAAAAGTTCCGAAAGAGAAAAAGTAGTTAGGAAGCAAGCTACATGTCCACATAGCTATATCAGTTTATGTCACAGAACCAATACAACTCTATGTGAACATAGCTCGTTTCTCCATTACTACCTGTTTTTTTTTCGTGTGTCGAGATTGCACGAAAACAGCAAAACTATAAACACGAATTAAGAACTAAAGGTTCCGAAAGAGAAAAAGTAGTTAGGACGAGATTGCACGAAAACTACAAAACTAAACACACGAATCAAGAACTAAAAGTTCCGAAAGAGTAAAAGTAGTTAGGAAGCAAGCTACATGTCAACATAGCTATATCTGTTTATGTCACAGAACCAATACAGCTATATGTGAACATAGCTCTTTTCTCCATTACTACCCTTTATTGTTTTCTTTAGTCGAGATTGCACGAAAACAACAAAACTATAAACACGAATCAAGAACTAAAAGTTCCAAAAGAGAAAAAGTAGTTAGGAAGCAAGCTACATGTCAACATAGCTATATCAGTTTATGTCACAGAACCAATACAACTATTTGTGAACAATGCTCTTTTCTCCATTACTACCCGTTATTTTTTTCTTGAGTCGAGGTTGCACGAAAACAACAAAACTATAAACAAGAATCAAGAACTATAAGTTCCGAAGGAAAAAAAGTAGTTAGGACGAGATTGCATGAAAACAACAAAACTATAAACACGAATCAAGAACTAAAAGTTCCGAAAGAGAAAAAGTAGTTAGGAAGCAAGCTACATGTCAACATAGCTATATCAGTTTATGTCACAGAACCAAACAGCTATATGTGAACATAGCTCTTTTCTCCATTACTACCCGTTATTTTTTTCTTGAATCGAGGTTGCACGAAAACATCAAAACTATAAACACGAATCAAGAACTAAAGTTCCGAAAGAGAAAAAGTAGTAAGGACGAGATTGCATGAAAACAACAAAACTATAAACACGAAACAAGAACTAAAAGTTCCGAAAGAGAAAAAGTAGTTAGGAAGCAAGCTACATGTCAACATAGTTATATCAGTTTATGTCACAGAACCAATACAGCTATATGTGAACATAGCTATATCAGAATATGGCACAGGCAGTTAGTAACTATAAAAGGATTTTATCAAGTGAAATCCAGGATTACACAAAAGACTCGAGTTTTATTTAGACACAGATTCAAGTCGTTAAATCAGTACATAGATAGTAGCAACAAGGTGGATTTACGATTGAAAAAGAAATTACATCCCCTTCCATAACTTCTAGTTTCACTTCTGCTGTAAAAGCCTCCAAACCAGCAGCGAACAAGATCTCTTAACTGCAGCAAAAGAAATGGGGGATATTTAGTACTAATACTAATAATAATCCTGGTATAGAAAAGAGATACTCTGGAAAAAAGAGCAAATATGTACAAATAATCAAGGGTCCCCCAGAGTATCCCTTTTGTTGGTAAATAAAATGGAATCACCTTAGCCCATAGAGTGCTCTACCTCATGCCAAAACTTGCAACTGTTAGCAAAACCCCAAAAGAAGGATAGGCCAACAGAGGAAAAGGCTAGAAAAGAAGCATTTCCAAGAAATCAACTACCATCTGACTATTTGCTCTAGTACTAGATGTTTCATTATTCTTTTTATCACTCCTATACAGTTCACTGACAACTGAAAATTAAACTCAAGTAATATTTAATTCTTTTTTTCTTTCTTTCAAAAAAGATTAAAGATAATCTATACTTGCAGTAAATAAACTGAAAAGAAGACTTTAATCTACAACAGATTTGAGTCACAACTAAAAACTTACAAGACACTGACCTTACTATCTCGAAATAAGAGATATACAAGAAACACCAGCTCTAGATTGCCGTTTCAGTTCTACACTTAGTGTGTCCAATTTTAATAAGAAAAGAAGCTAATATAAGTGACTCGAATACTCATGAAGAAACAAAGTAAAGGAACAAAATCACCATCAATTCCAGTATACAGGATAAGCATTTTCATTCCCAAACATAATTTTCAAACCTAGCTTACTCAGATCTGAAAGTCACAAACTTACATTTGGCCGTCATCGGTAGCCTGTCCACTGCTACTTCCACCTCCACTAGGATACGAATGATCCTCTGATGTCTGCCACATAGATTGCCATACCTGGAACGGCAGATGAGGCACATACATTGACGGATCAGCACCTGGAACAGCACCAGGGACAACATCAGGAACAGCACCAGGGACAACACCAGGAACAGCACCAGCAGGAACAGCAGGCCTACCAAGCATTACCCCATCCGGAGCCGGCTGGCCCAACGGAGGGTAATAATACGGCACACCACCCGGCGCTAGCCCAAGCCCAACTCCCTCATCCTTAACTTCGTCCCTGGGGATAATGTCAACAAGGAAATCAAAAGTATCAGTACGACTGATTGCGGCAGCGATATCATTCTGCTGCAATGTTCTACGCTTATTCTCCTCAGCGTGAAGCCATGAACGAAGAGTGAGTTCTTGAATAAAAATCTCACAGGCTTTAGCAAAAAGAACAGGAGTTTCAGCTGAAATCATACGAACATCTTCATCAGCTTTCATAATTTTTTTAATACGAGCGAGGGGAAGCTGGTGGTTTTTGAAATCGGTAGCTTGTTCGATTTCTTGACGTTGGTAATTCCAGAACATTTGCAGCTGTTGTTGAAGGACACGGTCGTGGGATCTCTGCGGTGGATATGCGGCTGACTGAGCTGCCGCAGCCGCAGCCGCAGCTACAGCAGCGGCCGAAGCTTCAGCTGGAGATTGGTGAGTGTTGTTGTTGTTGTCCATGGTGTTTTTGTGGAAAATGGAAGATAAAAATATTTGTATACAGGGAAAATATGGAGGTGTAGTGGTGCTGTGTTCTAACTCTCTACTACTACTATTTATAGACGGTTACATTTTTTTCTATAAAATTTTGTAACTCTTCTCAGCAAACTCCAAAGTAATCATGTCATTTCAATTTATTACATATTTTTGCTTACTGAAAAATTATTTTGCTTAGTGTGAAAATGGAATGGCACAATCAAACTACAGTATATTATAGGTGTATGTTTATGTTATTTCGTTTGTACTTCGGGTACACAGAATCTGTATATTACAACACCAACTTCAACTTGAGTTCAAGTATAAACAAGAACATAATGAAGTATATCAAATACCCTCAACACAAGATCAAAATGACCTTTCCAAGAGGTGTATTTTATTTTGCAGAAATTAAGATGAAATAGAAAATAGCCAAGTTGTCCGAATTCACGGATTTTCCTTAAGGAAATAATCCCCCTCACTGTACCCGAGGTTGTGGAATTTTCCTCCTAGGATAAAATGGCTAACAGACCAACAGTAGCGGTAACTCAAACGGTTGGAATATCTTCGAACTCACAGAACATTTTGAGTGATCACACAGAATATTTTTGAGACAAGAAGTGAGTTTTTAATCTGAAAATTTCGTACCAAAACCTGTGAATGAAAGCAGGTTTATATAGCCATAACATGCCTCCTCTGAAAAGAGGCAATAGTTCACTCCAAAGGTTACACCTTTGCTGTAAGTTCATGTCTGTTTATCAAAGATTGCATCTATTCCTGAACAGTCATCTCATTTCATGAATCAGTGTGTCACTTCATTGAAGGATTACATCCTTCTGAAGCATCATTTCGAACCATTGCAACCTTCTGTAGCCTCAATTCAGAACAATGTATCATTTGTGAAGAACTAGTTCGAAAATAATGCATCAGTTCACTTGAAACAGTGCAACTATTACTGCATGTATATATATAAATAGAGGTCCAAAACTGCAGAAAAAATTTTACTGCATTTTTTCCTTGGCATTCTTCGGAATTCAAATAAAGTTTGTCCAAAAATTTGTCCAAAAAGATAGATCTCATCGATCATTTGCCGAAGCCGAGCGAGTGACGACGACGATGGCGCGAGACATCTATTATTTCTTGCCTCACTTTCCATGTGGAGTAAGTGTTCTTGATTATAAACACTTTCAAGTTCTCTTCTTCCACCAATGTGGGAGAAAGAGCAAACTTTCTAATTTGGGAGTACACTTTCCATTTTAGTGTCTCCTCCCCCTCCACCATTTTAGTCTCCATTTTTCCATTCACACTTCTTTCATATACTATGAACCCAACAATCCCCCACATGAATGGGGAATGGCTATTTTTTCGTAAAAATTTTACGGACAAGTATGTGATCATCAAGCAAAGACTGATTGCATTTGAAGAAGTGGATTTCCCTTTGAACTTTCCGTAGTGAACATGTGTCGGATGTACTCGGTCAATCGGTAGATTTGATATCTTTGAACCGTCGAGCTTTAATGTACACCTAGACAATACATGCCACACAACCAATCTTTTAATGTTTATGGTTCTCATGGTTTTGTTCTTTTCAACCATGAACACGTCCCGGTTTCATGAGGGCTTAGAGAATAGGCCTTTACTAACATTCTCTTTGAAGCGGCTTCCACTTCACCCTCGCATAGGTGATTTCTAAACGTTCAATCCTGTAGATTAAACTATTTGGTCAAATCTGCCAAATTTAGATAATCATTAAAAAACTTTTCACCTTAAGTCTTATCCTAGTTTACTATACATTGTCTACATCGTGAGAATGGGTTGGGTAATTGACAATGTTGAACCTGTCAGACACAACTTTGTTTGATCTCCTTGAACCTAGCTCTTGGGATCTCCAGTCTGCTAGGTAGAGTTACCGCTATGCTGACTCGTCCTAGGCCTTAAACCCATTTCCTTGGATGTTCTTTCCACTCCTTCTCTATATAGGCCTTTTGTAAGTGGATCTGACACATTATCCTTTCACTTTACATAGTCGATAGTGATAATTCCACTAGAGAGAAGTTCCCTAACGGTATTATGTCTCCGTCGTATGTGACGAGATTTACCGTTGTACATCATGCTCCCTGCCTTACCTATTGCCGCTTGGCTATCATAGTCTATACATACTGGTACCACTAGCTTGGGCCAATACGAAATATCTTCCAAGAAATTTCGGAGCCATTCTGCTTCTTCACCGGCTTTATCTAATGCGATAAATTCAGATTCCATTGTAGAGCGAGCGATACAAGTCTGTTTGGATGATTTCTAAGAAATTGCTCCTCCACCGATAGTAAATACATATCCACTTATGGATTTTACTTCGTTCGATATGGTGATCCAATTTGCATCACTATATCTTTCAAGTACCGTAAGATATTTATGATAATGCAAAGCATAGTTTGAGTGTATTTAAGATACCCCAAAACTCTTTTCATTGCCATCCAATGAGTTTTGTTGGGATTACTCATGTACCGACTCAATTTACTAATTGCACATGCTATGCCATGTCATGTACAGTTCATTATATACATTAAATATCCTAATACTATTGCGTACTACAATTGTGAGTCACTTTCACCTTCATTTTTTCGAAGTCCAAAGTTCACATCCAATGGAGTCTTGGCAATACCGAATTCCATATCCTTGAACTTGTCAAGTACTTTTTCGATATAATGAGACTGTGACAATGCTAACCCTTGCGGAGTTTGATGGATTCTTATACCTAAGATCACATCTACAACTCCAAGGTCTTTCATATCAAACTTGCTCTCTAGCAGTCGTTTGGTTGCATTTATGTCACAAATATCTCTGTTGATGATCATCCACAAATAAACAAATAAAGACTTGGTGTGTCTTTAATATATACACATTTGTCAAATTCATTTATCTTGAATCCGATTGCCAGCATGGTTTGGTCAAACTTTACATGCCATTGCTTAGGTGCTTGTTTTAGTCCATAAAGTGACTTAACAAGCTTACACACCTTATTTTCTTTTCCTGGAACCATAAAAACCTCAGGTTGTTTCATGTATATTTCTTCCTCCAAATATCCATTTAGGAATGCGGTCTTCACATCCATTTGATGAATTTGAAGATCATATACCGACGCCAAGGCAATTAACATTTGAATCAAGGTTATCCTTGTTACTGGCGAGTATGTATCAAAGTAATCAAGGCCTTCCTTCTGTTTGAAGCCTTTTACTGCAAGTCTTGCCTTGTATTTGTCAATAGTACCATCCGCCTTCATTTTCCTTTTGAAGATCCATTTAGAACCTAACGGTTTATTTCCGGGAGGAAGGTCAACCAATTGCAATGTATGGTTACTTAAGATTGAATCTATATCACTATTGACTGCCTCTTTCCAAAAGGATGAGTCTGACGATGACATCGCTTCTTTAAATGTTTGAGGCTTATTTTCTAAGAGAAATGTTACAAAATCCGATCCAAACTAAGTTGACGTTCTTTGACGTGTACTACGTCTTGGATTTTCTTCATTATTTACATTCTCACTTGGTTCATGTCGAGGTCATTTAGATCCTCCACTAGACTGTTCATGTCTAATTTTATACGGGTAAATGTTTTCAAAGAATTCAGCATTGTCTGATTCAATTACCGTATTTTCATTAATATCCGGATGTTCGGATTTATGAACCAAAAATCAACATTATTTACTACTTTTAGTATATCCTATGAACACGCAGTCCACCATTTTAGGTCCTATCTTAACCCTTTTAGGTATAGGAACTTGAACCTTTGCTAGACACCCCCACACTTTGAAATATTTCAAGTTGGATTTTCTTCCTTTCCAATTTTCGTAAGTAATTGATTGTGTCTTACTATGGGGAACTCTATTGAGTATATGATTGGCCGTAAGGATAGCCTCCCCCCATAAGTTTTGCGGTAAACCAGAACTTATAAGTAAGGCATTCATCATTTCCTTCAAAGTTCGGGTTTTTCTTTCTGCAATTCCATTAGATTGAGGTGAATATGGGGCCGTAGTTTGATGGATTATTCCATTCTCTACAAATATTTGCGCAAAGGGAGATTCATATTTTCCGCCCCTACCACTTCTTATCATTTTGATTTTTTTTGTCTAACTGATTTTCAACTTCAATTTTATATTGCCTAAACGCATCTATTGCTTCATCCTTACTATTTAGCAAGTAGACATAACAATATCTAGTGCAATCGTCAATAAAAGTTATGAAATACTTTTTCCCACCACGTGATGGTGTTGACTTCATATCACAAATGTCAGTGTATATTAAGTCTAAGGGATTGGAATTCCTTTCAACGGACTTATTAGGATGCTTTGCATACTTCGATTCCACACACGTTTGACACTTTAATTTATTGCACTCAAAGTTTGGCAAAACTTCTAAGTTAATCAGTTTTCGTAATGTTTTGTAATTAACATAGCCGAAACGTTCATGCCATAAATCATAAGACTCAAGAAAATAAGAAGAATTCGAACTTTTATTTATTTCAACAGTCATTAAATTCATCTTATATAGGCCTTCGGTCAGATAGCTTTTTCCTACATACATTTCTCCTTTGCTAATTACAATTTTTTCAGAAATGGTTACACATTTGAATCTGTTCTTGTCTAGAAGTGAAATAGAAATTAAATTCCTACGTAACTCCGGAACATACAAGACATTGTTAAGTGTCAAGACCTTTCCGGAAGTCATCTTTAAGCAAATTTTTCCTGTTCCTTCTACCTTAGCTATAGCGGAGTTAGCCAAGTAGATTATTTCTTCTACTTGAGCCGGAGAGAATGACGAAAACAATTCTTTGTTGGCGCAAACATGGCGGGTGACACCAGAATCCATCCACCATTCACGAGGATTGCCCACCAAGTTGCATTTTGAGAACATAGCACACAGATTATCACAGTCTTTGTTGGACTCAATCATATTCACTTGGTCCTTTTTCTTGCCTTTCTTTGGGGAACGACAATTTGTGGACTTGTGGCCAATCTTGCCACAGTTTAAGCATTTTTCCTTGAACTTTTTCTTGGGTTGATTGCTTCCTTGTTTAGCTTTCTTCCTTTTCTTGAAATTGTTTTGGTTATCTTCTACAATATGTGCTCCATTAATTGTAGAATTCCCCCTTGACCTTCTTTTGGTAGCTTTATTATCCTCTTCAATACGAAGTCAGACAATAAGATCTTCAACAATCATCTCCTTGCGTTTATGCTTTGAGTAGTTTTTGAAATCTTTCCACAAAGGTGGTAGCTTCTCAACTATTGTTGCTACTTGGAAAGCATTATTCACAATTAAACCTACAAAATAGTTCATGTGAGTATTAAGAACATTTTTAATTTGTTCAACTAAGGTATTTTTCAAAGATATACCTTCTGCTAGGAGATCATGTATGATGACTTGCAACTCTTGTACTTGAGAGACAACAAATTTGCTATCTATCATTTTGAAGTCCAGGAACCGTGCAACAAGGAATTTCTTAATTCCTGCATCCTCCATCTTATATTTTTGTTCAAGTGCCCCCCACAGTTCCTTTGATGTCTTGGTTCCACTATAAACATTGTAGAGGTCATCTTGGAGACCACTCAGAATATAATTCCTGCAAAGGAAGTCCAAATGTTTCCAAGCTTTTACAATAACGAAGCGGTCTTTGTCTGAGGTTCCCTAGGGCACCTCAGGAGCATCTTCGCTGGTGAACCATTGCAGACATAAAGTGGTGAGGTAAAAGAACATCTTTTGCTGCCACTGCTTGAAGTCAATGCCCAAAAATTTTTCGGGTTTCTCCGTCGGTGCCATTGTTGGCGGAGCATTTGTGCGACTTGATGTGGAAATATTAGTTGCACCCACAGACGTTGTCGCATCTATCATTTGACTTTCGTTAATCATCTTTCCTGTCAACACAAGACAAAAAATTTTAGTATTTTCAGAATACTACTTATAAAGTTAAATAACTTTTCAACTTTTCTTCTTGTTTCTAATTAACGATGAAGTTTTTATAACTTCAAATCGTCAACCGAGTGAACTTTAACTGGTGATGAAGATTTTATGTCTTCTAATCACTAGTTAAATTTAAGCTGAGTAGAAAGCTTAAAGCTTTAATCTCCAAAAACAAGTTATATAGATTCTGTAAAATTACTTATTTCCTTAAGATTATTATTTCGTTTGTACTTCGGGTACACAGAATCTGTATATTACAACACCAACTTCAACTTGAGTTCAAGTATAAACAAGAACACAATGAAGTATATCAAATACTCTCAACACAAGATCAAAATGACCTTTTCAAGAGGTGTATTTTATTTTGCAGAAATTAAGATGAAACAGAAAATAGCCAAGTCGTCCGAATTCACGGATTTTCCTTAAGGAAATAATCCCCCTCACTGTACCCGAGGTTGTGGAATTTTTTCTCCCAAGATAAAATGGCTAACAGACCAACAGTAGAGGTAACTCAAACGGTTGGAATATCTTCGAACTCACAGAACATTTTGATTGAACACACAGAATATTTTTGAGACAAGAAGAGAGTTTTTAATATGAAAATTTTGTACCAAAACCTATGAATGAAAGCAGGTTTATATAGCCATAACATGCCTCTTCTGAAAAGAGGCAATAGTTCACTCCAAAGGTTACACCTTTGCTGTAAGTTCATGTCTGTTTATCAAAGATTGCATCTTTTCCTGAACAGTCATCTCATTTCATGAATCAGTGTGTCACTTCATTGAAGGACTACATCCTTCTGAAGCATCATTTCGAACCATTGCAACCTTCTGTAGCCTCAATTCAGAAAAATGTATCATTTTTGAAGCACTATTTCGAAAATAATGCATCAGTTCACTTGAAACAGTGCAACTGTTACTGCATGTATATATATAAATGGAGGTCCAAAACTACAGAAAATTTTTTACTGCATTTTTTCCTTGGCATTCTTCGGAATTCAAATAAAGTTTGTCCAAAAATTTGTCCAAAAAGATAGATCTCATCGATCATTTGCTGAAGCTAAGCGAGCAACGACGACGACGGTGTGAGGCATCTATTATTTCTTGCCTCACTTTTCATGCGGAGTAAGTGTTCTTGATTATAAACACTTTCAAGTTCTCTTCTTCCACCAATGTGGGAGAAAGAGCAAACTTTCTAATTTGGGAGTACACTTTCCATTTTAGTGTCTCCTTCCCCTCCACCATTTTATTCTCCATTTTTCCATTCACACTTCTTTCATATACTATGAACCCAACAGTTTAAACATTAGAAGTATTAACTGAAGAGTATAAGTAAAATTTCATTCCAATTTTAGGTGTTTACCTACAACTTCCAATTTTATCTGATTGTTTGTTGCTCAACTCCACGCGACTCATGTACGAAACAAAAATAAATAAATTACTATTTCGTTGTTTGAACTGTGGGTTTACATGACTTGTATAAATATTTTCTTTTTTGGTTGCTTTTCTTGTGAAATTTAAACAAGTTCTAGGAACTCTTTTGGGTTGTTAGTCGTGTGAGTGATGAATTTTTTTTCCTCGATTGTTTGAACATATTAAAATTCAATACTGAAAAGGCCAAAACCGAAAAAAATGAAAAAGCACTAAAGTCAATACTGAAATGGCCAAAATCGAAAACTTAAAAGTACTAAGCATTTAAAATTCACGTGAAAAAACCTTGGACATCAATATGCATTAGAAATTGAAAAATAAAAAGTGATGCAGGATGCCTAGCGTATCATGCATGTTTCGCCGTGGTAATAGGCATGCATGGTTTGTCGGTTAGGACCCACACCTAGAATGTCATGCAAGCTCCCACGTGCTATCTTAAATATGACTGTTAGTGCATTTTAATATTAAAATTAAATTGCATGATAATTGATAGACATAAAGTGAAGAAAATGATGTCATTATATTTTGATAACTCTTGTAACTTCTAACACTTTATTTGTCCCATTATATATCTACCACATTGTTTTGTATCTTTAATCTTATGAGTTAGTGGTAAGAATGTGGTCATAAGTTTCTTGTGACTTCTAGCATTATTCTACCTCTTTATGTATATTGTAACTCATGTAACACATGAGCACGACCCTCCTAATAATATCCATAAATCACTTGTTTGATTTTTGATAATAGAGATTTTCAAGGTTTAGCCAAGGCTTAGCTCAGGACCCCTAAAATATTCATATTCCTCACTTAATATTCACTACTCCCTCATTTACTAGAATATGGACAGGGGCGGAGCTACAGTACTACACGGGGGTTCGGTCGAACTAGGGTTGTGCATCGGTCGGTTCGGTTCAGTTTTACATATTATCAGTTCGGTTTATCGGTTTTCGGTTTTTAGATATGCTAAATCAATAACCAAACCAATAAGATATTTTTTATCGGTTTTCGGTTATCGATTTTTAGTGCTTAACGGTTCGGTTTTCGATTTAACCGATAAGAAAATACTCATAAAATAAAAATAGTAGTAACTAACATGAAAAAAATCGAATCTCAGTTGCAAACAAAAATTCTACATAATTTGTTTTAATTTACAAGAATCTTCAATTTTGAACTAAATATTTTTAGGAGAAATTAAGAGTTTGTATAATTAAACTAATAGGTTTGTTAATTAGTAGAGATTAAAGAGAAATTAAGAGAAATATATAATAAGTAAATATATATATATATATATATATATATATATATATATATATTTTTATTGGGTTATCGGTTTACCCAATAACCCAAGAAGCAAAAATCAAACCGAACCAATAACCCAATAATTTTTTTTTATAAAACCATTAAAAAACCGTTAACTCAATAACCCATTAACAATAAACCAATAATATTTTTATCGGTCGATTCGGTTTTTGCACACCCCTAGGCCGAACCCACTAACTTTTACGTAGAACCTATATGTATATTAGAAAATTTAGTAAATATATATAAATATTAAAATGCGAACCCCCATAACCAAAGTAGTCTAATGGTGTAGTGGTATGGAGATGGCACGAAAGCTCTTCTTGCGTTTAGGGTCATGGGTTCGAACCCAGCTTCATCCACTAAATTACACCTTTTTTCCTCTGTATAATACTAAATATATATAAATATTATAATGCGAACACTGCACACCAAAGTAGTCTAAAGGCGTAGTGGTATGGAGGTGACACAGAAAAGATCTTCATGCGTGCACGTCATGCGTTCGAACCTTAGCTCCATCCTCTAAATTTCTCCTTTTTTCTTTCCACAATCCTGAAATAGGCTTTCCTTTTCATGTTTCCCTCTCTCTCCTATATCAAATTTTTAATTTCTTTGTTAAAAAAACATAAGATTAATAATTAAAAAAGCAGATTTCCTAAAAGAAAAAATGTGCAAAAGAAATAAAAAAATAAAATTACCAATTAGAAAACGTAAAAGAAAAGTTTTAGTCTTAAAATTAAAAAAGAATTCTCCATTTCTTTCACAAGAAAAAACTAAATCGGTTTTTACTAAAAAATTCTATTCGATTTTCATTTTTTATAAAACTACAAGTCTTTGTAACTTGTGTTCACTCCCTGTCGGAGTTCCAACCTTGTGATTGCTACGTATAAGAAAATCTTTCCATTTTTCTCTTCTCTCTTTTCAATTTATTTACCTATCATTAAATGTGTTATAATATAGTTAATAATTGAAGTTTAATCTTTGATTCTAGGTTGTTATGCATTGTCTTTTTATATTAATCTATATAGTTTATTAAAAATGATTTGCTAAGCAAAAACGATCACGAAACTGTTTATAATTGTTTAGTTTGTTATGTAGGGAATGAAGTATTTTAAAGTGCATCTAATTATACAATCATTGATTGTTTTCAAAATATGATAAGTCATCGAGTACACTTGGAATGGTATTGTTTTACTTATATAGTGTTTAAGTTGTTCGTTTCTTTTTTAAATATATATCAGGGTATCGTTACTCGTTCGTTAATTTGACTTATTATATATAAGCTTGAGGTCATTGTCCTGTCTTAAAATTTAGAACCCCCTAACTTCAAATTCTGACTCCGTCTCTGAATATGGAAGAATACTACACGTATATAAATGGTGTTTTCTTCCTTGTGTTGAAGAACATATGAATAGAGATGAGTGGTAGTACATTGTGAGTGACAGGAAAAAGATGATAAGAGTAAAAGCAGTAGTGAAAGAGAGAACTTCAATTGCAGTCACTATACAAAAGAGAGTAAATATATTAATGAAAGAAAGAGTTGAGACATAGAAAAATATTCTAAGTC
This sequence comes from Capsicum pubescens, assembly GCA_030864215.1. Lineage (NCBI taxonomy): Eukaryota > Viridiplantae > Streptophyta > Magnoliopsida > Solanales > Solanaceae > Capsicum > Capsicum pubescens. The sequence goes on along the minus strand of CM061543.1, from coordinate 16,297,959 downwards.
TTTAACTATATTCACTATAAAAAAGAGTTTTAAATGTTGAAGGAACGTGTTCTTATGGTGGATCTTTAAGACCCTTCAACTAATCCAGAGTTGCTTGAGTTGTACATCGTTGATAGGTTGTTGTATCCTGGAGAGAATAATTCAAGAGATATACTGTTGGATCGGTGTAGATTATGTCGCAGTAGGCTTGAATCTCCCTAAATAGAGCAAGATATCCGCGCCTCAACCAAGAAGAAGATTATTTTATATTTTCTTCACTTTTTGTATTTGCAACTGTAACTTAATTATTGTGGTATATTACACCAATTAACAATGACATATTGGGAGTCACATTAATTATCACGACCCCTATTTATTCGAGTCTCTATTTTTACTCTGCACAAAAACAAAACTTCAAACAAAAAAGCACTAAATTCTTGACTGAAATGACCAAAACAAAAAACTAAAAAAACACTAACTATTGAAATTCACGTGAACAAACCTGAAACAACCAACATTGAAATTCACGTGAACAAACCTGAAACAACCAACATTGAAAACTGAAAAATCACTTAGCGTTTAAAATTCACGTGAACAACGTAGGGAATAAAAGCGGACAAAAAATTCACTTGAAAAAAACCTCAGAAATGAATATGCAATGAAAACTAAAAAAGAAAAAGTGATGCAGGATGCCTAGCGTGTCGTGCATGATTTGTTATGGTAATAGGCATGCATGGTGTGTCGTTTAGGGACCCTCCCTAGAATGTCCCGGAGGCTCCCATGTGTTGCCTTAAATATGACATATTGGGAGTCACATTAATTGTTGCGACCCCTTACTTATTCGAGCCCCTATTTTTACTCTGCACAAAATCAAAACCTCAAACGAAAAAACACTAAATTCTAGACTAAAATGGCCAAAAAGGAAAACTAAAAAAGCACAAACTATTGAAATTCATGTGAACAAACTTGAAACGGCCAACGTCGAAAACTAAAAAAGCACTTAGCATTTAAAATTCACGTGAACAACCTAGGGAATAAGCGCGGCCAGAAAATTCACGTGAAAAAAAACCTTGGGAATAAATATGCAATGAAAACTAAAAAAGAAAAAGTGATGCAAGATGCCTAGCGTGTCGTGCATGATTTGTTGTAGCAATAGGCACACATGGTGTGTCGTTAAGGGACCCACACATAGAATGTCGTGGAGGCTCCCATGTGTTGCCTTAAATATAACATATTGAGAGTCACATTAATTGTCGCTACCCCTTATTTATTTGAATCCCTATTTTTGCTCTGTAGAAAAGCAAAACCTCAAACGAAAAAGAACTAAATTCTAGACTAAAATGGCCAAAATCGAAAACTAAAAAAGCACTAGCTATTGAAATTCACGTGAAGAAACCCGAAACGGACAACTTCGAAGACTAAAAAAGCCCTTAGCATTTAAAATTCACGTGAACAACCTAGGGAATAAGCGCGAACAAAAAATTCACGTGACAAGAAAAAGTAATACATGATGTCTAGCATGTCATTGCTCAAACTAAAAAAACACTAATTAATTCAAGACTAAAATAACCAAGATAAAAAACTGAAAAGAACTAAGCATTTAAAGTTCACGTGAAAAATCTCGGAATTGAATATGCATTGGAAACTAAAAAAGGAAAAGTAATACATGATGTCTAGTGTGTCGTTGTTCAAACTAAAAATGCACTAAATTCAAGACTAAAACAGCCAACACAAAAATTGAAAAGTACGAAGCATTGAAAGTTCACGTGAAAAACCCCGAAATAGAATATGCATTAGAAACTAAAAAAGGAAAAATGAGACACGATGTCTAGTGTGTCGTTCATATTTTGTCATGACAATAAACACACCTAGTGCACTAGAAACCCACACCTAGAATATCGTGCAGACTCCCACGCGTTTCCTTATAGATGAGATTTTCGGAGTCGCATTAATCATCACAATTCCTTATTTATTCGAGTCCCCATTCTATCTTGCACAAAAGCAAAAAACATAAACGATTTTTTTTTTTTCCTTCCGCTAGTGCCAACTTCTGTTTCTTATTTAACCTTCATCATTATATTGAGGTATGTTTTATGTTTGCTTTTTTTTTTTTTTGTTTGATAAAAGGAATATGTTATTATATATATAATTGTTGAGTTACAAATGAAATAGACGTAATATTATCATTAATGGCAGTATTGGGGGTTACAAATAAATTACACAAACAGGCTAACGTATTACTGATAGACAATAAGATTTATAAGTACATGTTTTATGTTTTGAATATTTATTTTGTCTAAATTAAAAATATAATAGGTATTTATTTTTATAATTTTGTTGCTGCCTATTTCCTTTATAATTAGATATTTTATATCAAATTCTGAAATTAAAGCTACTTTGAGGCATTTTAATTTTTATATGTTTATTATTTTGTTTTACAGTTATAACATAGTATGTATTTTTTTTATATTTTTTAAATTAGATTTTAATATAGAAAATGGTTTATCCTGTTGTTCAGTCATCATATGTGTTATTTTGTACACTAAAAATGATATTTTATATGGTAAGACAAATCATTTATTTTTAATTATTATTATTATTATTATTATTATTATTATTATTATTATTATTATAAAATAGAGAGACCTTTTTGTGGTGTTTTGTATTGGAAGGTATTTTCATGAGACATAGATAAAGAGAAGAATATAAAAATTTATTATTATTAATTATAACCATACTGACAATACTGAACAAAAAGATAACAACAATATTTATAATCAAAATAAAAATAACAATATTAATTTTGTGTATTCCTTAATTCTCAACAAGACCTTAACTTCTTACTAGAAATAAACAAGATTGTTGACTCTAATCTTGACCACATGTACCTACTGCTCTTCATGAATCTCAGTAGTCGTTTGGTAGGGAGGATAAAAAATAATAATTCAGTTATAAAATGAAAAATTATCTTGTTTAGCGTTTGGTTAGGAGTATTAGTTAATTTTGAAATTATTTATTCATCGGTTTGTACTATAATAGTGAAAATAAGTTATGCTATGATGAAATAACTTTGAATATCTACGTTAAATTATATTTTTCTTTTAAAATTTACATTTTCTTGGAAAATTAAATTTTCTATGAGCCATAAATTAACAAGGAGAAGAATATAATAATCCATTATTATTGTAATTTTTCCATTATTAATTACAGGGATCATATTTTTTTTAAGTTACAAATATGGTCGGAGAGTTTGCTTGTCCATGTTTTCAGAAGGTGAATATCAAAGAAAGAATGCGATAAGCTTAAGAAAATGGTGAAAGCAGGTCTTGCTAAAAAGCTTATAGTTGTGGAGCTTGAACAGAAGGCTAAAAATCCTTCATGAAGACATCACAAAGCATAGGATTTCTCGAGAGCTGAAATTGTAGCAGAACCTAAATTAATAATATAATGCAAATGAGAAAGGACGGAGACATAAAGTTTTCGTACATCTAGAGTTTGAGCCTCTGTCTAAGGACGAGAATGATGGCAATCAGATGCACCAATGTTTAAACGAGACAAACCCTGTACGATTGGTTGAGCTGAGCTAGTAACTAACTGATTAGTTTCCTAACTAACTTCTAACTGTGTTTAATTCTTAACTAACTCTAACAATTTCTTAACTAACTTTTGGAAGTAGTTAACTAACTATGTGAATGCTATTTTATACGTTAACAAAATGCAAGACTACTTTTATCTGTGTATAGAGAGAAAATATGGAGGTGTAATGGTGCTCTGTTCTAACTCTCTACTACTGCTATTTATACACTGTTAACAATTTTTTTTTTCTTCTATAAATTATATAAAAATGAACTATTCTCAGCAAACTCCAAAGCGATCATGCTCTTAAATTAAAAATAAATGTGTTTTAGTTTTGTGGTACTTTCTAACATGTCATGTATAGTGATTTAAAAAGGCATTCCTGAAGCGAGCCTTGAGGCGTGAGGACAAAAGTATCGTGAGCTAAGCCCCATTGCGTATGGTTTGACATTGAGCATGCTATTATTTTGGGACGTAAGATCAGAAAATTTATTTTAATTAAAATTAAAATTGCTAAACGAGTACTTAAATTAATATCTAGTACATAAATTCAACTTGGTATTAAATGTTAAAAGTCAAGAAGCTTAAAACCCTAAATATATTTTATTCTTAATGTTAATTTTTATTCTTTGTCTTCGTCGAAGTTGTAAGATGACCCTAATTATTTTATCCAATCTGTTAATTAGTAAGATTTTTAAAATCTGTGATTTTTATGTAAATTAAAAATATTTGTCTAACTTTATGTTATCTCACTAAAAAATAAATAAATATATTTAATTATTACTAATAAATAAAAAATATCATTTTTAAGCGAGTTTTCTAAAATTGACTAAAGAAAAGAATGTGGTATATTTTGAAGGATGGATTCTTTTTGTGTTGTGTTGTGTGTGTATGTTTGGGGTTGGTGGGCGAGGGGGAGGGGGCGCTAATAGCAACCTCAGGACATTTGAATGAAAAAGTACTCCAAAGAGTCATGTCATTTCATTTTGTTAAAGAATTTTATTGACCTCACATAAGTGATAAAAGACAATTTTAAAATATTGGCTAAAATTGACTCTATTCATAAAACTCTCTTTGTTCAAAGTAATTTTAAAGTTTAAAGAACGAATAGTGTCAAAATCTTAGAAAATAGTAAATAAATTACCTTTACATTTCTATTTATGCAACTCTATTTCAATATTTACTAATAATACATTAAATAAAGAGTGACATAATATTGTATTTAACCATAGAAATATTATGTATGCTTAAAATTATAAATTTAAATCGGGCTGATATCATATGCAGATACCTCAAGTTGGCATGAAGTATTTGATATTCTTGAATTTTCACATCAGTTTTAAGAACTTTTTTTAGTTGTTAGTTGTGTGAACTACACGAATGGATGAAATTTTATTACTCGATTATTAGCACATATGAAAATTCAAGACTGAAAAGGCCAAAATCAAAAAATGAAAAAGAACTAAACTCAAGATTAAACTAAAAATTAAAACTAAAAAAGCATTGAATTCAAGACCGAAACAACCAAATAAATCAAAACCTGAAAAAGCACAAAGCATAAAAAATTTACGTGAAAAGCCTAGGGAATAAGCATGGATTTGAATTCAAGAAAAAAATTAGGAATGAATATGCATTGAAAACTGAAAAAGTGATGCACGATGCCTAGAGTGCCGTGCATGATTTATCGTGGTAATAGGCATGCATAGTGTGTCATGCCGGGACCCTCACCTAGAATATCGTGCAGGCTCCCATGTGTTACCTTAAAAAAAAAATTCTCTAAAAAAAAACTCAAACTGAAAAAGCACTAAATTCAAAACTGAAACGGACAAGATAAAAAAACTGGAAAGCACTAAGCATTGAAAATTCATGTGAAAAAACATCGGGATTAAATATGCATTGAAAACTAAAAAAGAAAAAGTGGTACATGATGCCTAGCGTGTCGTTCATTTTTTGTTATGGTAATAAACACAAATAATGTGTTGCCTAGGGCCCGCACCTAGAACATGTGTTACCTTAAAAAAACTCAAACTAAAAAAGCACTAAATTCAAAACTGAAACGGACAAGATAAAAAAACTGGAAAGCACTAAGCATTGAAAATTCACGTGAAAAAACATCGGGATTAAATATGCATTGAAAACTAAAAAAGAAAAAGTGGTACATGATGCCTAGCGTGTCGTTCATTTTTTGTTATGGTAATAAACACAAATAGTGTGTTGCCCAGGGCCCGCACCTAGAACATCGTGCAAGATCCCACGTGTTGCCTTAAAAAAATTTCCTCTAGTAAAAAGTTCAAACTAAAAAAGCACTAAATAAAAGACTAAAACGGCTAAGATTAAAAACTGAAAAACACTACGCATTGAAAGTTCATGTGAAAAACCTCGAGATTGAATATGCATTGGAAACTAAAAAGGAAAAAGTAATACACGATGTCTAGCGTGTCGTTGCTCAAACTAAAAAAGCAATAAATTCATGACTAAAACGGTCAAGATAAAAAATTGAAAAACACTAAGCTTTGAAAGTTCACGTGCAAACCTACTGAATATGCATTGGAAACTAAAAAAGAAAAATTGATGCATGATGTCTAGCGTGTCTTTGCTCAAACGAAAAAAGTACTAAATTCAATACTAAAACAGTCAAGATAAAAAACTGAAAAGCACAAAACTTTGAAAGTTCAAGTGCAAATCTCGTACTGACTATGCATTAAAAAATAGAAAAGAAAAATTGATACATGATATCTAGCGTGTCGTTGCTCATACTAAAAAAGCACTAACTTCAAGACTAAAACGGCCTAGATAAAAAACTGAAAAGCTAGCACTAAACTTTGAAAGTTCACGTGCAAACCTCAAGACTGAATATGCATTGAAAACTAAAAAAAAAAACTGATACATGATGTCTAGCGTGTCATTGCTCAAACTAAAAAAGCACTAAATTCAAGACTAAAATGGAAAATATAAAAAATTGAAAAGGACTAAGCATTGAAAGTTCACGTGAAAAACGTTGGTATTGAATATGCATTGGAAACTAAAAAAAGAAAAGTAATACATGATGTCTAGCATGTCGTTGCTCAAACAAAAAATGCACTAAATTCAAGACTAAAAATGGCCAAGATAAAAAAACTGAAAAGCACTAAGCATTCAAAATTCACGTGAAAAAACGTCGGGATTGAATATGCATTGGAAAATGGAAAAGAAAAAGTAGTACATGATGCCTAGCGTGTCGTTCATGTTTTATTATAGTAATAAACACAAATAGTTTATTGCACAGGGACCCACACCTAGAATATCGTGCAAGCTCCCATGTGTTGCCTTAAAAAACTTCCTCTAGCAAAAAGCTCGAACTAAAAAAGCAGTAAATTCAAAACTAAGACAAAAAAGATAAAAAACTGAAAAGGACTAAGCATTGAAAGTTCACGTGAAAAACGTTGGTATTGAATATGCATTGGAAGCTAAAAAATAAAAAGTAATACATGATGTCTAGCATGTCGTTGCTCAAAACAAAAAAGCACTAAATTCAAGACTGAAATTGCCAAGATAAAAAAACTGAAAAGCACTAAGCATTGAAAATTCACATGAAAAAACATCGGGATTGAATATGCATTGAAAAATATAAAAGAAAAAATGGTACATGATGCCTAGCGTGTCGTTCATGTTTTGTTATGCTAATAAACACAAATAGTTTGTTGCACAGGGACCCGCACCGAGAATATCATGCAAGCTCCCACATGTTGCCTTAAAAAATTTCCTCTAGCAAAAAGCTCAAACTAAAAAAAGCACTAAATTCAAGACTAAAATGACCAAGATAAAAAACTGAAAAGTACTAAGCATTGAAAGTTTACGTGAAAAACGTCGCTATTGAATATGCATTGGAAACTCAAAAAGGAAAAGTAATATATTATGTCTAGTATGTCCTTGCTCAAACGAAAAAAAACACTAAATTCAAGACTGAAATGGACAAGATAAAAAAAATTGAAAAGCACTAAGCATTGAAAATTCACGTGAAAAAACGTCGAGATTGAATATGCATTGGAAATGGAAAATGAAAAGTGGTTCATGATGCCTAGCGTGTCGTTCAAATTTTGTTATGGTAATAAACACAAATAGTTTGTTGGGAAGGGACCCGCACCTAGAATATAGTGCAAGCTCCCACGTGTTGCCTTAAAAAATTTCCTATAGCAAAAAACTCAAACTAAAAAAACACTTAATTCAAGACTGAAATGGCCAAGATAAAAAAATTAAAAAACACTAAGCATTGAAAATCCACGTGAAAAAACGTCGGGATTGAATATGCATTCAAAAATGAAAAAGGAAAAGTGATACATGATGCCTAGCATGTCGTTCATGTTTTGTTATGGTAATAAACACAAATAGTTTGTTGCACAGGGAACCACACCTAAAATATCGTGCAAGCTCCCATGTGTTGCCTTACAAATTTTCCTCTAGTAAAAAGTTCAAACTAAAAAAGCACTAAATTCAAGACTAAAACGGTCAAAATAAAAAACTGAAAAGCACTAAGCATTGAAAGTTCACGTGAAAAACCTCGGGATTGAATATGTATTGGAAACTAAAAAACGAAAAAGTAATACATGATGTCTAGCGTGTCATTGCTCGAACTAAAAAAGCACTAAATTCAAGACTAAAACAGCCAAGATAAAAAACTAAAAACACTAAGGTTTGAAAGTTCACATGCAAACCTTGGGAATGAATATGCATTGCAAACTAGAAAAAGAAAAATTGATACATGATATCTAGCGTGTCATTTCTCAAACTAAAAAGGAACTAAATTCAAGACTAAAACGGCCTAGATAAAAAACTGAAAACACTAAACTTTGAAAGTTCACGTGCAAACCTCGGGACTGAATATGCATTGAAAACTAAAAAAAAAGTGATACTTGATTTTTAGCGTGTCGTTGCTTAAACTAAAAAAGCAATAAATTCAAGACTAAAATGGTCAAGATAAAAAACTGAAAAGCAATAAGCTTTGAAAGTTCACGTGCAAACATCGGTACTGAATATGCATTGAAAACTAAAAAAGAAAGAGTGATACATGATGTCTAGCATGTCGTTTCTCAAACTAAAAAAGAACTAAATTCAAGACTAAAACGACCAAGATAAAAAACTAAAAAACACTAAGCATTGAAAGTTCACGTGAAAAAACTCAGGATTGAATATGCAGTGGAAACTAAAGAACAAAAAGTGATACATGATGTCTAGCGTGTCATTTCTCTAACTAAAAAAGTACTAAATTCAAAACTAAAACGGCCAGGATAAAAAACTAAAAAGCACTAAGTATTGAAGTTCACGTGAAAAATATCGGGATTGAATATGCGTTGAAAACTAAAAAACGAAAAGTAATACATTATGTGTAGCACTGCTCACACTAAAAAAACACTAAATTCAAGACTAAAAAGGCCAAGATAAAAGAACTGAAAAGCACTAAGCTTTGAAAGTTTACGTGCAAACCTCGAGACTGAATATGCATTGAAAACTAAAAAAGAAAAATTGATACATGATGTCTAGCGTGTCGTTGCTCAAACTAAAAAATCACTAAACTCAAGATCAAAATGCCAAGATAAAAAACTTAAAAGCTTTAAGCATTGAAAGTTCATGTGAAAAACGTCGGTATTGAATATGCATTGGAAACTAATAAAGGAAAAGTAATACATGATGTCTATTGTGTCATTGCTCAAACTAAAAAAGCACTAAAGTCAAGACTGAAACTGTCAAGATAATAAACTGAAAAGCACCAAGCTTTGAAAGTTCAGTGCAAACCTCGAGACTGAATATGCATTGGAAACTAATAAATAAAAAGTGATACATGATGTCTAGCGTGTCGTTGCTAAATTTTAAAAGCACTAAATTCAAGAAAGAAACGACAAAGATTAAAAACTGAAAAAATACTAAATTCAAGATAGAAACGACCAAAATTGAAAACTGAAAAAGCACTAAATTTAAGACAGAAATGACCAAAATTGAAAAATGAAAAGGCACTAAATTCAAGACAGAAATGACCAAAATTGAAAACTGAAAAATAACTACATTCAAGTCAGAAATGACCAAAATTTAAAACTGAAAAAGCACTAAAATCAAATATTGAAAAAACACTAAATTCAAGACAGAAACGACCAAAATCGAAAATTGAAAAAGCACTAAATTCAAGACAGAAACAATCAAAATCAAAAATTAAAAAGGCACTAAATTCTAGACAGAAACGACCAAAATTGAAAACTTAAAAAGCACTAAATTCAACACAGAAACGACCAAAATTGAAAACTGAAAAGGCACTAAATTCAAAATAGAAGCGACTGAACCATAAACTGATTAAAGACTAAAACGACCAGGATAAAAAATTGTCACAACCCGAGTCGAGGCCCTGGCCGCGATGGGCATCCCGAACCACGAAGGTCCGAGATACCCCTTAGCATATCATTATGAACATAACTTCAACTAAAACCAAATGCGGAAGATAAAATGAAATTCAAGAGAAATTTATAATAAAAACTATCTCAACAAGACTCTACTGAACAATAACTATCTAGGCTAGGCCAAGGCCCTCGACTGAACCATAAACTGATTGAGATTACATATAGATAGAATTTTTTCGGTGTAAGGAAGGCTCACCAAACTCTGGAAATCTAGAAACGATCTACTATTGAGATGGACCCTGGGACTGAACCTCAGAACCTATAGATAGGGGATCAATACTCGAAAGTACTGGTATGTAGAACAATCCAAAAATAACACATGCTTCATGTAAAATAAGTGAGACCATTATGAAAATAATTTATCATAATATATATAAAAATACATGGGAATAATCAATGAGCTTCAAAACATTCTTGTAAGTCATGACTCAACTCTTTGTTTTACTTCTGAGCTAGGTAGTACACCCTACATTTCTACAATCCCACGGGCTATATGAAATCCTCCCTTAACTCGGTGGTCAAGCCTCCAATTCAAGTTTGTTGCAAGAGTTGGGGTATTTAATAAAACAAGGTATGCCTCCTTACTGACGCACCATATTATGAAAAGTATGCCTCCTTACTGACATACATATCATGAAACCCGTATCGGCAAAATACAGTTTCGGACAACGAGTTATCTGAACTCGTGCCTTCTTTGGATAACCATCTAACTCTCTTTAAACCCATTTTTAGCTTCTTAAAATCATGATTCATGCTTACAATATTCTTTTCTTTCATATTAAGGGCATTTCATAATAGGTGTCGTCATACCTAGACTTGCAAGCCATATCATATCATATCATATCATATCATATCATATCATATCATATCATATCATATCATATCATATCATATCATATCATATCATATCATATCATATCATATCATATCATATCATATCATATCATATCATATCATATCATATCATATCATATCATATCATATCATATCATATCATATCATATCATATCATATCATATCATATCATATCATATCATATCATATCATATCATATCATATCATATCATATCATATCATATCATATCATATCATATCATATTCATATCATATCATATCATATCATATCATATCATATCATATCATATCATATCATATCATATCATATCATATCATATCATATCATATAATATCATATCATATCATATCATATCATATCATATCATATCATATCATATCATATCATATCATATCATATCATATCATATCATATCATATCATATCATATCATATCATATCATATCATATCATATCATATCATATCATATCATATCATATCATATCATATCATATCATATCATATCATATCATATCATATCATATCATATCATATCATATCATATCATATCATATCATCTCATATCATAGCCCTTTCACTAAAAAGCACATTAATGACCACCAAAAAGGATTTATCAAATCACATGAGAGTTTTTATTCCAAACGCATATGAAACTTATGTAAAGACATCATATTTTCAATATTTCAACATAAGTTGGCCAATTCTTACATAAAACACATGCAATTCTTCATTAAGAAACAAGAGCCTTTTAACTAAGTATTGCCTCTTTGAAAACATGAAAAATAACAAAGCATAATTGATAAAGAGGCATTTATAACTCGAGAAATATAATAATTCATAAAGCATCCCCCAACATTAGTTATACATAAATCTCATGATAAAAAAGGGGACCTATAGTTCATGCTCTCAAACCCAATTCACAATTCATAACATGTTAAGAACATAAATTACATCATGGGGAAAGGTAATTTCACAAATCGTACTCATAAAATACTTTTCGAAATACATACCATCTATGGACATGATTAAAACTCAAGTTTACATAAAACCCTCATGATAAATGCACACTTTCATCAAAATGGGTTCATGATGCATGTTCTTCAATAGATTTCCAAAACGCTTTTCATATACGTGATTATATCTTTAAAACTTGTTAAAACCAATAAATTTACGCCCATGAGGTTTAGGATAGTTCCACATACCTTTTAACAGAGAAAAATTGAAGAGAACGTAGAGAAATTGGTCCCCTTAGAGAGTAGAATCCTCAAACCCAAGGTAGTTTCTCCCTTCTTGCATATGGAATGATATTTGGTAAATTACATAGGCAATGTAAGGTTTATAAGGCCTTAATTTCTTCCAAATAGGGTTAGGAATGATTATGGGATGATAAAAGACCTTTATGACCTTAAAATAAATCAAAAGGAACACTTTTTAACTCTACGGAAAGGCTTTGGGTCGCATGGCCAAAGCAAACCTTAGGGTTTGCATCTCATGTAAAAAGAAAAGATGAGGCAGTATGCTTGATGATTATTTTGCGGCCCAGGGCCATTGCAGATCCTAGACAGTGCCTCATTCAAACACTCATAACTTTTGACTCGAACTCGGATTGACGAACGATCGGTGGATTTAGAAAGAAGACTTGAAGGTATTTATATTGATATAGTAGGACACATAACTCCTTATATCCTAGTATAAATGGGCACTGAAAGTTCACCCAAGTAAAATGTAACACCCCGCATTTTCGGGCTAGACTTTAAAGCATCGTTCTTACAAGTGTAAACTCTAATCCCATGAATTTCTCTTGAATATACGTGTCATGATCTTTATACTAGTGTGTGAAGTGATTTTTAGGTGAAAAAATATTCATAAGAATCATTTAAAACAAAGTTTAGCTAAGAGCCTTTGATTCATCCAAAGTTTGATATTCGATTCTACAAGGGTCTACTTTGAACGTGTATAACTTTTGATATACGTAAAATTTTGCATCTCAAGACCCACCAAATAGTATATAATTGAGTTAGCTTTCCAACTATACCAATTTCTCCTTAATTTGATACCCGAGCGAAAAGTTATAGCCATTTTCGTGAGAGAGGTAGTGAGGGTGCGCGATTAGCCTGCGGCGCCCGCTCCTATTTTATAGATTTTTATTCCGTATTTTTAAGGGAAAATGGGTCATTTTACCCCAACCAATTCGTCCATAACACAAAATTAAAGCTCCCAAGGAGCATTATTTTCCCCTTTATTCATAATTTCTCTCCAAGAATGCCTTCCTCTCCAAGAACAAACCCTAACCTCCTCCCAAGGACTTCAACTTCAAGTTACATTCTCTTCAAGATAAATAAGATTTTAAGTTCTCTAGTCCAAGAAAAGCTTTCAAGATCATCTCCAAGGCTTTCAAGGTCAAGGTTTCTCCGTCAAATCAAGCCTATTAAGGTATGTGGCGTTATGAACAAGGGTATCATTTCACCCTTGTGCCCAAATTGCATGATTTTAAGATTTTATTTAATTGTTTTGGAGTAGGGTTCATACCCAAGTATGTATATTCTTGAAGCATCTAATTTTCATGAGATTTAAAGTTTTAAGTATATCAAGAAGTGCTTATGTTTATGTTTATAACTGATGAGATTTATATTATGAATGAGATTGCGCTATCTTGACTTGTATTGTTGAAGTATTTCAAGAATTATATTGAGTATGAAGTTTTGGTATGCACTGCCATGAGTTTATAGCATGAATTTTAAGCCCTAAGTTTAAGTGCGGAGATTTCTAGAAGTTTATGTTTTTAAGCATTCTGTGATAAGTTTGTTTCAAGATTTAAAGCAAGAATTGATCTTTTGATCCTCAGCTAAGAGATGGAATCCATATTTATTTATTTTGATTACAGTTTAAAGCAAAGAAGAGCATAATTGGTTTTCATTATAAACTCTTATGCCATTTGAAGGTGGATTTCCTAAAGAGAGAGCATATAAGTAATATAGGAGTATTATTTAGCACTGAGTTGGGTATGATACCAAGGTAACATGCCCCAGAACTACGTGCCACCATAGGATTAAGTCCCAATATGGGTTCAACATAGTGATCACTCTAGCTTAGGTTCTATTCCGATGGCAAGGGTAGGATAGCCCTACCAACATGGATGTGAGACGTTGGACTCTATAATAGCTCATATGGTTTATGTTGGTTAAAAGAACCTCCCAAAATAATGAGTAACGATACACCTTTTAGAACTAAGTGTTATGACTCATAAAGTTTATGCAGTATGTTTTTTTATTCACAGTTGATTTTACATCTTTTGTTTTATACAAGACAAAGGTGAGTCATTTATACTTAGCATGCATTGTTTAAAGGTTTATATATACATTAAGTTATTGTTTTTGTTAGAGTTTGTGACCCAAATTTTATTGATCTGTCCCTGAAAAGTTTGCGGTGTGATCTATGTTTGTGATTTTTCATGAGCTCTGTGGTGGTAGCTTAGGGATATGGCCAATAGGCTTGATCCCGAAGCCCACCACTGATCCCATTGGGGGTGCGGGGGCGAAGCCCTAGCGGTATGGACCTGTATGTTTTTGGGCCTAAGACCTATTTGTATGCACGTATTATATAAGTGCGTTTAGTGGGATATTTCGGGCTGTTCTTATATACACGAAATTGATACTATCATCTCCATATTGTACTCCTTTCCATTATAGTGAATTCCTATGCCTCTTTCCATGGTTTTTTCCGCAAGGTTTTTCACATAAATCTGTGTGTTCTTGTTTTTTGTTTTGCTTGTGGTTTGCTTATTCTATCCGATTCATAACAGTTTTTACTTATGCATTCACCCCCACATACTCAGTATATTCCAGAAGTACTGATCCACATATATGTCTATGTACTAAATTTTCTCATAATGTAGGTACCAGTTGTAGCCCACACATCATAATCAGACAGTTTGCAGCTTCCAGTCAGCAGGTGATAAGTCATTTTGATTCAAGGGCTCAAGTCAATCATAGTTCAAGTAGCATCTTGTTTACTTTATTCAGTCGTATTGATTTGGGATGGTTGGAGGTTATGTCCCGGCTACCTATAGTCAATACTAGGAGAGACATCATATATAGTTAGTAGAATTGATGTATTTGATTTTAGTTTTGTTTTGTGTAACCAGAGTTATAATCGTTTTGTTTTGAAGATGTTCAGCTAAAGACTTTTCTTCCAATTATTACTTCAAGTTTTATGTATTTCATTCAGTTGCTCACGAGTTATGCCAGTACAAGGGTTAGCTTGGGATCACTTGTGATCCTAAGCACCGTGTGACATCTAGGGGGTAGTCTCGGGGCATTACACAAAATCATCAACTAAAAGTCAATAGATAAGAAAGTTCTCAACTTAACTTTCGAGCTAGGAGATTTTTATGATGAATATTCATATCCAAGGATGTTCCCACACTAAGGAAATGTTATTCATACTTATATCTAAATAGAAACCATAGGGTTCGGGTCTATATACATCGAAAAGATGGTTCAACTTTAGCTCGAACAAGTGGGGTGTTAAAAAAACTGAAAAACACTAAGCATTGAAAGTTCACATGAAAAACATCGGGATTGAATATGCCTTGGAAACTAAAAAGGGAAAAGTAATACATGAAGTTTAGGGTGTCATTGCTCAAACAAAAAACGCACTAAATTCAAGACTAAAACAGCCAAGATAAATAACTGTAAAAGCATTAAGCTTTAAAACTTCATGTGCAAACCTCGGGACAGAATATGCATAGGAAACTAAAAAAGAAAGAGTGATACATAATGTCCTGCGTGTCGTTGCTCAAACTAAAAAAACACTAAATTCAAGACAAAAACGGCCAAGATGAAAAAACTGAAAAGTACTAAGCTTTGAAAGTTTACGTGCAAACCTCGGGACTGAATATGCATTGGAAACTAAAAAAAAAATAGTGATACATGATGTCTAGTGAGTCGTTTCTCAAACTAAAATAACACTAAATTCAAGACTAATAAGCCAAGTAAAAACTAAAAAGCACTAAGCATTGAAAGTTCACGTGAAAAACGTCGGGATTGAATATGCGTTTGGAAACTAAAAAAAAAAGCGACACATGATGTCTTTCGGGTCATTGCTCAAACTAAAAAATCACTAAATTCAAAAATAAAATGGTCATGATAAAAAACTTAAAAACACCAAACTTTGAAAGTTCACGTGCAAACCTCGGGACTGAGTATGAATTGGAAACTAATAAGAAAAAGTGATACATGACGTGAAGCGTGTTGTTTCTCAATTTAAAAAAGCACTAAATTCATGACATAAAGAACCAAAATTGAAAACTTAAAAAGCACTAAATTCAAGAAAGAAATGACCAAAATCAAAAACTATAAAACACTAAATTCAAGACAAAACAACCAAAATCAAAAACTAAAAAAGCACTAAATTCAAGACAGAAACGATCAAAATCAAAAACTGAAGAGGCACTAAATTCAAGACAGAAATGACCAAAATTGAAAATTAAATAGGCACTAAATTCAAGAAAAAAATGATCAAAATCAAAAACTGAAAAGACACTAAATTCAAGATAGAAATGACAAATATCAAAAACCAAAATGGCACTAAATTCAAGACAGAAACAACCAAAATTGAAAACAGAAATGGCATAAAATACCAATTTTTAAATATGTCAATGTGGGTACTGCATTTGGTTTGGGTCAGTCTGTTCGTCGTGGTCTGTTGCAGGTTGCAATTTCTCAAATATCGAGTTGGATTTTAGTTCGTTATTGAGGTATTCTATTCGGGATTCTAAGTTCGGGACTTCTTAAACATTATTCTCAACGAAATCCGTTCTTTGAAGGTCCATTTCTAATCTTTACTCTTTTGACTTCCTTATTTATGATATTTGGTGCATGGATGTTGTGGTAGTGTGTTGTTTGTTGACTGAACAATTTTGTTGATAATTGGTGCTGTTTTACCTGAATAAGTAGTCATAAGCATGAAATCGATGATGATATGGATGGATAATTTTTCTTATGTTTAAACTATCATGTATAAATTTGGGGATGGGAATCAGAGATTAATGAAATAATATGAATCGGTTGTTTGACATGAAATGGATAGGGATGTCATTGAATTTGGATTAATTTTGATTCATTATGTTGAACATAATAGTAGCATAAGATAGGCCATCGTAAGGATAGGTAAGAGATAGAGGGTACGGAAAACTTAGGATTTGTGATTGTTGAATGATGAAATGTTTGTGGAATGGTTTTGATTTAAGCATTGGGATCTATTATATTCATTTGGTCGGGGGATGCCCAGAGGGATTTGTATTGATTTATCCAGGGAATGCCCCGAAGTACCATGTACTTAAAGACGACGCCCGATTAAGGCCCAGAACGTCGGGTGGAGAAAGCAAGGGAGTGTAGTTTAGAATTAGCATAGAATAGAATAGGCTTATATTTTTGCATTTTTCTATTTCAGGATTGTAATAATCAGACTGGACACTATAATTTTGGATTTATTTTGTTTGTTTGTTTGATTGATTGTTTTGTGTGATTTTGTGTGGTTTATATATTCATAATGTCAAATTAGTCGATACTCTCCACCAAGAGACCGTGGTCGAACCACGGGATTGAGGGGTGCCTAACACCTTTTCCTCGGTCAATAGAATTCCTTAACTGGAATCTCTATTCGCAGATCAGTTATAGAGTCAAAACCATTTTGAAAAGGATTTCCAAAGGTGACTTGGCACACCGGATTATGCCAAGTGGCGACTCTGAGTTTTAAATATAAAAAGTCCTTTTCAAAATAAATCTCCATTTTGTCACTTAATAATGAAAACCTTTCGAAACTTCAAATTAATCTTTTTGGTAAAAAAAGGGGGTGTGACAGCTCTGGCGACTCTGCTGGGAATCGAACCCAAAATCTCTATTTTTTTGGAGTCGTATGGGCTTTGTTTGGCATTACGAGTGTATAAACATTGTTTGTGATTATTGTTTGTGTTATTGTTATCACTGTTGTGTGTTTCCTTGCTCTTTGTTTACAGTTTTTCTTTACGTGTTACCATTTTATATCTGGCATCATATGCATGACCCGAGTCATTCTTTATGCAACAAGTCCGTAGTACACGTGTGTACACGACCTATAGTTGAGTCACCCTTATTTTATGGGGGAGCCATTGGGTTGTATGGAGTAGGTGGCCAGCTAAAGCAAACCACTATCGACCATATGCTCCCCCGAATAGCCTTGTTAGTAAACCCCAACGTAGTTCAGCCTTTAGGTCATACTTATCTGCATCATCTTGAGACCTAGTGGGACCCACTTGGTCCTTCGTAGGAGACTCACCTTTAAAGCATCTTAAGTGCTAAATGTTGCATCTCTGAAGGTAACGTGGTCATTTGACGAACTGATTTGGGGAAAACATGTGTTAGAAGTAAAGTGTGTAGGTAGTGAAAAGTCAGAAAAAAAAAGAGAAAAAAAAAAGAAAAGTGAGTCGAAAAGAAAAAGAGAGTTTTATAATTTTTAGAGTTCTTTATGGCTTTTTTTTTCACAATCAAAAAATTCAAAAAGTTTTTTTACCTTTCGCACTCATTTTCTCAAAAAAAAAAAAGAGA
Organism: Capsicum pubescens; assembly: GCA_030864215.1. Lineage (NCBI taxonomy): Eukaryota > Viridiplantae > Streptophyta > Magnoliopsida > Solanales > Solanaceae > Capsicum > Capsicum pubescens. The sequence goes on along the minus strand of CM061543.1, from coordinate 16,279,540 downwards.
AAAAAATTCAAAAGATTTTCCTTTTATTCCTTTAGTATGCATTCATAATTCGAAAACTTCAAAAAGATTTTTTTAATTGAAGGTTTTTATGAAAAAAATGCAAAAAAAGATGGTAGGAGTTTTGTACATCTCATATAACGAAAATACCAAAAAGATTTCTTTTCTCTTTCATAGTCGTTAGTGTCAGTTTTGTGTAAAGTGTCTAATTGAAAACCCCAAAAAAGATTTCATTTTTCATCATCCGTCTATAATTGTGTCTCTTAAGTCAAGTCTCAGTCTGTTTTAATCCTTAATTGTCCAACCTGGACGAACTATGCATACCTGATTCCCGTCCCTTGGGGCGGGATACGTAGGAAACCCTCGGTGGGTCCGGTAATCTTTATTTTAGACTTTGTCTTAGCCTTAGCCTAGGTCTTTCTCCTCGTAATTTAGTGTTGTTAACAGGTCTTAGCCAAGTAGGCTTATTTAATCCAGTGATATTGTTCAGCAATTTGGAGTCATAAAGTGGTATGTCCCTTCGACATATGTCCGCGTTAAAGTCCCAAGGGTTGGGAATCTTTTGTTCCTATCGAATTTTGAGATAATGTCTTATGTGTCATTATGGTATGGATCTGTCCACAAAGTCTAAAGTCCGGATGGTTGGCAAGGTGCCTAAAAAGTTAATCAAATGGTGGGGCACGTTCAACTACGTTGACCAGCAAAAGCTAATTAAAGTATTAGGTGATCTTATGGAGCTTCTACATATCTCGCCCCGGCCAAATCTGATAGATGCTATATTGACCTTTTGGGATCCTAGTAATTTGGTGTTTAGGTGCGGAAAGTGTGAGATGACGCCTACCTTGGCAGAAATATCCAGTCTGCTCTATTTACCTTATATTGATAAAACATGATCCGAGCTCGAAACCACTCGAGAAACATGTTTTTCCAAGGTTGTAGGTTGAAGAGTAACAACAGGCATTTGGGTTGTCTGAATCAATCATGGATTTCCTTGGATTTTTTATTCGCGAGATTCGGGTCTTTGGAAGGTTTTGACTGCTTTTGGAATGAATTTTATATGACTAAGCAGAATTGGGAAAGAAAGCGTCTTGAAGTCTTCACCCTCTCTTTGTTAGGCACTCTAGTGTTTCCACAAGAAGAAAGACGTGTTAATACACGTTCGCAATCTGTGGTGATGGCTCTATTTCATAAGGATCAAAAGGACAAGGGCGCTAAGCAAAAGGACAAGGTCACTAAGCAAAAACACAAGGTTGGGGTTACTATCATACCCATGATCTTAACAGAAATATACAAGGCTTTAACCGAGGTGAAGGGGGGATGAGATTTTTTTAGGGCAGTAACTTGATTTTGCAACTGTGGATGATGGAGCATTTGCATACGCCTTCTTTAGTTAGACCATATGTGATTGATCGTTGCATGCCTAATCGAGTGAAATCCATGTACCTCAGGATGCGCTTGGATAAATTCTCGCTACCCATGGGATTTGATGCTTGGATTGAGTTTCTTGAATCAAGGACTGAGGATAATATTTTGTAGACCTATTTGTGGCTTCGTCTGAAAGTAATCTTGTTGGGTTGCCAGATGCAACTTCTTCTGGACAATTGGAACAACTGTGATGACCTAGCTAATGAGTTTGTGCAACATTTTTGATATAACGTCGATCTGGTTTCAGATGAGAAATCCCTGGTCAACATGAAGAAGAAAAGTACTGAAGGCTTTCGGGAATATGCGATAAGATGACGTGAACAGGCCGCTAGGGTAAAGCCTCCAATGAAGGAGAGTAAGCTGGTAGAGGTTTTCATTCAAGCACAGGATGAGACCTATTTTCATCATTTACTTCCGGCAATGGAAAGTCTTTTATTGAAGTCCTTAGAATGGGAGAGATAATAGAGGACAGAATCAAAACCGGCTGGATAGTGAGTTTTGCCGCATTGAAATCCACCACCCAAGCAATTCAAGGTGGCTCTAGAGCATTCGGAGGTAAGAAGAAGAAAGAGGACGTGGCGATTGTTGTAGATGGAACTCATTCCTATCCCAAAAGACCACCTCGCCCTTATCCCCAATCCCAAGCCCAAGCCTACGCCCAAGCTCCATATATTCCTCTCCACCATTACTACCCTACGAAAAACCACTATATTCCATTCCACCACCCCCATACCCAGTATATAGCACGTAACCATATGCTCAAACCTCTTCTTACCCATAATGGCGCGCGCAAGCTCCACAAAATCGTCCATCAGTCCCACCAAATTACCGAAACCCCTCCACACCCAGTTTCCAACCTAGGCCCGAATATAAGAAAGAGAAGGCATCCAAAAATAAGTTCACACCTCTTGGGGATTCATATGCTAGCTTGTTTGATAGGTTGATAAAGATGAAGGTCTTGAGCCCAATCCAAGGAAAGCTTTCGAATCCACCCCCAAGAAATCTGGATTATTCTTTAAGGTGTGCGTATTGTTCTGACATGCCAGGGCATGATAACGAGAAATGATGGAATTAGAAAAGAGCCATCCAGGATTTAATCAATGCAAATCAGATTCTAGTCCAGGCCCCGGAGGTTCCGAACATCAACCAAAATCCGCTGCCAACACATGCTGAAACCAATATGTTGGAATTGATATATGATGGCAAAGAGTCGTCGATATGTCATAAGCCTATTGTTAGAATACAGACCAATGAAGATAAATTGGTGTATGTGGAGGATTCATTAAAAGCAATATCATTGAGCCAGGAAGAAACGGGAGAAGATAAAGTCCAAGAAAGTACAAAGAAACTCGTGATCACGGTGAAAGGAGCCAAAACAGTTGTTTGTCTAAGTCAGGACAAACCTAAGTTGATGGTGGTAGGAGCTCTGGGTAAGCCTATTTTAATGGTAAAGGGAGTACTTGTGGTGCCTATTATCATCAAACCGGAAACCCAACTTTTGATTACCTATATAAAAAAGGTCCCCTAGAACTATAAGCGGCCTGTGATGACTTATCAGGGGAAGGAAGTTGAGAAAGAAGTAGCTGAGGTAGGGGGTCTGACTCGAACAGGAAGATGCTTCATGCCTGAAGGTTTGAGGAATACCAAGACAGGGGTGAGTGGGCCTTCATCTCTCAAGAAGCCTATCACCGAAGAAAAAGCCGAAGAGTTTTTGAGAAAGATGAAACTACCGGAGTCCTCGATAATAGATTAGCTGAAGAAAACCCCTACTCAATTTTCCCTCTTATCTTTGTTGCTGCATTCCAAGGGACTTTGTGATATTATACTGAAGTTATTAAATGAAGCATATATTCCTAGGGATATCACTGTAAATCAGCTTGAGAAAATGGTCGGAAAAATCTTTGAAGTAAATCGAATCAGCTTCTCTGATGATGAATTGCCCTCTTTACATTACCTTGAAGTATGAAGATTTCTATGTCACCCATGTCATGATTCATGGAGGTTCCGGTGCAAACATTTTCCCTATATCAACCCTACAAAAGTTGAACATCGGTGTCGAGAGGATCAGGCTGAAGAATGTATGTGTCAGGGCTTTCGATTGGGCCAAAACAGACTCCATTGGCGAAATAGAACTAATATTGCTTATAGGGCCTATTGAATTCTCCATAGAGTTCCAAGTGAATATTGACTCCTCATACAATCTGTTGTTGGGAAGTCCACGGGTCCAATAAGCCGGGGCTATTGCATCTTCATTGCACCAGATGATCAAGTTTGAGCATGATAGGCAAGAAGTAGTTATTCATGGCGAAGGGGATTTTTCCTCCAAAAAAGATTCTCCCATGCCTCTTATTGAAGAAAATAGTGTAGAGGAGACATTTATCTATCAGTCGTTTGATACAGTGTCGGTGGATCGTATTCTTGAGGGGCAGGTTATGCCGGTACCACAATTGTCTTCCACTTCTGTCATGATGGTGAATGAGCTGTTGAAGTATGGATTTGTGCTAGGAAAGGGTTTAGGAGTGTCCCTGCATGGTATAGTTCGTCCCATATGATCGAGTGAGAACATGGGCACTTTTGGTTTGGGTTTCAAACCTACGGCTGAAGATCTAAAGAAAGCCAAGGAAATAAAGAAAGAAACATGGTCACTCCCTCGCCCAATGCCTCTACTCAGTAAGTCATTCATCAAGAGCAATGTCGTGGCACCTATAGAGTTTGAGGTTGAATTAGTTGGTGATTGTCATAACCTGTTATTTGAAGTTGACATAGTTGAAGCAGAAGATGGTACCAGTACGGCAGAGGTGGAGTTTGTAGGTCTAGTTGTCCGTCTTTACAATTGGGAAGTCACTCCTCTCCCCGTCATGAGGGAGTTTTGGTAGTTTATTTTGTTTTTCTTTCAGTTTTTTGAGTTATTTCAGGGTTGTAACTCGAAATTTAGCTTGTTTATATTCTGTTTTGTTTGTGTTTAAACCCTCCTATCTTTCCCTTTTAATGAAATGCAATGTCCCTTTTGTTTTGTGTCAAATATATTTTGTTTTTGTCTTTTCTTTATACAGTTCTCTTTATGCTGATTCTAATGACATGACATGTATGCAGAATTTTCAGCCTGATCTTAAAATCCAAACTAGTTAAGATATAATGAAACAAGAGGGGCAATATGATGAAGAAGAGGCACTAGAAGAAATAAGCAAATAGTTGGAACAGTTTGAAGACAAGCCGAATCTTATCTGAATGAAACTGAGCCAATTAATCTGGGAAATCAAGAAGATGTTAAGGAAACTAAAATAAATGTACATGCTTCGTCACTCTTAAAAGATAGAATGATTCAAGCATTAATTGATTATAAAGAAGTTTTTGCATGGTCTTATGATGATATGCCTGGATTAAGCACTGAATTAATGGACCATAAATTGCCAACTAATCCGGCATTCCCCCCTGTCAAACAGAAGTTGAGGAATTTTAAGACTGATGTAAGTATCAAAATCAAAAGAGGAAATCATGAAACAACTTGAAGCCAAAGTCATTCTAGTGGCCCGTTATCCTACATGGTTATCCAATGTTGTTCCTGTCCCAAAGAAAGATGGCAAATTTGAGTATGTGTTGATTACCGTGATTTGAACAGAGTAAGTCTGAAGGATGATTTTCCATTGCCCAACATCCATATTTTGCTGGACAACTGCGCTAAACATGAGGTTGCTTCTTTTGTTGATTGCTATGCCGGATACCACCAGATCATTATGGATGATGGAGACGCAGAAAAGACCTCTTTTATCACACCATAGGAAACTTATTGTTATCGAGTAATTCCGTTCGGTTTGAATAATGCTAGAGAAACATACATGAGAGCCATGACCACTATGTTTCATGACATGATGCATAAGGAGATTGAGGTCTATGTAGATGATGTGATTATTAAATCAAAGAATCAGGCTGACCATGTTAAAGATCTAAGGAAGTTCTTCAAAAGGCTTCGCAGGTATAATCTCAAACTCAACCCGGCAAAATGTGTATTTGGAGTTCTATCTGGAAAGATGTTGGGGTTTATAGTCAGCCGTCGAGGAATTGAATTGGATCCCTAAAAAATCAAAGCCATCCAGGATCTGCCTCCGCCCAAGAATAGGACGGAGGTGATGAGTTTGCTGGGAAGACTGAACTACAACATTAGGTTTATTTCTCAACTCACAACCACGTGTGAGCCCATTTTTAAGTTGTTGAAAAAGAGTGTTGCGGTGGAGAAGACTGAAGAATGTCAGGAAGCGTTCGAAAAAATCAAAAGATATCTGTCAAATCCGTCCGTGCTGGTACCACCGGAGCTTGGTAGGCCTTTGTTGTTATATTTATCAGTCATGGATAATTCCTTCGGTTGTGTCTTGAGTCAACATGATGTCACGGGAAAAAAGGAGCAAGCTATTTATTAGCTTAGCAAGAAGTTCACAACATATGAAGCCAAGTACACTCTTCTTAAAAGGACGTGTTGTGCCCTAACTTGGGTAGCACAGAAGTTGAAACATTATCTTTTGTCCTACACTACTTATCTCATTTCTCGTATGGATCCGTTGAAGTATATATTTCAGAAGCCTATGCCGATGAGTCAATTGACAAAGTGGCAGATATTGCTTACCGAGTTTGACATTGTATATATGACTCGAACCGCCATGAAAGCCCAAGCCTTAGAAAATCATCTCACTGAGAATCTCATTGATGAAGAGTATAAGCCATTAAAGACATATTTTCCTGATGAAGAGGTATTGTGTGTCGATGAAGTCATTATAGATGTCGATCTAGGTTGTAAGTTGTTCTTTGATAGAGCCGTTAACATGAAGGGAGTCGGAATAGGTGTATTTCTTATCTCTGAGGTGGGGAAATATTTTTCGGTAACAGCGCAACTTTGATTTTATTGTACCAACAACATGGAGGAATATAAAGCTTGCATTCTGGGTTTGAGGCTAGCTGTTGGTATGGGAATCCAGGAACTATTAGTGTTAGGGGATTCAGATTTACTCATCCATCAGATTCAAGGTGATTGGGAAACACGAGATTTAAAGCTAATACTGTATCGGCAATGCTTGAAAGATCTATGTCAACGGTTTGTGTCTGTAAAGTTTAGGCATATTCCAAGAATTCACAATGAGATAGATGATGCTTTGGCCACTTTGTCTTCAATGCTCCAATATCCTGATAAGGCCTACATCGATCCAGTGCATATACAGAGCCGTGATCAACACACTTATTGTAATGCAGTTGAAGAAGAGCTCGATGGAGAACCTTGGTTCTTTGATATCAGACACTATATAACACATGCCATCAATGATCAAAAGAGGACTATTAGGCGTTTGGCTAGTGGATTTTTACTAAGCGAGGGAGTCTTATACAAGAGAACCCCTGATCTGGGACTTTTGAGGTGTGTTGATGCAAAAGAAGCTTCGGCAATCATGGTTGAAGTTCATTCCGGAGTATGCGGGCCTCATATGAACGGTTATGTCTTGTTAAAGAAGATTCTCAGAGAAGGTTATTATTGGTTTACTATGGAGAGGTATTCCATTCATTTTGTTCAAAAATGTCATCAATATCAGGTACACGGTGATCTGATACATTCTCCTCCTACTAAATTGCGCATAATTTCTGCTCCATGGCCTTTCGTAGCTTGGGGGATGGACGTGATCGGGTCAATTGAGCCGAAAGCGTCGAATGGGCATAGATTCATTGTGGTGTCCATCGATTACTTCACAAAGTGGGTAGAAGCATCAACTTTCAAGTCAATAACAAAGAAGGCGGTGGTAGATTTTGTTCATACCAACATCATTTGTAGGTTTGGAATTCCAAAGATGATCATTACAGACAATGCTTCCAATCTCAATAGTCACTTGATGCAATAAGTGTGTCAACAGTTTAAAAGTGCACATTGAAATTCCACTCCATATCGCTCGAAGGAAAATGGCACCGTGGAAGCCGCCAATAAGAATATCAAGAAGATACTGCGAAAAATGGTACAAGGGTCTAGACAATGGCATGAGAAGTTGCCATTTACATTGCTAGGTTATCGCACTACTATTCTCACTTCAATAGGGGAAACTCCATATTTATTGGTGTATGGGATAGAAGCAGTCATTCCTGCAGAAGTTAAAATTCCCTCTCTTCGAGTAATTGTGGAAGCAGAGATTGATGATGACGAGTGGGTCAAAACCCGACTGGAATAATTGAGTTTGATTGAGGAAAAAAGGCTAACATCGGTATGTCATGGCCAATTGTATCAGAAGAGAATGGCTCGAGCATATAAAAAAAAGGTATGACCCAGGAATTTTGAAGTTGTTCAGTTGGTATTGAAGCGTATGCTTCCTCACCAGGTTGAAGCAAAAGTCAAGTTCTCCCCAAATTAGCAAGGCCCCTTCACTGTGAAGAAAGTGTTGCCCAATGGAGACTTATATTTGATAGATATTGAAGGAAAAATGGCAGAAATGGCTATCAATGCTGATGCGGTCAAAAGATATTATGTATGATATTTTATCCTTTGTTGGTTCAATTGCATGTTTAGTACTTGCATTCTTGAAGATTGATATGATGAAGGCATTTCATTCTGCTATCCAAACATTGTGTCATCCTTTGTTTACCCCATTTGAGCTTAGTTTTATTTTTCTTTCATACCCCTCTTTTGGAATCAAAACAAAGTAAAAAATAAAGTGTCAAGAAAAGAAGAAAATGTAAGTATGAAAAAAAAGAGAAAAAAAAAAAGAAAAAGAGAAAAATTAAATCAAAATAAGAAAAAGTTGATGGAACTACGTGCGACTTGATTCTCCTCCCTCGGGAGTGAGATATGTAGGCTTTCCTATTCAGGGATCGGTCCAACCAAATAAAGATTATAGAGTCACTCAGCCAACAAAAACTTGGGCATGCGTTAATTCTTGTAGTTTGAGTCGATTCCAAAAGTTGTAAATCCTACTCCACCTCAAGTGTCATTTGGCCTCATGTCATCCTTTCTTTCTAACCCTATCCAGAAGCCAAGTGACAACCAAAGAAAGACCTTCAGATCGATCTTTGAGAATGTTAAGGCTAAGCATGCAATGGATGTGATGACGTATTTTGGGGAACTACTTATCTTCCTCAGCATAAGAAATCAGGAAAGAAATAAAAATGAGAGAGTCTTATTGGTGAAAACCCTCGCGGGCACCATAAGGCGATGGTGAGTTGAGAGAAATAAAAATGAGAGTGTATTACTGGTGAAAACCCTCATGGTCACCATAAGGCAATGGGGAGTTGAGAGAAATAAAAATGAGAGAGTCTTATTGGTGAAAACCCTCATGGGCACCGTAAGGCGATGGTGAGTTTGAGAGAAAAGTGAAAAGGAAAGAGATTTGTTGGTGAAAGTCTTTTAAGATGTCGCCATTTGAGTGAGATATATGGGTCCAATGGGTTTGAAGAATCGGCTCAGCGGCAAAGGCACGAACTTAACAACAAATGGGAAGTTTGGATAGGAAGATCAGACACTTTAATCCAAAATGCATGTCATAGTCATTGGAGTTGGTTGCCGTATTCAGATAAGTTTTCTTTTTTTTTTCTCTTTTTTTGAATAAGGGACATTGATATTTTCTTTCGTTGACATGTTCATATTTTATCTTTTTTATGTCATTCATCAAAATAAAAGTCACCATCATTTCTTTACACTTTAAGTCAAGTCTGTATCGAAACGAGAGAGAAAGGATTTCAAAACTTGCTACCAGTCTTCCCAATTGTATGAGGAAAAGCCAAGGACCAGTACATGAAAGAAATATGATTGTAATTCAACACAAAGCAAAGAAAGTCTATCAACCGACAAGCTGCTGGATTCGTGGGAGTATTCAGATTTGAAAATGGTGTATCTCAGAGGCATGGTAAAATGGAAATTCATTGTTTGAGTCAGAACTCATTTACCTCAATCTGGATCTGGGTCAATGACACGACAAGACAGGGGAAAATGTCAACAATCTGAAACAAAGATGAAAGGAACGAGTGTTGCAGCAGATGTTTGGAAAGTGCCGCAAACCACCACTAAGTTTTTAACTAACAAAATTATCTTTGATGAAACAAGGGCAAATTTCTTTTCAGCAAGTTCGGCTACTGTTGGGAAGGCATAAATGGGATTTTACTTTCTGTTCAGGACCTTCCTGAAAAATAGGATTTTACTTTCTGTTCAGGACCCTCCTGAAAAATGGGATTTTACTTTCTGTTCAGGACCCTCCTGAAAAATGGGACTTTACTTTCTGTTCAGGACCCTCCTAAAAAATGGGAATTTACTTTATGTTTAGGACCCTCCTGAAAAATGATGTTTTACTTTATGTTCAGGACTCTCCTGGAAAATGGGGAATTTACTATATATTCTGGATCCTCCTGGAAAATGGGACCATACTTTCAAAAAATGAAATCTTTCTTATAAGTTTTGTTTGTGATAAATGTTTTTTTAGTTTTAATTTTGGTTTCAGGAGCCCGCCTGAAAAATAGGGAGAGAAAATTGTAAGTCAGGAGCTCGCCTGAAGAACAGGGTGATGAAATGGGTAGTTGATGAAATTACAAGTCAGGATCCTGCATGAAGAACAGGGTGAAGAAGTTGAAAGTCAAGAAACAAGGTGAAGCAATTGAAAGCCAAGCAACGAGTTGAAGAAATTGCAAGTCAGGAGCCCGCCTAAAGAATAGGGTGATAAAACTCAAGTCAAAAATCCAAAAGAAGATGCATAGATAGAATTTTTGTAATTTTATTTATATTTTAACTTGTAATTTTTATTTTTGATGTAATGACAGAGCCACGGACCGGAACCTCGATGGAACCTCACTCGACTCTCCAACTCGGTATAGTCCCACTCCTTCCAATCCTTTGAGGTACCTGTGACTAGATTCCGTCATAACTAGGTATGAGTATGATGTCTAAAGTCAAGACTTGGTTTCCCTCCTTCCTTCTGTTTCATTCTTTTTGAATAATGGTAGGGATAAAATTTTGTCTCGTTGTCTACTTCTTTGTCTGAAAACGCTTCATGTTTACATTCAAAGGGGGCATGCTGTAGACACCTAATTTTGTCCCTCTCAAGTCCAATTTTATTCATTTTTACCTCACATTATTGTACCCTCACCCATTCTATACTTTCTCCACAGGAAAACAAATACAACAAATCCTAACAAATTAAATCACCAATCCCAAAATATTCCCTTATCCTAACTAATTTTTACACCTCATCCACACCCTACCCCTACCCTACCTACCCACGTGACCCCACCCATTTCCATCTCACATTTTTTCCTTCTTTGTCCATAACAAATTACACATACAACAAAAAAGGAAGGGGGCCCACGAGAATTAGGGATACAGCTCATAGGGATTTTTTTCATTTTTATATACTTCAAAAAAATACCAAATTGAGGGAGGAGAATTAGAGGGGGGTACAATTCGCACATACACATAGACCCATATACTCACCACTATCAATTGGCCATGGGCACAGAAGAACATTTCAAAAATTCCTCACTTTCTCAACACCCACACAGAATAATCTCAATGGCTTCTTCACCATAGACGCACAACACACAGTGGAGAATTTTCTTTTCTTCTCCACCATCACAGCAACACTCATTCTCACGGAGGACCTCACCCATCACATACATACTCCATTTTTTTCCTTTTTCTTGGTCCCAAGAGAACTACACATACTATCACATATACACACCACTGTCACCGGAAAAGGACCTTCACCGGAGTGAAATCCACACTGTCATTCACGCACCCAGCTATTGAGAATAAAAATAGTCTGGAACAAGAGTGAATCGTGTGCGAGAGAGGGGGATCGGAGATTGGAAACTAAGAAAAAAAAAGTGAGGGGAAACCCGATCAACTCGCCGGATTTCGGGAGGGGGTGGTCTATTTTTGCCGGATCGAAAATGGGTTCGTGCGTGGTTTGTTTTCGCGATTCCTATTCTGGGTCAAACTAGTTTTGGTTTTGGATTCACAATTCTGTTCAAAATTATCAATTTAGGAGTTCGTATTAAGTTGGTCTTGCTGGTTTTGAATTTGGTCTAGATCGATTTACGACGTCCAGGCGAACAACAGCAGTGTCACCCATTTTTTATCCAAATCGATTCTAAAATCAGTCAATGTGGGTACTGCATTTGGTTTGGGTCAATATGTTCATCGTGGTCTGTTGTAGGTTGTAATTTCTCAAATACCAAGTTGAATTTTAGTTCGTTGTTGGGGTATTCTATTCAGGATTCTAAGTCCGGGCCTTCTTAAACATTATTCTCAATGAAATCCATTCTTTGAAGGTCTATTTCTAATCTTTACTCTTTTGACTTCCTTGTTTATGATATTTGGTGCATACATGTTGTGGTAGTGTGTTGTTTGTTGACTGAATAATTTTGTTGATAATTGGTGTTGTTTTACCTGAATAAGTAGTCGTAAGTATGAAATCGATGATGATATGGATAGATAATTGCTCTTATGTTTAAACTGTCATGTATAAATTTGGGGATGAAAATCGAAGATTAATAAAGTAATTTGAATAGGTTGTTTGACATGAAATGGATAGGGATGTTGTTGAATTTGGATTAATTTTGATTCATTATGTTGAACATAATAGTAGCATAAGATAGGCCGTCGTAAGGAAAGGCAAACGATAAGGGGTACGCAAAACTTAGGATTTGTGATTGTTGAATGATGAAATGTTTGTGGAATGGTTTTGATTTATGCATTGGGATCTATTGTATCCATTTGGTCGGGGGATGCCCCGAGGAATTTGTATTGATTTATCTGGGGAATGCCCCGAAGTACCATGTACTTGAAGACGATGCACGATCAAGTCCCGGAACGTCGGGTGGAGAAAGCAAGGGAGTGTAGTTTAGAATTAGCATAGAATAGAATAGGCTTATATTTTTGCATTTTTCTATTTCGGGATTGTAATAATCAGACTGGACACTATAATTTTAGATTTGTTTTGTTTGTTTGTTTGATTGATTATTTTGTGTGATTTTTTGTGGTTTATATATTCATAATGTCAAATTAGCCGATACGCTCCACCAAGCGACCATGGTCGAACTACGGGATCGAGGGGTGCCTAACACCTTTTCCTCGGTCAACAAAATTCCTTAACCGGAATCTTTGTTTGCAGATCAGTTATAGAGTCAAAACCATTTTGAAAAGGATTTCCAAAGGTGACTTGGCACACCGGATTATGCCAAGTGGCGACTCTGAGTTTTAAATATAAAAAGTTCTTTCCGAAACAAATCTCCATTTTGTCACTTAATAATGAAAACTCTTCGAAACTTCAAATTAATCTTTTTGGTAAAAAAAAGGAGTGTGACAGTATTTAGCACCGAGATGGGTACTTTACTAAGGTTTCATACCCCAGAACTACGTGCCAACATAGGATTTAGATTATTCTCACTTCTATGTGGATGACTGAGATTGTGATCACTGGGATGAGATTGTGATATTCCAATGGCAGGGGTAGAACAGCCCTAACCTTACGGGGGCTAGTCGTGGGACACCATGAATGCTCATATGTTGTACATGTTGGTTAGAAGAACCTCCCAAATAGATGTCCCCACTCTTAAAATAGCTTTTTGAGATAAAGTATTTACTATGCAGAATGAGCTTCAGATTTCATCTAGCTTACATGATTTGAGAACAAAAGGAGAATACAGATTTTTTAGAACTAAGTGTAATGACTCACAAGATTTAGAATATATGCATCATTATTCATGATTTCAGATTTCAGTCTTTCAGATTTACTCGAGCTATGTGAGTCATTTACGTTTAGCATGCATGATTTATAAAGTGTGATGATATTATTTACTTATTGCATACACCCCATATACTCAATACATCATCAAAGTACTGGTCCGCATATATGTCTATGTGCTACATTGTCTCATAATGTAGGTACAGGTGCTCAGTCTCAGCAGTGTGATTGACCTTCGAGCATCTTATCTATAACCCTGCAGTTGGTGAGTCCTTATAGTTTCGAGGCCTTAGTTATTCAGATTTTCAAGTTACTAGTAGATATGTCTTTACTCATTTCAGATAGTTGAGTCAGCTGGAGCCTTTCCCAGTGACTCTCTAGATTCAGATAGTAGAGGCTTGTCGGACTGTTAGATTAAGATTTAGACCTTTGAGTTAGTATTCAGATTTTTAGCATTTGTTTAATCAGATTGATGAGATTAGTACTTTCAGATATATTCAAATAGTTTTCCGCATTTCATCATGATTTATACTTATATTTCTCTATGTTGAGATTCAGATGTGTTAGAAGGCAGTTGGGGTTAGCTCAGGACTACTTGTAGTTCGGAGCACCGTGTGGCATCCTGAGAACTAGATTTCGGGTCGTTACAAAACCCATGCATGTAGTCTTACCTCATTTAGCATACCAGTATATTCCCACATACTAATCGCATACCCTTTTCTTGTGCTATGATGTTTCATATAATAGTTTTGGACGCTCAGGTTCCTGACCGCGCTTAGCCAGATTCAGCCAGCAGTAGCAGATTTAGCAGTGAGTCCTTATCTATCGAGGATATGCTTTTATTTTAGTACATCAGCTTAGTAGTATTTTAGCAGATGGAGTTAGTTGGGGGATTGTCCCATCAACTCCACTGTCAGACAGATTCAGTTAGAGGCTTTTCAAACTAGATTTTCAGGCACTATTTCAGATTTAGATGGTATTATTCATTATCAGTATTTTAGATGTTTTGAACCTTATGGCATTTCAGCCTATTATTCCGCATTTATTTCAGTATTATTGTTCAGTGCTCACAGAAGATATCATTCATGAGTTAGCTTGTGGTCCTTCGGGGTCGTAAGCACTGTGTGACGACTAGGGGGTAGTCCCAGGTCATTACAGTATCGTTGGTCAAATAAGCAAGGACAAAAAAAATTGGAAAGAACTAAGTATTGAAAGTTCACGTGAAAAATATTGGGATTGAATATGCATTGGAAACTAAAAGAGAAAAAGTAATACATGATATCTAGTGTATCGTTGCTCAAACTAAAAAAACACAAAATTCAAGACTAAAACAGCCAAGATAAAAAAAACTGAAAAGCACTTAAATTTGAAAGTTCACGTGCAAACCTCAGGACTAAATATGCATTGAAAACTAAAAAAAAGTGATACGTGATGTCTAGTGTGTCGTTGCTCAAACTAAAAATGCATTAAATTCAAGACTAAAAGAGTCAGGATAAAAAAACTAAAAAGCACTAAGCTTTGAAAGTTCACATGCAAATCTCAGGACTGAATATGAAGTGGAAACTAAAAATGAAAAAGTGATATATGATATCTAGCGTGTCGTAGCTCAAACTAAAAAAGTACTAAATTCAAGACTAAAACGCTAAGATAATTAACTGAAAAGCACAAAGCATTGAAAATTCACGTGAAAACATCAGGATTGAATGTACAGTGGGAACTAAAAAAGAAAAAGTGAAACATGATGTCTAGCGTGTCGTTTCGCAAACTCAAAAAGCACTAAATTCAAGACTAAAATGGCCTAGATAAAAAACTGAAAAGCACTAAACATTGAAAGTTTACGTGAAAAACGTCGGGATTGAATATGCGTTAGAAACTAAAAAAAGAAAAGTAATACATGATGCCTAGCTTGTCTTTGGTCAAATTAAAAAATACTAAATTCAAGACTAAACAGCCAAGAAAAAAAAAATTGAAAAGCATTAAGCTTTGAAAGTTCACGTGCAAACCTCGAGACTGAATATGCATTGGAAACTAAAAAAGAAAAAGTGATATATAATGTCTAGTGTGTTGTTGCTCAAACTAAAAAAGCACTAAATTCAAGACTAAAATTCCCAGATAATTAACTAAAAAGCACTAAGCATTAAAAGTTCACGTGAAAAACGACGGAATTATGTATGCGTTGGAAAGTAAAAGAAGGGAAAGTAATACATGATGTCTATCGTGTCGTTGCTCAAACTAAAAAAGAACTAAATTCAAGACTTAAACGGTCAAGATAAAAAGCTGAAAAGCACCATGCATTGAGAGTTCATGTGCAAACCTCGGGACTGAATATGCGTTGGTAACTAATAAAGATAAAGTATACATGATGTCTAGAGTGTCGTTGCTCAAATTGAAAAAGCACTAAATTCAAGACAGAAATGACAAAAATTAAAATAAATGAATAAAATTAGCAACTGTAATACTAGGTGACATATTAAAAGACTTGAACTCTATTAGATTCTTCTCTTTTTCCCTTCATATAGACTTCTCATTATGTAACAGATTTTGGGTCTTCCTGGAGACACCATTTCGTATGATCTAACGACCTCGAAAAGATGTCCTTCGACGAAGTGCTCTTCCACTTTATCTCTTTGCTGGACATCCAGAACTCCCACTTCGAGTGATTCGAGTTTGTCCCCATTCAGCCATTTCTGAAATTGAAACCAAGAAACACTAAAATGGTTGAACCAGTCAATATGACATCTTATGTCACAATTTATCGTAGAAGGTAAAATTTGTTAAAAAAAATTAGGAACTAATTAAGACAACAATTATATCAAGTCTAATTTATAAACTTATTTAATCTACTTTAATGAATAATGACAAAAAATAGCATGAATAAAAAAAATCAATATCCATTTCTACTAAAAATATAACAAGTTCATTTAATTATTCTAAACACTTATTCTTAAATAAAATGAACAGTAATGGAACTATTAGTTGAAATATAAAATATAGTGCTAACATTAGTTGAACTATTTTCTAGGCACTATTTTCTAGAAAAACTCTTTTCTAGGCATTTATCGTATACAACACCCAAAAGAAAAAGTTAAGAAATCTCTCTTTATTTATCATTATTGACAAAGAAAAATATACACAGTTGATCTTCATCTTTATTTCATCTTCTTCAAGAAACAAACTTCCATAGACCTTCTTCATCTTCTTCTTATAAATTATTTTTAATACATGATTTCTAGAGTGTCGTTGCTTAAACTAAAAAATCACTAAATTCAAGACTAAAACGGTCAAGATAAAAAACTGAAAAACACTAAACTTTGAAAGTTCACGTGCAAAGCTCGGGACTGAATGTGCATTGGAAACTAAAAAAGAATATGTGATATAAGATGTCTAGCGTGTCTTTGATCAAATTAAAAAAACACTAAATTCAAGAATAAAACGACAAAGAAAAAAAATAAAAAACACTAAGCATTGAAAGTTCACGTGAAAAACATCGGGATTGAATATGCGTTGAAAACTAAAAAAAGAAAAGTAATACATGACATATAGTGTGTCGTTGCTCAAATTAAAAAAGCTCTAAATTCAAGACTAAAACAACCAACATAAAAAACTGTAAAGTACTAAGCATTGAAAGTTCACGTGACAAACCTCGGGATTGAATATGCATTGGAAACTAAAAAAGAAAAAGTAATACATAATGTCTAGCGTGTCGTTGCTCAAACTAAAAAAACACTAAATTTATGACTAAAATGGCCAAGATAAAAAACTGAAAAGCACTAAGATTTGAGAGTTCACGTGCAAACCTAGGGACTAAATATGCATTTGAAACTAAAAAAGAAAAAGTGATATAAGATAATAGTGTGTTGTTGCTCAAACTAAAAAGACACTAAATTGAAAACTAAAATGCCCATAGTACAAAAACTAAAAAGAACTACGCATTGAAAGATCACGTTATAAATGTCGGGATTGACTATGTGTTGGAAACTAAAAGAAGAAAATTAACACATGATGTCAAGCATATCGTTGCTCAAACTAAAAAGCACTAAATTCAAGACTAAAACGTCCATGATAAAAAAATAGAAAAACACTGAGCGTTGAAAGTTCCCATGAAAAATGTCGGGATTGAATATGCATTGAAAACTAAAAAAGAAAAAGTGATACATGTTGTCTAGCGTGTCGTTGCTCAAACAAAAAAAATACCAAATTCATAACTAAAACGACAACAATAAAAAGCTAAAACCACTAAGCATTGAAAGTTCACGTGAAAAACGTCAGGATTAAATATGCATTAGAAATTAAATAAGAAAAAATAATATATGATGTCTAGCGTATCGTTGCTCAAACTAAAAAACACTAAATTCAAAACTAAAATGGCCAAGATAAAAAACTGAAAAACGCTAAACTTTGAAAGTTCATGTGCAAACCAAAATAATTTATTTTGGGTTTTAATAAATGGGCCAAGTAGCCCAACTTTGAATTAAAAAAAAATGATGTCTAGCGTGTCGTTACTCAAACTAAAAAAGCACTAAATTAAAGACTAAAACGGTCAGGATAAAAAAACTGAAAATCACTAAGCATTGAAAGCTCACGTGAGAAACATTGGGATTGAATATGCATTGGAAACTAAAAAAGAAAAACTAATACATGATGTCAAGCGTATCGTTGCTCAAACTAAAAAAGACTAAATTCAAGACTAAAATGGCCAAGATAAAAAATTGAAAAACGCTAAACTTTGAAAGTTCATGTGCAAACCTCGGGACTGAATATGCATTGGAAACTTAAAAAGGTGATACATGATGTCTAGCATGTCATTGCTCGAACTAAAAAAATACTAAATTCAAGACTAAAATGGTCAAGATAAAAAGCTGAAAAGTAACAAGGTTTGAAAGTTCACGTGCAAACCTTAGGACTGAATATGCATTGGAAGCTAAAAAAGAAAAAGTGATATATGATGTCTAGCGTGTCGTAGCTCAAACTAAAAAGCACTAAACTCAAGACTAAAATGCCAAGATAATTAACTGAAAAGCACAAAACATTGAAAGTTCACGTGAAAACATCAGATTGAATATACAGTGGGAACTAAAAAAAAAAAGTGATACATGATGTCTAGCGTGTCGTTTCTCAAATTAACAAAGCACTAAATTCAATACTAAACGGCCTAGATAGACAACTGAAAAGCACTAAACATTGAAATTTTACGTGAAAAACGTCGGGATTGAATATGCATTAGAAAATAAAAAAGAAAAAGTAATACATGATGTCTAGCGTGTCGTTGGTCAAACTAAAAAAAATACTAAATTCAAGATTAAAACAGCCAAGACAAAAAAAAATTGAAAACCACTAATCTTTGAAAGTTCACGTGCAAACCTCTAGACTAAATATGCATTGAAAACTAAAAAAGAAAAAGAGATATCTGATGCCTAGCGTGTCATTGCTCAAACTAAAAAAACACTAAATTAAAGACTAAAATACCAAGATAAAAAACTGAAAAACACTAAGCATTGAAAGTTCACGTGAAAATCAACGGGATTGAATATGCGTTGGAAACTAAAAAAGTATTACATTATGTCTAGTGTGTCGTTGCTCAAACTAAAAAAGCACTAAATTCAAGAGTAAATCGATCAAGATAAAAAACTGAGAAGCAATAAGCTTTGAAAGTTCACGTGAAAACATCGGGACTGAATAAGCATTTGAAACTAAAAAAGAAAAAGTGATACATGATGTCTAGCATGTCGTTGCTCATGCTAAAAAACACTAAATTCAAGACTAAAACAGCTAAGATGAAAAACTGAAAAGCACTAAGCGTTGAAAGTTCACGTGAAAAACCTCGTGAATGAATATGCAGTGGAAACTAAAAAAGAAAAAGTGATACATGATGTCTAACTTGTCATTTCTCAAAGTAAAAAAGCACTAAATTCAAGACTAAAACGTCCTAGATAAAAAAATTAAAAGCACTAAGCATTGAAAGTTCATGTGAAAAATGTGGGGATTGAATATGCATTGGAAACTAACAAAAGAAAATTAATAAATGATGTCTAGCGTGTCGTTGCTCAAACTAGAAAAAACACTAGCTAAAATTAAGACTAAAATGACCAAGATAAAATAACTAAAAAGTACTAAACTTTGAAAGTTCACGTGCAAACCTCGGGACTAAATATGCATTGGAAACTAAAAAAGAATAAGTGATACATGATGTCTATTGAGTCGTTGCTCAAATTAAAAATGCAATAAATTTAAGACTAAAACGCCAAGATAAAAAACTGAAAAGCACTAAGAATTGAAAGTTAACGTGAAAAACGTCGGGATTGATTATGCATTGGAAACTAAAAAAGGAAAAATAATACATGATGTCTATTGTTTCGTTGGTCAAACTAAAAAAATACTAAATTCAAAACTAAAATTGTCATGATAAAAACTTAAAAGCACCAAACATTGAAAGTTCACGTGCAAACCGCATGACTGAATATGAATTGAAAACTAATAAGAAAAAGTGATACATGATGTCAAGCGTGTCGTTGCTCAAATTAAAAAAGCACTAAATTCATGACAGGAACAACCAAAATTGAAAACTTAAAAAGCACTAAATTCAAGATAGAAATGACCAAAATTGAAAACTGAAAAACACTAAATTCAAGACATCAACGACCAAAATCAAAAACTAAAAAAACACTAAATTCAAGACAGAAACGACCAAAATCGAAAATTAAAGAGGAACTAAATTCAAGACAGAAATGACCAAAATTGAAAACTGAAAAGGCACTAAATTCAAAACAAAAACGATCACAATCGAAAACTAAAAAGGCACTAAATTCAAGACAGAAATGACCAAAATCAAAAACCAAAATGACACTAAATTCAACAAGATTCAACCAAAATTGAAAACTGAAATTGCACAAAATTCAAGACAAAAACGCCCAAAATTGAAAAGTGAAAAAAGCACTAAATTCAAGACAGAAACCACAAAAATTGAAAAATCTAAAAGCACTAAATTCAAGACAAAATCAACCAAGATTGAAAACCGAAAAAGCACTAAGTTCAAGACAGAAATAACAAAAATTGAAAACTGAAAAATCACTAAATTCATAACTAAAACGGTCATGATAAAAAACTTAAAAGCACGAAGCTTTGAAAGTTCACGTGCAAACCTCGGGACTGAATATGAATTGAAAACTAATAAAGAAAAAGTGATACATGATGTCAAGCTTGTCGTTGCTCAAATTTAAAAAGCACTAAATTCATGACAGAAAAAACCAAAATTGAAAACTTAAAAAAACAATAAATTCAAGAAAGAAATGACCAAAATTGAAAACTGAAAAACACTAAATTCAAGACAGAAACAACAAAAATCGATAACTAAAAAAGCACTAAATTCAAGAAAAAAATGACCAAAATCGAAAACTGAAGAGACACTAAATTCAAGACAGAAATGGACAAAATCGAAAATTAAAAAGGCACTAAATTCAAGACAGAAATGATCAAAATCAAAAACCGAAAAGGCACTAAATTCAAAATAGAAAAATTGAAATAGAACTAAATTCAAGACAGAAACGATCAAAATTGAAAACTGAAATGACACAAAATTCAAGAAAGAAATGATCGAAATTGAAAAATGAAAAAGCACAAAATTCAAGACAAAAACAACAAAAATTGAAAAATCTAAAAGCACTAAATTCAAGACAGATTCGACCAAAATTGAAAACCAAAAAAACACTAAATTCAAGACAGAAACAACCAAAATTTAAAACTGAAAAATCACTAAATTTAAGAAAGAAATGACCAAAATCGAAAACTGAAAAACACAAAATTAAAGAAGAAACAACCAAAATCAAAAATTGAAAAAGCACTAAATTCAAGACTGAAACAACCAAAATCGAAAACTGAAAAAGCACTAAATTCAAGAAAGAAATGATCAAAATCGAAAACTGAAAAAACAGTAAATTCAAGACAGAAACGATCAAAATCGAAAACTAAAAAGGTACTAAATTCAAACAGAAACGACCAAAATCAAAACTAATATGGCACTAAATTCAAGACAGATACGTCCAAAATTGAAAACTGAAATGACACTAAATTCAAGATAGAAACGACCAAAATTAAAAATGAAAAGCACTTAACTTTGAAAGTTCAAGTGCAAACCTCGAGACTGAATATGCATTGAAAACTTAAAAAAAAAGTGATACGTGATTTCTAACGTGTCGTTACTCAAATTAAAAATGCATTAAATTCAAGACTAAAATGGTCAAGATAAAAAACTGAAAAGCACTAAGTTTTGAAAGTTCACGTGCAAATCTCAGGACTGAATATGCATTGGAAACTAAAAAAGAAAAAGTGATACATGATGTCTAGCATGTTGTTGCTTAAACTAAAAAAACACTAAATTCAAGACTAAAATGGCCAAGATAAGAAACTGAAAACCACTAAGCATTGAAAGTTCAGGTGAAAAAACTCAGGATTGAAAATCCAGTGGAAGCTAAAAAGGAAAAAGTGATACATGATGTCTAGCATGTCATTTCTCAAACTAAAAAAAACACTAAATTCAAGACTAAAATGGCCAAAATAAATAACTAAAAGCACTAAGAATTGAAAGTTCACATGAAAAAACTCGGGAATTAATATGCATTGAAAACTAAAAAAGGAAAAGTAATACATGATGTCTAGCGTGTCGTTGGTCAAACTAAAAATGCACTAAATTCAAGACAAAAACGGCCAAGACAAAAAAACTGAAAAACACTAAGCTTTGAAAGTTTACGTGCAAACCTCGGGACTGAATATGCATTGAAATCTACAAAAGAAAAAGTGATATATGATGTCTAGCGTGTCGTTGCTCAAACTAAAAAAATACTAAATTCAAGACTAAAATGCCAAGATAATTAACTGAAAAGCACTAAGCATTGAAAGTTCACGTGAAAAACGACGTGATTGAATATGCGTTGGAAAGTAAAAAAGAAAAAGTAATACATGATGTCTATCGTGTCATTGCTCAAACTAAAAAAACACTAAATTCAAGACTTAAACGATCAAGATAAAAAATTAAAAGCACCATGCATTGAGGGTTCATGTGCAAACCTCGGGACTGAATATGCGTTGAAAACTAATAAAGATAAAGTGATACATGATGTCTAGAGTGTCGTTGCTCAAATTAAAAATGCACTAAATTCAAGACAGAAACGATAAAAATTGAAATAAATGAATAAAATTAGCAACTGTAATACTAGGTGACATATTAAAAGACTTGAACTCTATTAGATTCTTCTATTTTTCCCTTCATATAGACTTCTCATTGTGTAACAGATTTTGGGTCATCCTGGAAACACCATTTCGTATGATCTTACGACCTCAAAAAGATGTCCTTCGACGACGTGCTCTTCCACTTTGTCTCTTTGCTGGACATCCAGAACTCCCACTTGGAGTGATTCGAGTTTGTCCCCATTCAGCCATTTCTGAAATTGAAACCAAGAAACAATAAAATGGTTGAACCAGTCAATGTGACATCTTATGTAACAATTTATCGTAATTAAGACAACAATTATATCAAGTCTAATTTATAAACTTATTTAATCCACTTTAATGAATAATGACAAAAGATACAAGTTCATTTAATTTTTCTAAACACTTATTCTTAAATAAAATAAACAGTAATGGAACTATTAGTGAAAATATAGTGGTAACATTAGTTGCACTATTTTCTAGAAAAACTCTTTTCTAGGCATTTATCGTATACAACACCCAAAAGAAAAAGTTAAGAATCCTCTCTTTATTTATCACTATTGACAAAGAAAAAATGCACAGTTCATCTTCATCTTTATTTCATCTTCTTCAAGAAACAAACTTCCACAAACCTTCTTCATCTTCTTCTTCTTAATATTTTTTTTTAAAACTCAATTTCTTTCACTGATCTATGGAGAAACGAAAAAGAATATCAAATCTGAAGCGTTCTTATAGCACGGCTCATCACAAATCACGAGTTAGATTTTTCGATTTACGTCGGGTTCATATTCACGGATCTTTTTCTAGAGATTTTTGTTCTCTAACAAGTATGTACAGAATTCTTAACGATGACTTTTAAGATTTTTCACACTGATTTAAAAATAGATAAGAAAATCAGCATTTAAACGTATCTCTGATGCCACTGATAGAAAATTACGAAACAAAAAGTGTGTACCTTGATATTTTTGCAGTGGATGGAATTGATTTTCCTATAGAAAGAATTTGTCCCATATCTGCTTTGAATCTCTTGGGATCAAAGTGTGATTATCACAAACCAAATTCCCTTTTTCTTGGAGTTGTTGCTATTGGAGAGTCAAATTTTGTGTTACCAAAATACTGATACAAGTTGTCTCTTTTTATCCTCCGCCATTTCCTGATGAAGAAGCACCATAATATATAGTGGAATCTTCAGCAGTTTTGGAGGTCCCATTGTAACCGTTCCCCCCCAATTTTTGAAATGAGACTATCCATTAATCTCAATTATTTCAGACTTAGAAACAGATCGGGTCGTCGGGTCGGGTCGGTACACATGAACGACCCATGACCCAAAAAAAGCTAACAATTTATAATAAAGATAAAAATAACAATATAAATTTTCTGTATTCCTTAATTCTCAACAAGATCTTAACTTCTTACTAGAAATAAATTTACAATGTATCATATTCTTTATTTATTTGCCTTATGATCCTTTCAAAATAAACAAGACTGTTGACTCTAATCTTGAGCACATACATGTACCTACTTCTCTTCATGAATCCTAGTAGTCATTTGATAGGATGGATAAAAAATAATAATTCCATTCAAAAATAAAAAAATATCTTATCTTAGCCTTTGGTTAGGGGCATTAGTTAATTTTGAAATTATTTATCCCATCGATTTGTACCATAATAGTGAAATAAGTTTTATTTATATTGCGGAATAACTTTGAATATCTCATCCCCTTAACAAATAACCCGCTAGTACTTTATAATCTTCTCCATTAAATTATATTCTTCTTTTGAAATTTACTTTTTCTTGGAAAAGATATTTTCTATGAGCCATAAATTAATAAGGAGAAGAATATAATTATTTATTATTATTAATTACAGGGATCGTGATTTTTTCAAGTTACAAATATGGCCGGAGATGTTTGCTTGTCCATGTTTTCAGAAGGTAAATTTCAAAGGAAGAATGCGATAAGCTTAAAGAAATGGTGAAAGCCGACCTTGCTAAAAATCTTACAGTTGTGGAGCTTGATCGGAAGGCTAAAAATCCTTCATGAAGACAACATAAAGTATAGGATTTCTCGAGAGCTGGAATTGTAGTAGAACTTCATTAATACTGCAAATGAGAAAGGACAGAGACATCAAGTTTTCCTACATCTAGAGCTTGAGCCTCTGCCTAAGGATGAGGATACTGTCAATCAGATACACCAATGTTTAGAAGAGACATACCCTACAAAGAAGAATATTAATTCTTGGAATGATTCTCGAAGAAGTAGAGCTTAAACCTCTGGCTGAAGATGAGGATGAGTGTCACGACCCGAACTAGGTCCTGGCCGTGACAGACATCTCGGGCAATGAAGGCCCGGACGTCCTACTCTAGCTGATCTGGTAATCATGCACAACATTCATATCATTGTCACACCCGTTTTTTAACCAATAGATAAATTCTAAAGTTCGAAAGGGTTTTATTATTAAAGTGACAAAAAATTAAAATTTTATTTTGAAAAAAGGATTATTTACATTTTTTATTCAAAGTCGCCACTTGACATAATTCGGTGTGCCAAGTCACCTTTTAAAGATCCTTTTCAAAACAGTTTGACTCTAAAAACTGATCTGCGAACAGAGATTCCGGTTAAGGAATTCTGTTGATCGAGGGGAAGGTGTTAGGCATCCCTTGGTCCCGTGGTTCGACCACGGTCGCTTGGTGGAGCGTATCGGCTAATTTGACATGATGAATATATAAACCACACAAAGAACATAAACAAACATCAAACAATAATCCAAAAAAACTAAAATAATAATGTTCAGTCCAATTATTACAACCCGAAATGAAAAAAAAAAAGTACTGAAAAATAAACCTACGCTAACCTACACTAATCCTAAACTACGATCCAATACCTTACCCGATGCTTCGGGCCTTCATCACGAACCTCCTTTGCGTACATGATATGTCGGAGCATTCCCCAGTGAATAAATACAATGTGTCTCGGGGCATTCCCCGGTCAAATGAGTATAATTTTTTCAATGCGAGAAAACTACATATTCACCCAAATTTCAAACATTCAACAATATTTCAAACATTCTACAAAACCGCAAATTCTAAACTTGGCCTACCCAACCTACGTTTGCCTACCATTTCAATATGTCATAAATCTATCACGTTCCAACGATATTCAAGCTTATTTAAAAGAGACAACAATAAACTAAAACAAATCTAAATTCACCCTTTTTATCAATTTTTCAATTCCGTCCCAAACAACCAATTTTAATTCTCAAACGAGGTACCATTTCACCATATAATCCATAATCAGGGGAACAATAATGAATCAGCACAAAGCGTCTATTCACCACCAACAAGGATCAAACAATACACAATATTTCGTTCAATGCACCAAATATCACAAATAATGAGATAAAAAGAGAAAGAGAGTAAAATTGGACCTCAATTTGATGCTTTATTTCAATTAATTGATCTTTTCGAATACAACTGCGTTCAAACAAAACCTCAACGTCGAACCCCAACTGACGAACTCAACTCGGTATCCATAATCGCAAACCAAACAGATCAGAAACCAACAGAAGAATATTAGATTGCGGATTTTCAACCTAACTTAATCAAGCCTCGCTGGAATTGAAATTGGGATGTCGTTTTTGTATTGCCAGAGTTCCGGTGAGATCCAGCGACGAGGAAAAAGAGAAGTTTTGGATGGATCTTTGGAATTTCAGGTGAGTTTTAGCAGACACGATCAGTTTTGGATGACTTCGGGCGACTAACGATGTTCCCCGACGTTAAATCGCCAGAAACAACAACGACCAGGATGCTTTTCCAGTGGCTAATACGGGGAACTTCCACCGAATTTCCAATGAAAACAGTTCACTTCGCCTCTTTTTCTCTAATTTTCTCGATCTCTCTCCCTCTCGCTCAATCTCAATTTCCCTCTCCTAATTCCCCTATTTTCGGAATTCTCTCTCTATGCTCTCTCTCAACCTCCAAGCATGTGTGTGTATGACTGTTGTTGAGAGTGAGGGTAAGTTTCTGTGTGAATATGGAAGATGATCGTATGGAGATCCCTGTTTTTGTGGAGAAGAAGTTGTGTATATACTCCCATCCCCCTTTTGTTGTTTATGCGTGGTGTATATATATCCGTTAGTTATTATGTGGCAGTGGTGTAGGGTAGGTATGGTAGTAAGGTGGGGGTAGGGGTAGGGTGTGATGTGGTTTATTTTGATTGGATAGGTTGTTAGGATAAAATAAAACAAGATAAAATTTTGTTAGGGAGTTTGTTATTTTTTGTCATTTTATGGAGGGATAATTACATAGTTGAGGGTACACAGTAAGGTGAGCTAAAAATGGATAAAATTCAATTTTGGGAGGACAAAATTAGGTGTCTACAGCATGCCCCCTTTGAATGTAAACACGAAGTATTTTCAGACAAAGAAGTAGACAACGAGACAGAATTTTGTCCCGACCATTATTCAAAGAGAATGAAACAAAAGGGAGGAGGGAAACCGAGTCTACACTTAGTACATCCTACCTACCCAAGTTACGAAGGAATAAATTGACACATATCTCAAAGGATTGGAAGAAGATGGACGATACCGAGTTGGATAGTCGAGTGAGGTCCCGTCGAGGTTCCGGTCTGCGACTCTGTTATTACATCAAAAATGAAAATTACAAGTTTAAACATAAATAAAATTACAAAAATCCTATCTATGCAGCTTCTGTTGGACTCTTGACTCGCTACTTCATCACCCTATTATTCAGGCGGGCTTCGGACTTGCAATTTCTTCAACTTGTTGCTTGCCTTTCAATTTCTTCACCCTATTCTCCAGGTGGGCTCCTGACTTGCTATTTTTCAATTTGTTAATTTATAATTTCTTCACCTTGTTTCTTGGATTTTAACTTCTTTACCTTATTTCTTGACTTTCAATCTCTTAACCTTGTTACTTGACTTTCTATTTCATCACTCTATTCTTCAGGAGGGCTCCTGACTTGCCGTTTCATCACCATATTTTTCAGGCGGGCTCCTGACTTTCAATTTCATCACCCTGTTCTTCAGGCGAGCTCCTGACTTGCTATTTTTCAATCTGTTTAACTTTCAATTTCTTCACCTCGTTGTTTGGTTTTCTATTTATTCGCCCTGTGCTTCGGGCATGCTCCTAAAATCACATCAAAACTGAAAAGAAAATTATCCCAAACAAAGAAATGCACTTTCTATGAGTTAATTGGAATGACTCGACTAAAAGGTACGTCTTATAGGAATCAAAGGGTATGACTCGACTAAAAGGTACGTCTTATAGGAATCAAAGGGGATGACTCGACTAAAAGGTACATCTTATAGGAATCAAAGGGGATGAATCGACTAAAAGGTACGTCTTCTAGGAATCAAAGGGAATGACTCGACTAAAAGGTACGTCTTATAGGAATCAATAGAAATGACTCGACTAAAAGGTACGTCTTATAGGAATCAAAGAGGATGACTCGACTAAGAAGTATGTCTTATAGGAATCAATAGGAATGACTCGACTAAAAGGTACGTCTTATAGGAATCAAAGGGGATGACTCGACTAAAAGGTACGTCTTATAGGAATCAAAGGGGATGACTCAACTTAAAGGTACGTCTTATAGGAATCAAAGTGGATAACTCGACTAAAAGGTACGTCTTATAGGAATCAAAGGGGATGACTCGACTTAAAGGTACGTCTTATAGAAATCAAAGGGGATGACTCGACTTAAAGGTACGTCTTATAGGAATCAAAGGGGATGACTCGACTAAAAGGTACGTCTTCTAGGAGTCAAAGGGGATGACTCGACTAAAAAGTACGTCTTATAGAAATCAATAGGAATGACTCAACTAAAAGGTACGTCTTATAGAAATCAAAGGGGATGACTCGACTAAAAGGTCCGTCTTATAGGAATCAAAGGGGATGACTCGACTAAAAGGTACGTCTTCTAGGAGTCAAGGTGAATGACTCGACTAAAAGGTACGTCTTCTAGGAATCAAGACTTAAGTTAGGAAGTGCATTACCTAAGAAGCAAAATTCGAATTACCCAATCAAGGAAGTGTGTTTTCTTACCAATGTTGTTTGAATTATCAAAACAATGAAGTGCGTCTCCTTACTAAAGCTACTTGAATTACCAAAACAAGGAAGTGCGTCTCCTAGAGATCTTGAATTATGAGTTTTACCATGGTTTTGATCACCAAACTTGTGCAACAACCTTGCCTCTTGCATTTGTTGAGGTGAGAAATTACGTCCTTTGATGTTTAGGTTCTGAAATCCTTGATCTGAATGCGATATGTATTCCTATTACATACAAAGAAAACTTGTGAGTTTAAAAACATGGTGGCTAGTTTGTGGCTTTGGCTTTTGAGGCAATTGCTCCTGCCCCCGTCACATTTAGCTTTGCTTCCAACCATTAGCATATGTCATTGACTTGCTGTATCATTGACCCAAACTTAGCTTATTAAGAGTGACTCTGAAACAAATACAGTATTTCTGCTTTGTCGTGTCTCTCAAATAAACCCTTTGAACCTTGGTATTTCCATGAGTTCCCCGACTTCTCTGTTGATAAAACTTTCTGCATGCCCCTTTTGGGCTCACAATCATGTCTCTTTCATGTTCTAGCTTTTGTCTTGCTTTGTGCAATTAAAGAAGCTGGTAGCCAATTTTGAAATATTTTCTCACTTGTTTTGACACGGACTTGACTCAAAGACAAGAAACTAAAAAAAAGAATGACAATTTTTGTTTTGATAACTAACTCAAGAAAGATAAAATTAAAATAAAGAGAAGAAAGAAAAGACAATGAACGTCCCCTTTTAAAACAAAGAAACAAAAAAATCATCTAAAAATGACAATCAACACTAATGATTATGCCATGCATTTTGGATTAAGCAGCTTGATCTTTTCATCCAAACTTTCTACCCATTGTTGTTGAGTTAATGGCCTTGAAACTGAGTTGCTTTCTTAGGTCAATTGCATTTAAGACCCCATTCAGCTAGTGGCTCCTTGAAGGATTTTCGCCAACAAGCTTCTTTCATTTTCTCTCGGCTCACTATCGCCTTATGGTGCCCGTGAGGGTTTTCACCAATAAGACTCTCTCATTTTTATTTCTCTCAACTTACCATCGTCTTATGGTACCCGTAAGGGTTTTCACCAATAAGACTCTCATTTTTATTTCTCTCTTGATTCCCTATACTGAGGAAGACAAATAGTTCCCAAATGCATCATCATATCCCTTGCATGCTCAGCCTTAACATCCTCAAAGATTGATCTTAAGGTCTTTCTTAGGTTGTAACTTGGATTTTGGGTGAGGTTAGAAAGAAATAATGGCATGGGGCCTAAAAGACACTTGAAGTGGGGTAGGACTTACAACTTTTGGAATCGACTCAAACAATGAGGATTAACTCATGCCCCAGTTTCTTTTGACTGGGTGACTCTAAATTGTTTATTTGGTTGGACCGAGCCCTGAGTAGGGTAGCCTACGTATCTCACCCTCGAGAGAGGAGAATCAGGTCATGCGTAGTTCTGGCAGCTTTTTTTTTTTTACTTGATTCTAAGTTTTTTTTCTTTTGTTGACTTTTTTCTCTTTGGGACTTTCTGACTTTATTTTTCTCGACGTTCTTCTTTTTCTCCTTTTGGACACATTTTTCTCTTCTTTTTTGAAACTTTTCTGACTCTACTGTTTTGCTCGACACCTTTTCTTTTGAGCTTTGTTGACTCTATATGATTCCAAAAGAGGGGTATGAAAGAAAGTAGGACTAAAGCTCAAATGGATAAACAAAGGATGGCACGATGTTTGGATAGTAGAATGAAAGGCCTTCATCATATCAATCCTTAAAAATGCAAGTACATATCATGCAATATGAAAATGAAAGATGAAGATCATTTGTGGCACTTTAACAACACTAACTTCAACTGAGCATGTATGTCACTTCTTTTTCTACACTTGTCAAACATACAACTCCATTTTTGTTGTACATTCCTCATGCTGAAGGATTCATGACTTCGTGGAGCTGATTTTCTTTTTGTTCCTCTTGATATAGGATCACGCAGCCACTGTTTGACCTAATCGAGACATGTATTTCAATTGATGACCAAGTTAGTCTTGTAATCTCAAAATAATTGCCTTAATTTTCAAAGAAGACTTCAAATTGGTCACCAAATGCCTCAACACTCTACCTATTTTCTCAGATGCTTTTTCTAACTTTAACCCTCTGATTTCATGCTCATGCTTAAACTGGATTTTAACATCTGGATGAAAATTCCGCTAGCATATCATATCACTAGAATCAACATAAAATATACTATGTAAAGAAAACAAACAAACAACACTTTTAAATCACAAAGGAAAAGGGGGCACTCCATTTAATTAAAATGAAAGATAGAAGGGTTTGATCATAATGAAAAAGGGACAAAACAAAATAGATCCCGAACTACAACCCTGAAATAATTCGAAAAATAGAAAAAAAGACAAAACAAACTACCAGACCTCTTCCTAGTAAGGAGAGGGGTGACTTCTCAATTGCTCAGCCTGACATCTTAGCCACTGATTTGCATATCAACATGACTAGAGCTTTCCTCACTATCAATGTTCTGCACCATAATTGATTTATCTTGAATCATCTTTTCAATTTCTCTTTTCAAAGCACAACAATCTTCAATATTGTGACCCGGAACATCAAAATGATATGCACATCGTACATTAGGATCAAAACTTCTTAAATGTGGGTCAGGAGTATACCCAAGGAGAGGAGTGATCATGCCCTACTGTACCACTCTCTGGAATAAACTGGCATAGGATTCCCCAATAGGAGTGAAATTCTCTTTTTCCTTCCTCCTCTTTGCGAACTCTGGCCTAGAATGAAACTTGGATTTAGAGGTTCCTTGGTAAATTTGTGGGGGTCGAGGACGATGTTGAGGGATAGGTTCATGCCATTGTGGATAAGAAGATGGATGAGCATACAATTGTGCATTGTTCAAAGGATATTGAGGAAGTGGAATGGGATTTCTTGGATTTTGGGGAAAGAAACCTTGTTGCAAATGGTTATATGGATCTAATATGTAAGGTCGGGATTGAGGCTGACTGTATTGGTGGGTTGGACCTCTCAAACTCTGTTTTGTCTCTGGCATGACAATAGGTACGTTTTCCTTCTTCTTTCCTTCAGTTTCCCTTGGTTGATTGCAATGTCGTCCCAAATGTTTCACAAAATCCTTCTGTCCATCAGGCTCCCCAAATTTTGATGTCTCAAAGCTGGGAGGAAGGTTAACACTTGAAGACATGCCCCAGTTTTTATATGAAACATCTTCATATCCCATAAGTCCAGGGGAATTTTTCATATTATATTCTACACTCTTAACTTTCCCAACCACTTTCTCTAGTTCTTATAGCATGCTAGGCTTCTTAGTAAGAAATTTTGGCGGTCCACTTAATTTAACGGTAGGCTCAAGAGTATAACAATGATCATCAAGAGTATTGAACGTGGATTCACTAGTGGACTGGGGAAGCACAACCGTTGGATTGATAGACAAAGTGGAAGTCTTAGTAGAAGGTTGAGCAACAAAAGCACAAACAGTATGTGGTGCTGTGAATATGGTAGACTTATACTGAGGAGCTAAAGAAAGAGTGGTGGAAGTATTGAGGTGCATTTGACGTGGAATGGATTCTGAGGCATGTTGTGGTGCAACAACAACAGTAGGAAACTGACTTTGTGATTTTGGTGGAAGACTCAAGGTCTTTCCAGGGTCAAAAATGGGGAACAGAGGTGGAGGCAGCCCACTGTCCCAGACTCGATACATTTCCATCATTTGCTGTCTCAGTCTCAAATTCTCTTCCTTTAAACTCTCAATTTTCTGAATCTTTGTTTCATCCATGGTACAACTCTCTATATCCTTGTTGGACACAACTAAACCTTCATTGGATTTGGTGTGATATTGAGGAGCAGCCAGGAAGCCACAAACAAACCACCTTAAACTAACTGAACAAGAGGCAAAAAATATGTTAGAGTTCAATATTTTTTCAAAACCTCTTATTATTTTTTATTTTTTTTATTTTTTTGAAAAGATCACCGAACCCAAGAAGGGCGCCTACATATCTCACTCTCGAGAGAGGAGAATCAGGTGTGCGTAGTTCGTGAAGTCTTGCCAAAATGGCCAATTAAACTCTTTTTTCATTCTTTTCCTTGAAACTTTAAGAAGAAAAGAAAATAACAATTTGTCAAAAGAATTGACGAAAATCTTTTTGCATTTTTCACTTTTAAAATACCTATACAAAACGAAACCTATGATTACCAAAGAAAAATCTTTTTGGGTTTTCAATTTTGAATTTCATAAGAAAATGAAACTTGAAACTATTAAAGGAAAATCTTTTTGTAGTTTTCTCTTGAAGATGTATATGAAACACCTACTCTAAATAAATAGTGAAGAAAATCTTTTTTGAATTTTTGAAATAAGATCCCTGAACCCACAATAGGTTGCCTACGTATGTCACTCCCGAGAGAGGAGAATCAGGGGTGCGTAGTTCGTCCAGTTTGGACAATTAAGAATTCACTGACAAATTGACCCTAACTTAAGGACACGACCAAAGAGAGACGAATAAAATCTTTTTGGGGTTTTCAATTTGAGACTTCACATAAAACTGACACCAACAACTATGAAAGGAAAATCTTTTTGGCATTTTTGTTATAAGAAATATACAAAACTTCTACCAACTTTTTTCATTTTTCTTTTATTAAAGCTCCTGTAAAAAAAAAATTTGGAATTTTTGAATTATGAATGCATGGTAAAGGAGTAAAGGAAGATCTTTTTGATGTCTTTAAGAAAATGAGTGTGAAAGGTAAAAAATCTTTTTGAATTGTGAAAAACAAAAGTCATAAAGAACTCTAAAAATAAACTACGAAACTCTTTTTTTTATTATTTTTTATTCACCTTTTTTTTTCAACACTTTCTTGTCTACACACTTTACTTCTAACGCATGCTTTCCCCAAATTGGTCCGTCAAATGACCACATTACCCTCAGATATGCAACATTTAGCACGTAGAGATGCTTTAGAGGTGAGTTTCCTACAAAGGGCCGTGTGGATCCCTCTTGGTCTCAATATGATGCACATAAGAATGACCTAAAGGCTGACCTACGTTGTGGTTTACTAACAAGGCCGTTCGGGGGAGCATATGGTCGATAGTGGCTGCTTTGCTTTCCACCTACTCCATACATACAATGGCTCCTCCCCTAAAATAAATGTGACTCAACTAGAGTTCGTGCGCACGACGTGCGCTCCAAGACTTGTTGCGGAAAGAATGTCTCGGATTTGCACATGATGTCAGATATAAAAGCGGTAACACAGGATAAATACTGTAAACAAAGAGCAAGAAAACGCAAAAAAGTGAAAACACAAACAAAAATCACAAACAATGCTTATACACTCCTAATGCCAAACAAAGCCGATACGACTCCAAAAAAAAGCTCGGATGCTGTATTTTTTCCCAGCAGAGTCGCCAAAGCTGTCACACCCCTTTTTTAACCAATAGATAAATTCTAAAGTTCGAAAGAGTTTTATTATTAAAGTGACAAAAAATTGAAATTTTATTTTGAAAAAGGATTATTTACATTTTTTATTCAAAGTCGTCACTTGACATAATTCGGTGTGCCAAGTCACCTTTGAAAGATCCTTTTCAAAACTGTTTGACTCTAAAAACTGATCTGCGAACAGAGATTACGGTTAAGGAATTCTGTTGATCGAGGGAAAGGTGTTAGGCATCCCTTGGTCCCGTGGTTCGACCACGATCGCTTGGTGGAGCGTATCGGCTAATTTGACATGATGAATATATAAACCACACAAAGCACATAAACAAACATCAAACAATAATCCAAATAAACTAAAATAATAATGTTCAGTCCAATTATTACAACCCGAAATGAAAAAAAAAGGTACTGAAAAATAAACCTACGCTAACCTACACTAATCCTAAACTACGATCCAATACCTTACCCAATGCTTCGGGCCTTCATCACGAACCTCCTTTGCGTACATGATACGTCGGAACATTCCCCGGTGAATAAATAAAATGTGTCTCGGGGCATTCCCCGGCCAAATGAGTACAATTTTTTCAATGCGAGAAAACTACATATTCACCCAAATTTCAACCATTCAACAATATTTCAAACATTCTACAAAACCGCAAATTCTAAACTTGGCCTACCCAACATACGTTTGCCTACCCATTTCAATATGTCATAACTCTATAACATTCCAACGATAGTCAAGCTTATTTAAAAGAGACAACAATAAACCAAAAGAAAATCTAAATTCACCCTTTTTATCAATTTTTCAATTCCGTCCCAAACAACCAATTTTAATTCTCAAACGAGGTACCATTTCACCATATAATCCATAATAAGGGGAACAACAATGAATCATCACAAAGCGATTATTCACCACCAACAAGGATCAAACAACAAACAATATTTCGTTCAATGCACCAAATATCACAAATAATGATATAAAAAGAGAAAGAGAGTAAAATTGGACCTCAATTTGACGCTTTATTTCAATTAATTAATCTTTTCAAATAGAACCGCGTTCAAAAGGAACCTCAACGTCGAACTCCAATTGACGAACTCAACTCGGTATCGAGAATCGCTAACCAAACAGATCAGAAACCAACAGAAGAATATTAGATTGTGGATTTTCAACCTAACTTAATCAAGCCTCACCGGAATTGAAACTGGGATGTCGTTTTTGTATTACCAGAGTTCCGGTGAGATCCAGCGACGAGGAAAAAGAGAAGTTTTGGATGGATCTTTGGAATTTCAGGTGAGTTTTAGCAGAAACGATCAGTTTTGGACAACTTCGGGCGACTAACGATGTTCCCCGACATTAAATCGCCAGAAACAACAACAAAAACGACCGGGATGCTTTTTCGGTGGCTAATCTGAGGAACTTCCGCCGAATTTTCGATGAAAATAGTCCACTTCGCCCCTTTTTCTCTTCTTTTCTCGATCTCTCTCCCTCTCGCTCAATCTCAATTTCCCTCTTCTAATTCCCCTCTCTTCTGAATTCCCTCTCTATGCTCTCTCTCAACCTCCAAGCATATGTGTGTATGACTGTTGTTGAGAGTGGGGGTAAGTTTCTGTGTGAATATAGAAGATGGTCGTATGGAGATCCCTGTTTTTTGTGGAGAAGAAGCTGTGTATATACTCCCCCCCTTTTGTTGTTTATGTGTGGTGTATATATATCTGTTAGTTATTGTGTGGTAGTGGGGTAGGGTAGGTAGGGTAGTAAGGTGGGGGTAGGGGTAGGGTGTAATGTGGTTTATTTTGATTGGATAGGTTGTTAGGATAAAATAAAATAAGATAAAATTTTGTTAGGGAGTTTGTTATTTTTTGTCATTTTATGGAGGGATAATTACATGGTTGAGGGTACACGGTAAGGTGAGCTAAAAATGGATAAAATTCAATTTTGGGAGGACAAAATTAGGTGTCTACAATCATAAAAGAAAATGCAAAAATATAATCTGATGCGGAAATATAAGTAAGAAAGAAAGAAAACTGCAATTCAAAACATCTGAATAAGATCTGACTCAGTATGCGAAATCTCTACTACATTTCAAAACTATTCTAAAAACTGGGACAAGGCCCCAGTAGACCAAACCAACAGAATAACATAATCTGAAATAACAGGCCTTATGGAACAAAGAAGGCTCACCACTGAATGGATCACTTCTCTCTGAAATACTCTACTGATTAACCGGACCCTTTGAATGAGCCTCCGAACCTGGGAGGTAGGGGGTTAATACAGATGTACTGGTACGCAGAGAAGATCCAAAATAATAGTTTCTATTCAACATATTTGAGAGCAATTTAAAACAGTTCAAAAACATATCAGATAGTAAGAAATCACATGGGCATTTTTGAAAGACTCTGTAAAATCTTCTGAACTCTGAGACACTCTTAATTTTACTTCTGCGCTAGGTGGTTTACCCTACAAATCTGAAATTCCATAGGCTATATGAAATCCGCCATTGACTCAGCAGGAAAGCCTCCAACCCAAGTGTGCTGCAAGGGTTGGAGTCTCTGACTCTGCTACGCCACACGACCGTCGCTAGTGTAAAAATAATATACCCGAATCGGCAAATCACGGTTTTAGGCTAAGAGTTACTTGAACTAAAGCCTTCTTTGGGCAACCACCTAACCCTCTTTAAGCCCATTTTTAACTCTTTAAAACATGCATTCTCTAAAAACAAACTTTGAAAACATACTCTGTTATGGCATACATACTTATGGTATCGTCATACCATTGACTTGCAAGTCACATCTCTGAGCCATTATTAGCATATTACAATCTCTGCTTTCAAAACATAAATTCGAGACCACCATATCAATAAATTATTTCAAAGAACTCTTTCTCTAAAACTCATGTAAACACATGTATGCAACTCTCTTTGTCAAACTTTCAATGATGAAAGGTGGTCATGTCAAATCTCTTAATCTCATGCAAATCTTTCTCTTTTAACAAAATATATTTACATCAAGAAACTCCCTCTTAAATCTCTAAATCATGCTCAAAATACTATGGTATTTGCGTAAATAAATTTCAAGCCATAAATCAGGCATTTCAAATCCTTCACATTAAAATCATAAACTTAAAGTCATCACAAGATAGGGATTTCATAAGTTGTACTCTCACACAATCTTAAATCTAAATTTTCATACATATACATACACATGTAAATCAATTTAAGGGGGAAAGGCCTAAAGACCAAATCAACAATACAATTAAACATTCATAATAAATCAGGTATTTCAAAACCCCTTTCTAAATTCATGCTTGATAATCTTTAAATAATGTTCTAGTATTTACAAGCCCATATAGTTTTTAGGATAAACTCCACGTACCTCAATTTAGAAATTTGATGGATGATTCTTGAAGCCTACAATTTGGGAATTCCAAATCTTCAATCAATCTGGAAAACCCACGGTTAAATCTTGAGTTATTTGGGTTTTCTTGTTTGAAACCCTAAGGAGTGTTCTTGATGGTTTTTGATGAAAATATCAATAATGAGGTCATTTGGGATTAAATCTCATGTTTAGGCTGATAAGAGGGGTGAAAAATACCGAATATACCCTTAATGAGACGGACTAAAAATATAACTGGGAGCCCGATTTCATGGGCCACCGCGACGCGCCACAATCGCGGTGGCTCACTGGAAATTGACGAGTGGGATTCTTAAGGTCACCGCGACGCCGAGCCATCGCGTTGTCCCACTGGTTGGGACCTGAAACTTCAACGCAACATGCCACAATCGCGCTATGCTACTGAAATTTGACAATTTCTAAATAGGCCCCCTCCGCGACGCGCCAAGCACCAAAATGACGGTGTTTTACAACTAGAACTTAAATTAGCCATAACTTCTTGACCGGGTATCGTATTTGGGCGAATCTTATATCAACGGAAAGCTCATTCAATTCCCCACATGATAAAAAGTCGAAATTAGGAAAATTATAAATGGTTTAAACTTTACTCACTTTGGAAGTCAAAAAATGAGACTAAGCTTCTTTGACACAATTCTAGTCATTTAACTCTAAGAGCATATTACTATGAGCTAACGCATGAATGATTTTTGCGGGGTGTTACAATGAGCAGGTTTTTTCGGACAATAGAGATTTCAGTAATGGAGAATCTCAGGAAAAAAAAAGATGAAAAAGAAAAGATGTACACAACAGAAAACAAAGAAGCAAAGAAGAGTCAATTCAAAGAAAAAAAATTGTGTATGTCTACCACTTTTTTTTCAAAACAAGTTTCTAACTGAAACATCAAAAAGGATGCTTCTCTTTTTATCTGGATGACAATATGTAAATATG
The DNA here is from genome assembly GCA_030864215.1 of Capsicum pubescens. NCBI lineage: Eukaryota > Viridiplantae > Streptophyta > Magnoliopsida > Solanales > Solanaceae > Capsicum > Capsicum pubescens. Next base: position 16,241,384 of record CM061543.1, on the reverse strand, counting down.
TAATAAAGCATAGCCTTTGTCCTCCGGTTAAAAAGAGAAGCATCCTTTTTGATGTTGAGTTAGAAGCTTATTTTGAAAAAAAAGTGGTAGATGTACATAGAATATTTTTTCTTTGAATTGACTCTTCTTTGCTTCTTTGTTTTCTGTTGTGTACATGTTTTCTTTTAAAGCCTTCTCTTTGAGGTTCTCCATCACTGAGAAATCTATTGTCTGAAGAAACCTACTCATCCTCATCTTCAACCAAAGGTTCAAGCTCTACTTCTTCGAGAATCACTCCAAGAATATTTTTCTTTGTGGGGGTTGTCCCGTCAAGCATTGGTGCATCTGATTGACGTCATTCTCGTCCTTAGAAACTCAAGCTCCAAATGCGGGAAAACTTAATATCTCCATCCTTTCTCATTTGCATTATTAATGAGGTTCTACAACAATCTAGCTCTTGAGTAATTCTATGCTTTGTGATGTTCTCATGAAGGATTTTAGCCTTGTGTTCAAGCTCCACAACTGTAAGATTTTTAACAAGGACCACTTTCACCTTTTCTTTACGTTCATTGCATTCTTTCTTTGATGTTTCACTATTTGAAAGCATGGTCAAGCAAACATTTCCTGTCATATTGCATAACAATGAAGATGAAGATGAAACAGAGGACAAAAAGAAAAAAATGGATGAATATGATATCTTTAATGACATCCCTAAAAGCAATGACGATTAGTTTTATTTTATTAATATTACTATTAATATCGTCGTTGTTGTTGTTTTTCTGTTGCCAACATAATTATTAATATAGTCGTCGTTGTTGTTGTTATTTCCTCGTCGTCGTCGTCATTATTATTATTTCTTTATTAATAATTCTTTATGCAATATTGTTAATCATTACTCTTTATGCAGCATTCCCAACATTATTATTAGTATTATTATGATCAATACTAGTAATAAAGTATTAGCCAAACATCAGTGTCTGATTACATAACCAAATCCAACTTTAAAAAAATTAACAAGCACCGCATATCTTCAGATATACGGGTATTTTAAGATATACATGTTCTAATAAAGCCTAACAAGTGTATCTTTAGATACACTGGTATCTCAAGATACACTTTTTTTTCCATGTATAGAATGTGTATCTGAAAATACGTAGATACACGATCAGTTGATGTATCTGAGATACACGACAAATATGGTAATTTTTGAAAGTTATGTTGTGCCTTGTAATAATGGTCTAAAGCTTCTACATTTTTAAGTTGTCCTTTGTGTTGGGTTCAAAACCGATAGAGCATCATGTGAAAGTTAATAGTTGCAAACCATGGCGATGATAATTCAGTGAAAAAAATATTATATTAAAAACTTAATATCATTAATATGGCTTGGTCAATTGACCTACATATTAAAAACTATAGCGAAAAGCATAAAATCTATTAGGAGAAAATCACCGCCTAAATAAGACTCTTTAAACGACTACATTATGGTTGCTATTGTGTTATTGTGTGAGAAGAGGTTGTAGAGAACAGCTGAAGAAAGGTGTAGTTGGAGAGATCTTCTGCTAGCCCAAGATCGTTAACTAAGATCGGAAGATTCAACTAAGAAGAGAAAGCTATGAAAGAGAAGCTTTGTTATTGAAGATGACTTCTTGAATTGGATTGGTTACAAATCCCTAATGTCATCCCTTATTTATACTTGTGTGGGGATGGTTCTAGAAAATCTTCTAGATAATTCTACAAGAAAAATCTAATGACCTTTATCTTCTACCAGAACTCTAGAATATCTAGATAATTCTACAAGATACTCATTCGAGACACAACACTAGGACATTCTACAAGAACCTATGATATTTAATCACTAGACTATTCTTGAAACTTCACTAGAAAATTATGATATTCATTCTTTCAAAAAATTCATTTTAGATATTTTTCACACTCTCCCTTTAAAGTCATTTTTTGAAGTTATCTCAAACTCATTGCAGAAGAACTCAAACGAAACTTTGAACCATGCCTTAATAAAACTCTTAGCGATTTTTTCCCAACTCCTCTTTCTTCTTTCAATGATGAAGATTTTTCATCATCGATTTATCCTTGCTGAGTTTTATGATGTTCATTTCTCGAGCTTCCCCTTTCTCTGAACTCATCCACAACTTCATCATCTGGAGACACACATGCGATGGAAAAGTTTGAAGCTCTAGGATTCAAGATTTTAGAACTTACTCTTTCTGAAGAAACTCCATAACATAAGGATATTTCATCTGTATTAATCTCCAGATTTTATTTGATAACGATAGGATCATCAATTTTTCGTGAAGCCTTAGTACCAATCCATCACTAGATCTCGTTTCTAGCTCTTCAATTATATTGTATGTCTTTCAATCTGAAATTGAGACTTCTCTTTCAACTTCATCATTCATTTGATCTTTAGCTTCTTCATCGACTTTTGGTATTTTTTTTGCACCAGTGATTAACCTTGATATGGTAGATGATTGATCAGAGACTTCAAAATCCATTATATCTAGCTCAATGTTTTCTTCAAAAAGGTCACCACTAGTATGTATAGTTTCAGACACTACCTTCTCAGGTTCTATTGCAACATCTTTCACATTCAGACTTTTGTTGTCAATTTTAGGATCTGCTTCTTTGAATTTCTCCATAGCAGCTACCACGTCTTTAGTATCATCTTGCTTCATATCAGTGCCTTCCTTCTCCACATGATGAATTATATTATAACCAATCCAATCTCTTTCCAGCTTTATGGAAGCCAAGGCATCTATTGCTCGACTCTCAGCTGCTAAGCATCTTTCCCAATCTTCTTCTTCTTTAACATTTTTTTAGTTTGAGCCATGTTGCTCTCCGTGGCTCAGCAATATCTACTTATGTGTCCTACTTTGCCACATCGATAACATTTGGGAGGCTTCTTACTATAATTGTTAAAAGACTCTTCTTTTTTTCAGGCAAGATTGAACCACCTGATAATTGAGTGTAAGACATACCTCTTGTTTTTCCTTTAATGTCCCACTTGTCAGCTACAAGAGCATTTTCTTCCCTTTCTTTGACAAATTCACCAGCCAATTGTTTGGATAGTAACTCTTATGACGATAACAAATTCTCAAATTCCTCAAAGAATGGTTTTGAGCCCATCCTTAAATTGATGTCACAAAGGGAATATATTCTTGATTCAAACCACGAATAATATTTCTTCTTATTCATGCTTCAGAGATAGCCTCATCTGAATTTAATAAAGAAAGCTCGAAACATAAATTCTTAATCCTGAAGAAATACTTGGCAATAGAAAGATTACCTTGGTTGGTGTTAGCTAATTCATTCTCCAATATCCATAGACGAGCATCATTCTTCTTGTTGAATAACTGATCGAGAGTTCTCCATATTTTGAGGGATGATTTGCACCTTATAATATGATCGAATAAACTGGAAGAGATGGTTCTCTTCAAGATGAACTCCGCCTTTGCATTAGTCTGTTTCACTTCTTATATGCACCATCATTTTTCGGTCCGTCGACCGGAGGACTTGTGTTACTTCCATTGACAATATCCCACAAGTCCTCACCCACAAGGTACGATTCCATATAATCTTCCATACCTTGTAATTGAACTAATTTAAAAACTCTATTCCCATTCCATTACCACGATCGCTAAAATCGATAGAGAGAAACCAGTTGAATCTATCACTAATCCGATCTTGAAAAATATTCAGAAGTCAATGTGTGGCTATGGCTCTGATACCATGTAGAGAATATCAGAAGAAAGGTGTAGTTGGAGAGACCTTTTGCTAGCCCAAGATCGTTAACTAAGATAGAAAGATTCAATTAAAAAGAGGAAGCTATGAAAGAGAAACTTTGTTATTGAAGAATACTTCTTGAATTGGATTGGTTACAAATCCCTAATGTCATCCCTTATTTATACTTGTGTGGGGATGGTTCTAGAAAATCTTCTAGATAACTCTACAAGAAAAATCTAATGACCTTTATCTTCTACCACAACTCTAGAATATCTAGATAATTCTACAAGTTACTTATTCAAGACACAACACTAGGACATTCTACAAGAACCTATGATATTTAATCACTAGACTATTCTAGAAACTTCACTAGAAAACTGTGATATTCATTCTTCCAAAAAATTCACTTTAGATATTTTTCACAGAGGTATCTTCAATATATAGAGGCACAAAATATTTCTTTCACGAAAGAGGTTAGTCAAATATGGAAAAAAATTATATCTTCTTTTCAAATTTCAATAAAAATAAAAGCAATTAAGGTAATACTTTTACTTTCCTTAATAAAAAATTAAAATTCAATTTTGATAAGAACATCATGGCAAAAATCCTAACAAATCTCCCCCTTTTTGACTTGATTTTCTTGACGAAAATTGATGCACTTTTTTCATGCGTAATCTTGGTTCTTCACATAATCTTCATATATCACTGTTGCTTACCATGAGTAAAAGTTGTATGGGTTAAAAATTGAAGCCTTATGTGTTAAATATATAAAAGCATTAGTTAATATTATTGGAGTCTTATATTATAAGTGAACAGGACTCTGAAAGTAAAGTTTATGCATTGAAAATGAGCAGAGATTAAAATGGAGCTCGTACGCTAAAAGCATATATGCATGGTATTAATTGGTTCATTCTTGAGGGGGCAAAGTAAGCCGTAATATTTTTGTTCAGGCAAGTTAGAATAAAACCAAGCATTCTTTTTTCAGTTATGAATAGTGCAAGTAAATTTGCTTGAAAATATGACCCTTTTAAGCTCTGGTACTAGTATATTAAATGATTTTAAAAATGAAACACTCACATATACGAGAATCCCAACCTCGAGTCGGAGCCTTCATATTTGAATTTCATTTTTGTTTAGTTTTTCTCTGTATATGTATTTGTTAGGGTTGTGATCCGAATTTTGTTGAGCAAGCCCTGAAACTTTTGCGGTGCGATCCATGTTTGTGATTTTCAATGAGGTTTGTGGTGGTAACGTAGGGATTGGGCCGATAGGCCCGATCCCGGATCCCACCACTTATCTCGATGGGGGTGCGGAGGCGACAACCTGAATGCTATGGTCAAGCATGTCTGGAACTAAACTGAGTTTCAAATCTGGTTACTGAACTGAAGATGACATTATAACTAAGCCTATAGCTAGTACAGAAGTACTGAATTTTGAGGCTAAGTAACTGGTAACTGAAGCCATGGTTTTGTAGGACTATCTTAATCCTTTACTGAATATTGATTTCTGAACTATCGTTGTAACTGAGTTTTAGACTGATACTAAAGTACTAAATTCAAGGACTAAACAATGATCACTGAGTTCTGGATACTGAAACTATAATTGAGTTGGCAACTGAGTTTTTGATGGCTATATACTGGGGACTGACATAAGTCAAGAATCTAAATGTACACTTACACTTTGTACTTTCCCAACTTCTAAATACAACCCCTTGCTAGACGTTTACTTGCACATTTATCATGATATTCAAGCCTATCTTCACAACTAAACCCTCATGCAAAGTAAGCATGCAACAATCTTCTCTTATCTAAACAATTGCTTATCACTACGCTGTTCCATAAGGAGAGCTAACTGGAGGAATAAATCAGGAGGACCTGAAACATGAATATATACAAACTAAACTTGACACATGACTGAAACTTGAGGAATAAAATATCAATAGTTTGGATTTACCAATAAGGTCTGAACTGAGGATATACATGACGTAGTCTAAATGTAGCTGATCTGTAGGGGCATAGCATAAGTCATGGAAGCTAAGTATACTGGAAAGAATGATATGCGTACATGAGTCATGAGCTGCATGACCTGAGTCTAGAGTTTATGTACTCGTGGGACATGATTCGTAATACTGAGAGAGCTGGAACGGAACCCCTTATACTGGGAACTGAAGGCGCACATAATCCAATGGAAAGTGTGTGAAAGTAGCTTGTTCTCATGGAACATGATTCGTACTGTGGAGTAAACTGGGACCCCTTATATTGGGAATGAAAATCATACATGATTTATAGGAAAAAGAAATGCATGAGTCTGGTTCGTGACCATAGAGTTGACATGCAACTCCTAAGTGGATTTTTTTTTTGTGATAGTTGAGGTGCAAAACTCTGCACTGAGATGAAGATGGGTCAAGAATTGTCTTCCTTTACTGCTTTCTATACATACTGGCTCTACTACTAGAATCTGAGGGACTGACTTGGTCTCTTGATCTATTATCACATACCTACATTCTGTTCAACACCTGCTTGTCTTACTAAACACATCATCTGACTCTGTTTCCTCATATACTGCTAATATCACATTCACACCTTCATGCTTAGTTTCAAGTAAATAAACTTAAATTCTTGATCGCCTGCTAGCACTGTTCAAACCTACTAATTCATGTTGGTACAACTATCCCCATGAATACATAATCTAATCAGACTAGATAATACTATCCTAACTCATCTACTGCTAAACTCTTGGGTCCATGCTTAAAATTCTAGGTTTATACTGTCATAGGATTCTGAGAATGGATCTAACGGCATATCAAAAATTGGATTTGAGTTTACAAAGGAGTTCTCATGATCATAAATAAAATCTGTACAACTTTGAAACATGACTGAACTGAGGGGATATTGTCTGAGCATGTGGCAAATCCCATAACTGTCTCCTGGGACTGCATGAGAAAGCCCTATCTTTAGGACTTGAGCTTCACTATTTCTGTTACCTTGAAAGTAAGGTAAGGTTGACATGAGGGGAGCCTGATGTGAATCTACATGGGTTCCTTAGAGAAACTTTCCATAGCACGATCTTGAGATATGAAAGAAGGAAAACTGTTCCTAAAACATCTCATTGCCTCCTGCACATAAGTGTGGTGCACAAAACGCCCATGTACAAGACTCTACTTGATGCAGCTTTCAGACTTCCTAGGACACTGTTGAACCTTTGGCTCTGATACTAAGTTTGTAACGCCCCGATTTTCTGAACCGAAACGCTACACGATGCTCATGACCCCGAAGGACCATAAGCTAACCCATGAATGATATCTGTACCTATAAACTGCATAATATCTCATAAAATATGCGAAAACATAAACTGTAAGGACATAAGGTTCAATATTGATACATATCTGAAAAACATGGTATAACAATACCAAAAGGAACATAAATACTGAAGTCTGAACATGTTATCTGACATCTAGTCCAAAAGCCTCTAACTTAATTGAATAAGGAGTTGAAGGAACATGTCTCCAACAAACTCCATGAACAGAAAAACTAATCTGAAATACTGTAATAAAGTAATAATAATATTGTCCTCGAATGAAGAGGAGCACTGACTGCTAAAATCTGCAATGCTACTGCTGCTCTGAAACTCGTGCCTCTGTACCTATGGCGTCAAATAAAACACCATAGCGCGAATACGTCAGTACGACTGAATTTACTAAGCATATAAGTGAGGTAGGCTAAATGCAAAGGGTTTTATATGCATAAACAATGTTGACTGATATGAACATAAGAATACATACATACGTAACTACAACTAAACTTATGGTGATACTGACTACTGAGTCTGAATACTGACAACATGAGCTTACTGATACTGAGATACTGAATGACTGAGTTTACTGATATTGATATGTAATTCACTAATAAGTGAGGAACTGATACTGTATTACTAAATACTGGGAGACTGATACTGTATTACTGATAAAGGAATAATTGTTTCTGATAGTTCTGATTATGAAGAACCGAATTGATTGACCGTATATAACAGTCCTAAAACTGAGCTCGTGATAATATGACTACTGAGTATTAATATTGATGACATGTATTTATTGATAACATATCATGAATGATAACTGAATTATGATAACTGATATATCTGATAACATGAGTTCTAATAACTAATAGCATGAATGACTGTATCTGACAGTCCTAAATCTGATGGAACTAGCTGAGTTCTGTACTGTATCTGACAATCCTGATATCCTGAAGAACTATCTGAGTTCTTTTACTGAGACTGATACTGAAACTGTGGGAAGTAGTTATCTAACCGACATGCCCCAAATATGCTATAATAGCTAAGTTGGGGTCCAATCTCTGCCCTGATTGGAAGGGTGTCAATACCGCGCCACTGGTAAGGACAAGCTGTGAGTGACCCTCATCTGGCAGGTACTCAATGAGAACGGTGGAAACCCTAAACTGATAGGTTAAACCACCTCATCAACCCTAATCTGACAGGTTAAGATATCTCAACCTATGCTGGCTACATAGTTCTGGAACGCAAGGACTGTTTCTAAGAATCACACCCTCTACTGGAAGGTGAGTTCCCATCCTTGGGTTCGCTCGGTGCTGAATCCTACTCCCAACTGAATGACACTGAACTGATTATACTGAACTAATTTCCTAGTTCGTACTAGAATTAACTGAACTGTTATTGATTGTTCTGTTTAACTGAACTGAGTTTATTGAGTTTCGATGACTAGCGGAACACTACTGAATTTTGTTAACTGACTAAATGCTACTGAGTTCTGTTAGCTGACTGAGTTTACTGATGTCTGAACTAAATACTGAACTAAATTGTACTAATACTGAGATTTACTGAATTCCGTAAACTGACGGAATATTACTGATATTACATAGATTACTGAGTACTGAGTAAAACTGAACTGATACTGCCTTTACATGAGTTTTCCTGAGTCATGAGACTGACTGAAGTCTACTAAACATGGCTTGACTGAGAGTATCATGAAAACATGACATGGATCTAGGCACACAGCTATATTTTTTGGCTATGAATACCCCCGCGACTCGATAGGGGGAAACTGACACACATGACATGACTTGATCACAAGATTTGAGTCCACAATTCACAATATCATAAGCAGGGGATAGTATACTTCATGTATTTATTCAATATTTCAAACATGATAGGAAAAGCATGGATATATCTTGTGTACATAATTTATATCTCCATTATCATACATGCTTTATACCACAACAATAACAACACATAATTTGCATGGAAATTCATATTGGAGTGCATGACTAACATGAACTTGTTATTTAGATATCATGAAATCATGTAAATATGAAGTTCTAACATACTAGGCATTTTATCGAACACCTTGCATGCATTCTTTAAGGTATAGGTGGATTTCATACTTGCATTCTATCGATCCATCTAAAGATCATGTTTTTCAACTAACAACATAACTTTCATGAGATATGCAGTCACGATACTATTATATGGCAAAACAAACAAGCATCAACATGTGTATGATCATATCACCACAACCAACCAAGCTTTTGTATTTTAAAGATTGATTCTTGAACTCCACGGACAAAAAGAATCCATGGATGAACACTACGCATAACTTGGAAGGGAGGTTCTTGATGATTGACGGGGGAATTTCCTTGAAATTTGATCTTCAAGCTTGATTGTGCAACCCTAGTTGTTTTTCTCCTATGGTGCTCTTGGATAATGGACTTTGAGATGTTAATAGGGTTGTAATGTGTTTAGAAGCTATAAATTTCGTGAGGTTAAGTTTAGGGACATGTAAGGAGTGTTAAAAGACTTAACTACCCTCAAAATAACTCAAAAACTAAGTGTTTTCATGGCTGAAATCATACATAGGCGCCGCATATGATATCGCCTATGCTTTTCAGTGGCCATGTGTGATTGGTTAGGCGACCCATTCTACTTTGAAAGCCCATAACTCCTTGCTCGGGTGTCGGATTTAGATGAAATTGGTATCGTTGGAAAGCTAATTTGATTCTCTACAATTTGGTGGGTCTAAATCTGCCAAAATGTCATATATCAATCACGTTATTCTTGTTAAAATATGACCCTTGAAAAATCGAACACTAAGACTTGATGGATTCAAAAACTCTTAGCTTGCATCACTCTAAGCGACTCATATGAGCATGCTTAAGACATCGCAAGCTATCCTATCGCTTGGATATTCATTGTAAGTCATGCACTAAAATACTACTCACAGAATAGGAGGTTTCATACGTAGCAAAACTTATTCACTTCCTAGCTTAGAAACATGCGGGGTATTACAATTATAAACTTAGTCATCAATATCACTAATCTTCACCTATGCTAAACCCGACATCAAAAGTAGCCACGCATCAACCATCGATAGCTTCCATAGCTCAACTAAGCAAGACTCATTAACTAATACATTTGATTCCTAGTCACCAAGTGCTATAGTCTCCTAAAATACAACTAACTACCACATAGATTAACCTTTAATTAAGCAGAACAATCATAAGATCATATTTCATCTAGAAACATATAAGTTGTCGCTATAATAATCATGAATGTAGCAAATTTATGCATGTCATCACCAGTATTCAATCAATGAAGTCGTAAGAAATATACCGCATCTTGTTCCATACCATACCGGAGAGATGTGTATAAAAGCAGATACATGCATACTCATAAACTATAATTGCATCCTTTATAATGATAAACACTTCTAGGATATCCAATCAACGTCATAACATGGCCCATGCCCTAATAATATATCTGAAATAATCACAAGATCATAATCACGGCCTTAGGTCCCTATTTATATCCGGAACTCATATCAATAATCATATTAATAAGTCGTATCATATATATAATCATCTCTCATATAGAAGGCATCTCACATCTAGGAGGCATAATATCAATAAGCATATCACCTTTATTAGACATCTCATATATATAGGTCATACATCATGACCAAGAGAAAATCATCTCTATAAGCCCAATAATCGTAACTAAGAGAAAAATCATCTCTATAGACCAAATATCACAACTAAGAGGAAAATGCATCTCTATGGGCCAAATATCAAAAACAAAGAGAAAAATACATCTCTATGGGCCAAATATCATAATTAAGAGGAAAAATGCATCTCTATGGGCCAAATATCATAATTAAGATGGAAATGCATCTCTATGGCCCAAATATCATAATTAAGATGAAAATTCATCTCTATGGGAAAAATATCATAATTAAGAGGAAATAACATCTCTAAAGGCCCAATATTACATCTAAGGAAAATTAACATCTTTATAGTCCATTAATCACAATCCGGTGAAAATCATCATAATTTATCAATTCACCAAGTAAATCTCATAAATAAGGCTCATTAGTCTCAACTAGGCGTACTATCCGCAACTAAGCCCACAGGGGATAACACAAGTGTTGGCCTAAGTGGGTTGGATGATCCCACTTCTAATCCTCAACTTTCATAATTAGGCACACTATGCCCCAAACTAGGATAAGGTATCTAGTTCATCTTCTAGATGTCAAGTAAGCCAAATTCAAGCCTAAGCTAGCAACTTCGACTAGAAATAAGGGCACTCAAGTCAACTCTACCCAAATTATGATTTCAAGACTACCACACTAGTCCAAATAGGTCAAATATACAAATCATGCTTCAAATGATAAAACCAAATCCCAAGCATAGGTTTACATCATAACCACACTACAACAATTCTAAACTAGAGAGGAAAAGCAATAGGATTCAAGGGTTATAAATGTCATTTTACGGGTCTAAAGCCCTTATCTAATCTCCAAATATCAAAAATCAATGCTGAGTTATCCTACTCATAATCAAGCCTAACATCCAAATTCACACCAACATATATCACATATCATCTAGGAATAAAAATAGACAGAAGCATACCTCAAGGCCAAACCGCAAAACCTCACTTCATGCACCACACATCCATTTTCACTTCACAATCCCCAAAATGTCATCTAACTATCAAAATCATAATCTACTCATCAATACGAGTCTCAAAATATCCATATTGCACTATTGTGCTTCGAGTCCAAAAACGACACCACAAAACCCCAAGTGGATACGTTTTTAAGTCAACCCAATGTTCATACATAAACAAGGAATTAAAACCTCAAAAGTGGGTGAAAAAGAAGAAATATTTGGGCTAAAATCAAGTCCTAAGTGAATTTGGGATTTTGGGTCAAAAACCAAGAAATTCATCAATAAAGTGATGAAATCTTACATTAATCCGGGTGAAAAACATGATAATAGATGTTTACCAAGCTCCCTAGACACCCACAAGACTCAATTTTGAGTTATCATACCCATTTAGGGTTTTAGTCTATCAAAGATGAAGGAAAAATCCCCAAATTCGCGACAAATAGACCCCACGGTGGAGAGACGCGGTATCCCCATGACAGCAAAGTCAAAAACTTATTTTGATCCTCGGAAGTAATTCGGAACCCGAATAACATGATCCAATAGTGAAATTTGAGTATAAAGCACATTTAAAATCCAGTGGAATCATAAAAACTTTGATCCTAGATCTTTTCGGCAGAAAGTAGGGTCCACATCTATAGTTATGTTTTAAATAAAATTCGCTCAATAGTCCAAAATAAGCTTGAAAGCCTTGGGACCTAAACCAAGGGTCTCCCTAGACTAAAATCGACGTTCCAAATGTGATAGAGAAGTTGGATTTTCAATACAAGGTCGTTTCACTGAAATTTTTTCCCGGTGGGCATTTGAAACCAGCGAAGACTTCTAAATAGAGGATTGGTTTTAAAAAGCAAACGAATTTCTCAGTGACCGAATCGTTGGTCCAAACGAATCATAAATGACTCGGGGCAACAATGGAGAAGCTCAAACGACAGAAATAAGCATAAATATGAAAAATGACCTCAAGGATCATTACAACTTTGCATTATAATAAATACCCAGCGGTAATTGAAGGATATAGTGATGCAAATTAGATCACCGGATCGAATGAAGTAAAATCCACAAGTGGATAAGTATTTACTATAGGTGGAGGAGAAGTCTCTTGGAAATCATCCAAACAGACATGTATTGCTCACTCTACAATGAAATAAGAATTTATCTCATTAGATAAAGCCGGTGATGAAGTTGAATGGCTCCAGAATTTCTTGAAAGATATTCTTTATTAAACAAAACCATTAGCACCAGTATGTATTCACTTTGATAGCCAAGCGGCGATAGGTAGGGCAGGGAGCATGATGTATAACGATAAATATCGTCATATTAGATGGAGACATAATACCGTTAGAGAAATTTTGTCTAGTTGAATTATTACTATTAACTATGTGAAATCAAAGTATAATATGTCGGACGCACATAAAAAAGGCCTAACTAGAGAGGGAGTTGAGAGAATATCGAAGGGAATAGGTTTACATCCTAGGACAACTCTGCATGGTGGTAACTCTACCTAGAAGACTGGAGATCCTAAGAGCTAGGTTTAAGGAGATCAAACAGAGTTGTAACTAACAGGTTCAATATTTTCAATATACCCAACCCATTCTCATGATGTAGACAATATTTAGTAAACAAGGATAAGGCTTATGGGGTGAAGCTTTTTAATGATTATCTAAATTTGGTAGATTTGACCAAATATTTAACCTATAGGATTGAACATTTAGAAATCACCTATGTGAGGGATAAGTGAAATTTACTTCAAGGAGAATGTTAGTAAAGGCATATTTTCTAAGCTCTCATGAAACTGGGACGACTTCATGGCTGAAACGAACAAAATCGTGAGAAACATACACAATAAAAAGTTGGTTGTGTGAAATGTATTGTCTAGGTGTACATTAAAGCTCGACGGTTCAAAGATATCAAATCTACTGATTGACCGAGTGCATCCGAAGCATGTTCACTACGGAAAGTTCAAAGGAAAATCCACTTATCCAGATGCAATCAATCTTTGCTTGTTGATCACATACTTGTCTGTAAAGTTTTATAAAGAATAGTTATTCCCCATTCATATAGGGGATTGTTGGTTCAATTGGTGTGAATGATAAATGGGGGGACGCAACCCTTCGAGGAAAAGATACATTATTTTGAAAAAGGGGTGACTGTTCGGTCGGATGTGACTGTTCAGAAAAGTCATATTGTTTCTGAATGGACAGACATGACTATTCTGAAATGATACCCTTCCATAAACCATTGCTTCCTTTCCGAAGGGGCATTTGATGGCTATGAATACCTGAAATTTTTTCCTTAGGAAGTACGAAATTTTTGCATTAAAAACATTCTTATACTTCTTAAATACTCTTTGTCTTCATCTACCATTGAGTATGTTTGAAGAATCAGAAGGTTTGAGGTACCACTACATTCTGATTGTGGTATTTTATCCTGGGAGAAAAAATTATGCAACCTCAAGTACTTGATGGAAATTAATTCTTTAAGGACACTACGTGAAATCGGAGGACTTGGTTTTATTTATTCTTCATCTTATTTCTTTAAATAACATACTTCTTTGATATTTCTTGAAGAACTTATGTTGAAGGTATTAAAAACTTCTTAGGTATTCTTGATATAGTTTGAACTTGTGTTGAAGTGTTTGTGCAAACATATAGATTGTGTAACCAAAAACAACAAAAGCCTAAGCCATGAAGGTATGAATGAAATGAAAGGTGAACAAAGTCCTAGTTTTAAGAGTTCACTGGTTTACCAGGATGGAGATTGCTCAAAGTCGTTCAAGCTTTTCCTGGGAGTATGGAATGGTTAACTTCAGCGTTGTAGGTTCTGGTATTTGAATGTTGTTCGAGGCATTTTATCTACCCCTTCTTACCCTGAAAAAGCTGGGACAGCTAACGTTCTTGAACCGATAACCATCTTTTGGCTAATCTAGAATCCTCCGTCCCTCAGGACCAACAAGGGGCAGTGCAGGAATATTCACCTGTTGTCCATCAACTACGTCTTTCGACCTGATCTTAGGCCTGGACTCACCGTCAACACAATGTTAAAATGCTATTAGCGAACAAAAACATAGTTGCACTCCCCCATTTTGAAATAGTTAATTACTAAACTTAGATTAACCTTCCAAATCCTCCAAAATCTTAAATACTACCCAACTATACACTTCCAAATCCACCAAAATCTTCTTTCCCTCTAGAATCTTGTCCTTTCCAAAACCTCCAAATCATAAAAATCCTAGAAGCTAGAGGTTCCATTGACACAAGTCAAAATGCCGGAGATGTAGTAATCCAACAGATGGTCGGTGACATCGATCACAGTGCACAGGATCTTGTACGTTACTAGTTCTGAGCCTAATTTGTAAAAACCATCTACCGTGGCAAGATGGTTGCATGGTAGAAGAGCAATTAGAGGGTCCCCGTCGTCGATGAGTGATATTTGCTGCAACCATGTATTTAATAAGTTCCAAACTCCACCCAGAGCCTTAAACCTACAGGAACGGGTGGGTGTTACGGAAATGGCCAAAAAGTAAATAACATGAGATCAGTAAGCTAAGCCCTACACACCGGCCACCGAGTGTTAACTAAAGCTGGGTACTGGATATTCTGCATATTAAAGGAAGTGGTATAGCATGACAAGTGACAAGTGAAAAATGTGCCGTGAAAAAGGCAATAAAAATAAGACCTCATTTTCAGGTGCTTTGAGTGTCCATCAATGTGGTTGTTAGGATTCAGACAAAATAAACAAACCATAAGTAAAAGAAAAACAAGAACAACACACATATTTATGTGGAAACCCTTGCAAGAAAAACCACGGGCAGAGGCAAGGGACGTTTCACTATAATGGAAAGAGAGTACAATGTGGAGAAGGCTAAATTTTCTGGATAATAAAATAACCCACTAAATCACACTTATATATTACGTGCGTACAAATAGATCCTAGGCCCAAAAACATAAAGGTCCATCAACCAAAATTTGGGTCACAACTCTAACAATCTCCACCTTGACACAAATTCTAATTCAGAACTCAAATCCATTTCAAGACAAACTCTCCACCTTGACACGAATTCTAATTCAGAACTCAAATCCATTCCAAGACAAATTCTCCACCTCTTCGACAAAAACCCCTAAGGGCACATCTTAATAGCTAACACTAACCAAGTCCAAGCAATGCTTAAACTTGTCACTTGATAGTGTCTTGGTAATTATATCAGCGGGATTATCATGAGTACTAATCTTGTTCACCACAATATCACCACGAGCAATAATTTGACGCACAAAATTATACCGAACATCGATGTGCTTTGTCCTCCCGTGAAACATCTAATCTTTCGTAAGGAAGTTAGCACTCTAACTATCGCAAATACCGTAGTAATCTGTAAGTCTTTGCTAAGTTCACCAAATAGACCCTTCAACCAAATAGCTTCCTTGAAAACCTCTGTAATAGCCATGTACTCTGCCTCAGTAGTTGACAAAGCAACCGTAGTCTGTAAGGTAGCTTTCCAAATAATAGCACAACCACCAATGGTGAAAACATATACTGTAAGGGACCTCCTTTTATCACGATGTCCTGCGAAATTAAAATCAACATACCCAATTACTCCATCTCTATTTCGGCAAAATTGCAAACAAACATCAGCAGATCCATGCAAGTATCTAAAAATCCACTAAACTGCTTTCAAATGTTCTTTGCCAGGATTTTCCATGTATCTCCTAACTGCACTGACGACATAAGATAAACTTGGTCGGGAACACACCATCACATACATAAGAGACCCGACAGTACTAGAGTATGGAACTCGAGACATATAGTCACGCTCATCATCTGTTTTTGGAGATAAAGTGGCCGAGAGTTTGAAGTGAGCTGCTAATGGAGTACTTACAGGTTTGGCATTTAGCATATTGAACCTGTGAAGCACTTTCACAATATACCTTTTTCTGACTCAAATATAACTTACACTTTTCTTTATCCCGCATAATTTCCATGCCAAGGATCTTCTTTGCTGCTCCTAGATCCTTCATCTCAAACTCCTTACTGAGCTGGGATTTGACTTTTATTATCTCTCTTATATACTTTGTTGCAATCAACATATCATCAACATACAAGAGAAAATACACGAATGAACCATCACTTACCTCCTTGAAGTAGACACAACTATCATAACTACTCCTCCGAAACGTATGAGAGGTCATAAAAGAGTCAAACCTCTTATACCACTGCCTGGGAGACTATTTTAAGCCATAAAGAGACCTTTTCAGCAAGCATACATAGTCCTCCTTTTTTGAGACTACAAAACCCTCTGGTTGCTGCATATAGATATCCCCCCAAGTTCTCCATGTAAGAATGCAGTTTCGACATCCAACTGCTCAAGCTCAAGATCATGCATGGCCACAATCCGAAGAAAGGCTCGAATTGAACTATGCTTTACAACTGGAGAAAATATATCTATGAAGTCAACACCAGGGACCTGACTGTAACCTTTAGCAAATAATCTTACTTTGTACCTAGCATCTTCAACTCCAGATGTTCCTTCTTTCTTTTTGAATACCCACTTGTAACGGACAGCTTTTTTATCTTTAGGAAATCTTACCAAATCATATATGTCATTCTTATGAAGTGATTCTATCTCCTCCTGCATAGAAATCATCCATCGGCCAGAATTATCACAACTAATTGCCTCTGAGTAAGAAGAAGGTTCTTCACTGGAATCAATACCTTCTGCTATATTCAATGCATAATCAACAAAATTAGCTTTAGCATTCTTCTGAGGAGGTCTAATATCTCTTGTAGGACTGTCTTTAGAAATAGAATATTGTGGCGTCACTGGTGGTGAAGTAGAAATAGTACCGCTCTGTATCTCCAGGTTAGACTGAGAAGTAAGAACTGGAGTAGTCTCTGCTCCAATCTGCAATTCAACGTAGGTGCTTAACTGCAGCTGATTCATGTCACTAAGCTCATTTGGAGGCGAAGAACTAGATTCGAAGAATGATCGAAGCATGGCAGTTTCATCAAACACAACATCCCTGCTAATTATAACCTTTATGCTTTCTGGACACCGAAGTTTATAACCTTTAACACCAGGCTTATAACCCATAAATAAGCACTTGACAGATCTAGGTTCCAACTTTCCATTATCAATATGAGCATACGCAGGACATCCAAATATCCTCAAATCAGAATAACTAGCAGGAGTACCAGACCATACCTCTTATGGAATCTTTTTATAAATCGCAACTGAAGGAGAGCGATTAATAAGAAGACAAGTCGTAGAAGCAGCTTCGGCCCAAAAAGATTTGGGTAAACTAGCATTAGAGAGCATACAAAACACCTTCTCCATTATAGTCTTATTCATTCATTCGGACAAACCATTCTGATGCGGAGTATGACGAACTGTCAAGTGCCTCACAATTCCTTCTGACTTGCACAAAGCATTAAATTCATTAGAACAGAACTCTAAACCATTATCGATCCGAAAGCATTTTACCTGCTTCCCTGTTTTCTTTTCAATCATAGTATTCCACTCCCTGAAAGTAGGCAACACATCATTCTTTTGCTTCAGGAAGAACACCCAAAATTTTCTGGAATATTCATCAATAATAGTCAACAATTAATTAGCGCCTCCTCTAGAAGGTACTCTAGCAGGACCCCAGATATCAGAATGAATGTAATCAAGTGTGCTCTTAGTTGAGTGGATGCCATTAGTGAATCTGAATCTATTCTGCTTCTCGAATAAGCAATGCTCACAGAACTCCAATTTGGTAATACTCTGCCAATCAAGATGTTCTCTCCTGCTTAGTTCAGTCATCCCGTTTTCACTCATATGCCCCAGGCGCATATGCCAAAGTTTAGCAATGTCACTTTCTGATAGAGAGGAGGTAGAAACATCTGCATCACCTATAACAGTAAAGCCTTGCAGGATATACAAATTTGAAGACTTTCTCTGTCCCTTCATCACAACAAGAGCACCTTTAGTAACCTTCAGGATTCCACCTTCACCAGTTTACCTATAACCGTTCGAATCAAGGGTACTCAAGGAAATAAGATTTCTCTTCAGGTCTGGGACATACCGCACATCACCAAGTATCCTCACAACCCCATCAAATATCTTGATCCTGATTGTTCCAATACCAGTTATCTTACAAGGTGTGTTATTTTCCATAAAACATAGCACCTTTAGAAACTGTTTCATATATTGTAAACCAATCCCGATTACGACACATGAAATGTGCAAGCTGAGTTAAGAATCCAATCCTCACAGGGTTTGGAGTTACCATCAGACTACCAAGAGTTCTCCATCACTACCGCCATCTTCCACAAAACTGGCTTCACCGAACTTCTCTGGTTGGTTTCCCTTCGGTTTTGGAGCTTTTCTTATCTCTTTATTGTTGCTTCCAATACTCGGATTTGATATGGCCCTTCTTCTTGCAGTAATTATAGGTTTTGGTTCTGTTTCTGGATTTTGACCTATTCTTGTCATCACCCCCAAAATTCCTCACACGAGTCCTTTCTCTTCGAACAATGAGACCATTTCCTTGAGTCTCCGACCCATTCATAAGATGCTTCATCTTCTCCTTAGAGAACAACACATCATAGACTTCATCTATGGTCAGGGCATTACGACTATATAACATTGTATTCCTAAAGGTCGTGTATGATGCAGGAAGTGAACACAACAAAATCAAGCCTAAATCTTCCTCATAGTACTTATCCTCCAGAGTCTCTAAATCAGAGACAATTTCTTTAAAGACAGATAGGTGATCTTCCAAAGACGCACCCTCAAACATACAATGGGAATGAAGTCGTTGTTTGAGATGCAACTTACTTTTTAGGATCTTCGCCATGCATAAAGATTCCAGTTTCAACCACAACGCAGCGGCAGTGGTCTCCTTCAAAATATCTTGTAGAATCTGATTGGATAAATGAAAGTGGATCTGAAATAGAGCCTTTTGAACCTTATGCCATTTGTTCTCGTCTGTCCACGATGAGGGCATTTTATCAAACCCTAATAGATCATCGTCCAAATTCATCTGTGCCACCACAGCCCGCATCTTAACCTGCCATAACAAAGATTTGATATTGCGATCCAACAGCGGAATATCATACTTCATGGTTGCCATCCCCGAGAAAACAATCAACCAAGATCTGATACCAGTTTTTTAGGATTCGGACAGAATAAGCAAACTACAAGTAAAGGAAAAACAATAAGAACACACAGATTTACGTGGAAACCCTAGCGAGAAAAACCATGAGCAGAGGCAGAGGAGGTTTCACTAAGAAAAGAGTTTTGGGGTATCATAAATACACTCAAGACTATGCTTTTGTCATGATCCAATTTCTCAGGTCATGATGGTGCCTACTATAACCCACCAGTAAGCAAGCCAACCCGTAGTCCAGAATGGCTAGTAATGGACTACCTAATTATATATAGAAAAAAATGTGGAATAGATGAGATAAGAGAATCAAATACATAATGAAATCCCCAAACCTGGTAGTATCAGTACAAGAGATTCTACAATAATAATATTTAAAAGTGAAGTACAAATGAATACACTGATACAACTTATCTCTACATTCAATAAAGAGACTAGTATAATACAAAGAGAGAGATGAGTAGTACTCCGAACGTCAAGAGTTCACTCTAAGTGTCTGAACCATGGCCGCTCCGCACAATGCACAATCAATGGTGATAACCCGTACTTTGATTTGCAGGCTGCAGAAGTGTAGTATGAGTACCAAACAAATGGACTCAGTAGGCAACTGCCAACTGAGCTCCAAAGATAAAGTAGATATACACAGCATATAAATAGAATGAAAACTACACCCAAGAGTATAGAGCTTATATAATAAGTCAATGAGAATAATAAGGGACACCTATCATGTTCACGTCTGATAGTCTAACATAACAAGCCTAAGGAAGTATCAAGGTGAACTATCCTATTCTAGACATATTCGTTAGACGTCAATACTATACCGTATATCCTAGGCCAATATACGAATGAAGAGTGAAAGAAAGATATATAGCAATATACAAGTTCAAGAAACGAATATACAATATGAACAAGCGGAGAAAGGGATATATGGTAGTCCCATAACTTCATATAGCTAGATACATATATATATATACATACACGTAAACATGAGGTCATCTCAAAAAGTAGTCTAGATCATCATATCCTCATTCTAAGACCCCATCATGATACTATCAGGATTCAATACTAGCATACTCAGGGTTTCCAATCCATATGGATAAACATAATATAATCATGTACTATAATACCATCATAAGATATAATAGATCAAAGACATACCTTAATTCACGATACCGGATCAATGACCAATCTATCATAAGATAGACATAATAATGATCATAACAATATCAATAACAGCGTGAATAATCATCTACTCCGGACAACCAAATACCTAGCCGAGCCTATGCGTAACCCCACTTCCCCAGACTCGGAAGGTTAAATTAACACACAATAACACAAAACATATTCTTCACCCATCTCCTTGTAACCATCCCATACCGGTTGATAGACATAGGTGCATATTGGTGATAGGCGATGCGCGTGTAGGAATGAATGCAAGGTACACAATCAATATCATAACTCATCATCATGACCATCATTATCGTAATCAACCTCTGTCCTTGTCGAGTATTAATGTATTATCATAATATCCTCCGGCCCTGTCGGGTATTAATATCATCACAATAGCATCCTTCGGCCTTGGCAAATATCAATATCATCACAATAGTATCCTCCGGCCTTGTCGGGTATCAATATCATCACAATAGTATTCTATGGCCTTGCCGAGTATCAATATCATCACAATAGTATCCTACGGCCTTGTCGGGTATTAATATCATCACAATAACCGTTATGAAATAACATATACTAACTCATGAACATAATCGTATCACTATAAACTATCAATCTAGACATTACTTCTCAACTACTCGTTATTAGGTAATCAACGCTATTTGTATTGAAATCACTAGATCGCTCGTAATCATGTGACCTCTAGTTATTTTTCTAAACATTATCCTTATTCAGGTGATAGAAACTAACCATTATTTATTAAATAGCCAACATCTAACATCTAGCCAAGGTTCATCACTAGACCATAATAGCCATTTATCCATTATTCTAAATTATAAACTAATTATCATATATCCATTAACTATTATTAGACAACACATAACCACTTATCACCTAACCATCTTTTATTAACTAACATCATTCATTAACTAACCATCGTTACCAACTAATCCTCATTTAACTATTCATTAATCAACCATTTAGAAACTATTCTACATTATTAACTAGGCGCATCTTTATTACCAACATCACTTATTATCTAGCCTCATTAATACACAACCCCACATTTGACAACTAATCGACATTATAAACTTAGTCATCAATATCACTAATCTTCACCTATGCTAAACCCGACATCAACATTAGTCACGCATCAACCATCGATAGCTACCATATTTCAACTAAGCAAGACTCATTAACTAATATATTTGATTCCTAGTCACCAAGTGCTATAGTCTCCTAAAAGACAACTAACTACCACATAGCTTAACCTTTAATTAAGAAGAACAATCATAAGATCATATTTCATCTGGAAACATATAAGTTGTTGATATTATAATCATGAATGTAGCAAATTTATGCATGTCATCACCAGTATTCAATCTATAAAGTCGTAAGAAATATACCACATCTTGTTCCATCCCATACCGGAGAGATGTGTATTAAAGCAGATATATGCATACTCATAAACTGTAATTGCATCCTTTATAATGATAAACACTTCTCGGATATCCAATCATCATCATAACATGGCCCATGCCCTAATAATATATCTTAAATAATCACAAGATCATAATCACGGCCTTAGGCCCATATTTATATCTGAAACTCATATCAATAACCATATTTATAAGTCGTATCATATATATAATCATCTCACATATAGGAGGCATCTCACATCTAGGAGGCATAATATCAATAAGCATATCACCTTTATTAGACATCTCATATATATAGGTCATACATCATGACCAAGAGAAAAATCATCTCTATAAGCCCAATAATCATAACTAAGAGAAAAATCATCTCTATAGACCAAATATCGCAACTAAGAGGAAAATGCATCTCTATGGGCCAAATATCAAAAACTAAGAGAAAAATACATATCTATGGAACAAATATCATAATTAAGAGGAAAAATGCATCTGTATGGGCCAAATATCATAATTAAGATGGAAATGCATCTCTATGGGACAAATATCATTATTAAGATAAAAATGCATCTTTATGGGCCAAATATCATAATTAAGAGGAAATAACATCTCTAAAGGCCCAATATCACATCTAAGGAAAATTAACATCTTTATAGTCCATTAATCACAATCCGGTGAAAATCATCATAATTTATCAATTCTCCAAGTAAATCTCATAAATAAGGCTCATTAGTCTCAACTAGGCCTACTATCCGCAACTAAGCCCACGGGGGATAACACAAGTGTTGGCCTAAGTGGGTTGGATGATCTCACTTCTAATCCTCAACTTTCATAATTAGGCACACTATGCCCCAAACTAGGATAAGGTATCTAGTTCATCTTCTAGATGTCAAGTAAGCCAAATTCAAGCCTAAGCTAGCAACTTCGACTAGAAATAAGGGAACTCAAGTCAACTCTACCCAAATTATGATTTAAAGACTACCACACTTGTCCAAATAGGTCAAATATACAAATCATGCTTCACATGATAAAACCAACTCCCAAGCTTAGGTTTACATCATAACCACACTACAACAATTCTAAACTAGAGAGGAAAAGCAATAGGATTCAAGGGTTATAAATATGTCATTTTACGAGTCCAAAGCCCTTGTCTAATCTCCAAATATCAAAAATCAAGGTCAAGTTATCCTACTCATAATCAAACCTAACATCCATATTCACACCAACATATATCACATATCATCTAGGAATAAAAATAGACAGAAGCATACCTCAAGGCCAAACCGCAAAACCTCACTTCATGCACCACACGTCCATCTTCACTTCACAATCCCCAAAATGTCATCACACTATCAAAATCATAATATACTCATCAATACGAGTCTCACAATATCTATATTGCACTATTGTGCTTCGGGTCCAAAAACGACACCCCAAGACCCCTAGTGGATACGTTTCAAAGTCAACCCAACGTTCATACATAAACAAGGAATCAAAACCTCAAAAATGTGTGAAAAAAAGAAATATTTGGGCTAAAATCAAGACCTAAGTGAATTTGGGATTTTGGGTCAAAAACCAATAAATTCATCAATAAAGCGATGAAATCTTACCTTAATTCGGGTGAAAAACATGATAATAAATGTTTACCAAGCTCCCTAGACACCCACATGACTCAATTTTGAGTTATCATACCCATTTAGGGTTTTAGGATATCAAAGATAAAGGAAAAATCCCCAAATTCGCGACAAATAGACCCCACGGTGGAGAGACGCGGTATCCCCATGACAGCAAAGTTAAAAACTTATTTTGACCCTCGGAAGTCATTTGAAACCCGAATAACATGATCCAATAGTGAAATTTGAGTATAAAGAACATTTAAAATCTAGTGGAATCATAAAAACTTTGATCCAAGATCTTTTCGGCAAAAAGTAGGGTCCACATCTATAGTTTTGTGTTTAATAAAATTCTCTCAATAGACCAAAATAAGCTCGAAAGCCTTGGGACCTGAACCAAGGGTCACCCTAGACTAAAATCAACGTTCCAAATGTGATAGAGAAGTTGGATTTTCAATACAAGGTCGTTTCACTGAAATTTTTGCCCGGTGTGCATTTGAAACCAGCGAAGACTTATAAATAGAGGATTGGTTCTAAAAAGAAAATGAACTTCTCAGTGACCGAACCCATTCTCATGATGTAGACAGTTGTAACTAACAGGTTCAACATTGTCAATATACCAAACCCATTCTCATGATGTAGACAATATTTAGTAAACAAGGATAAGGCTTATGGGGAGAAGCTTTTTAATGATTATCTAAATTTGGTAGATTTGACCAAATAGTTTAACAAATAGGATTGAACATTTAGAAATCACCTATGCGAGGTATAAGTGAAAGCTACTTCAAGGAGAATGTTAGTTAAGGCATATTTTCTAAGCTCTCATGAAATCGGGGCGTGTTCATGGCTGAAATGAACAAAATCATGAGAAACATACACAATAAAAAGTTGGTTATGTGACATGTATAGTCTAGGTGTACATTAAAGCTCGACGGTTCAAAGATATCAAATCTACTGATTGACTGAGTTCATCCGATGCATGTTCACTACAGAAAGTTCAAAGGAAAATTCACTTATCCAGATGCAATCAATCTTTGCTTGTTGATCACATACTTGTCTGTAAAGTTTTATAAAGAGTAGTTTTTCCCAATTCATCTAGGGAATTGTTGGTTCAATTGGTGTGAATGAAAAACGGAGGGACACAACCATTCGAGGAAAAGATACATTGTTTTGAAAAAGGGGTGACTGTTCGGTCGAATGTGACTGTTCAGAAAAGTCATGGGTATTCTTGATATAGTCTTGAACTTGTGTTGAAGTATTTGTGCAAACATATAGATTGTGTACCCAAAAACAACAGAAGCCTAAGCCACGAAGGTACGAATGAAATGAAAGGTGAACAAAGTCCTAGTTTTAAGAGTTCACTGGGTTTTCCAGGATGGAGATTGCTCAAATTCGTTCAAGCTTTTCCTGGGAGTATGGAATGGGTAACTTCAGCGTTGCAGCACCTGGTATTTGAACGTTGTCCGAGGTATTTTATCTACCCCTTCTTACCCTGAAAAAGTAGGGACAGCTAACGTTCTTGAACCGATAACCATCTTTCAGCTAAGCCAGAATCCTCCATCCCTCGGAATCAACAAGGGGCAGTGCAGGAATATTCACCCGTTGTCCATCAACTACGCCTTTCTGCCTGATCTTAGGCCTTGACCCACTCTTAACACAATGTTAAAACGCTATTAGAGAACAAAAATATAGTTTCACTCCCCCATTTTGAAATAGTTAATTACTAAACTTAGATTAACCTTCCAAATCCTCCAAAATCTTAGATACTACCCAACTATACACTTCCAAATCCTCCAAAATCTTCTTTCCTTCTAGAATCTTTTCCCTTCCAAAACCTCCAAATTATAAAAATCCTAGCAGCTAGAGGTTTCATTGACACAAATCAAAATGCCGGAGATGTGGTAATCCAAAAGATGTTCGGTGACATCGATCACAGTACACAGGCTATTGTACATTACAATTTATGAGCCTAATTTTTAAAACCATCTACCGTGGCAAGATAGTTGCATGGTAGAAGTGCAATTACAGGGTCCCCATCGTCGATGAGTGATATTCGTTGTAACCATGTATTTAATAAGTTCCAAATTCCACCCAGAGCCATAACCCTACAGGAACGGGTGGGTGTTACGGAAATGGCCAAAAAGTAAATAACATGAGATCAGTAAGCTAATCCCTACACACCGGTCACCGAGTGTTAGCTAGAGATGGGTACTGGATATTTTGCATATCAAAGGAAGTAGTATAGCATTACAAGTGAACAATGTTCCGTAAAAAAGGAAATAAAAATAAGACCTCATTTTCAGGTGCTTTGAGTGTCCATCATTGTGGCTGTTAGGATTCAGACAGAATTAACAAACCACAAGTAAAACAAAAACAAGAACAACACATAGATTTATGTGGAAACCCTTGCAGGAAAAACCACGAGTAGAGGCAGAGGAGGTTTCACTATAATAAAAAGAGAGTACAATGTGGAGAAGGCTGAATTTTCTGGATAATAAAATAAACCACTAAATCACACTTATATATTACGTGCGTAGAAATAGGTCCTAGACACAAAAACATTAAGGTCCATCAACAAAAATTCGGGT
Source organism: Capsicum pubescens (assembly GCA_030864215.1). NCBI lineage: Eukaryota > Viridiplantae > Streptophyta > Magnoliopsida > Solanales > Solanaceae > Capsicum > Capsicum pubescens. The sequence goes on along the minus strand of CM061543.1, from coordinate 16,214,746 downwards.
CACAACTCTAACAATCTCTACCTTGACACGAATTCTAATTCAGAATTCAAATCCATTTCAAGAAAAACTCGCCACCTTGACACGAATTCTAATTTACAACTCAAATCCATTCCAAGACAAATTCTCCACCTCTTCCATAAAAAACCCTAAGGGCACATCTTAATAGCTAACACTAACCAAGTGCAAGCAATGCTTAAACTTGTCACTTGATAGTGTCTTGGTAATTATATCAGCGGGATTATCATGAGTACTAATCTTGTTCACCACAATATCACCACGAGCAATAATTTGACGCACAAAATTATACCGAACATCGATGTGCTTTGTCCTCTCGTGAAACATCTGATCTTTCGTAAGGAAGATAGCACTTTAACTGTCGCAAAAGACTATAGTAATCTGTAAGTCTTTGCTAAGTTTACCATACAGACCCTTCAACCAAATAGCTTCCTTGAAAGCCTCTATAATAGCCATGTACTCTGCCTCAGTAATTGACAAAGCAACCGTAGTCTGTAAGGCAGCTTTCCAACTAATAGCACAACCACCAATGGTGAAAACATAGACTGTAAGGGACGTCATTTTATCATGATCTCCTGCAAAATTAGAATCAACATACCCGATTACTCCATCTCTATTTCGCCCAAACTGCAAACAAACATCAGCAGATCCATGCAAGTATCTAAAAATACACTAAATTGCTTCCCAATGTTCTTTGCCAGGATTTTCCATGTATCTGCTAACTGCACTAACGGCATAAGATAAATCTGGTTGGGAACACACCATCACATACATAAGAGACCCGACAGTACTAGAGTATGGAACTCGAGACATATAGTCACGCTCATCATCTGTTTTTGGAGATAAAGTGGCCGAGAATTTGAAGTGAGCTGCCAATGGAGTACTTACAGGTTTGGCATTTTGCATATAAAACCTGTGAAGCACTTTCTCAATATACCTTTTTCTGACTCAAATATAACTTACACTTTTCTCCATCCCGCATAATTTCCATGCCAAGGATCTTCTTTGCTGCTCCTAGATCCTTCATCTCAAACTCCTTACTGAGTTGGGCTTTGACTTTTATTATCTCTCTTATATCCTTTGTTGCAATCAACATATCATCAACATACAAGAGAAAATACATAAACAAACCATCACTTACCTCCTTGAAGTAGACACAACTATCATAACTACTACTCCGAAACATATGAGAGGTCATAAAAGAGTCAAACCTCTTATACCACTGCCTGGGAGATTGTTTTAAGCCATAAAGAGACCTTTTCAGCAAGCATACATAGTCCTCCTATCCTGAGACTACAAAACCCTTTGGTTGCTGCATATAGATATCCTCCTCAAGTTCTCCATGTAAGAATATAGTTTTGACATCCAACTGCTCAAGCTCAAGATCATGCATGGCCACAATACCAAGCAAGGCTCAAATTGAACTATGTTTTACAACTGGAGAAAATATATCTATGAAGTCAACACCATGGACCTGACTGTAACCTTTAGCAACTAGTCTTTCTTTGTACCTAGCATCTTCAACTCCCGATGTTCCTTCTTTCTTTTTGAATACCCACTTGTAACGGACAGCTTTCTTATCTTTAGGAAATCTCACCAAATCCCATGTGTCATTCTTATAAAGTGATTCTATCTCCTCCTGCATAGAAACCATCCATCGGCCAGAATTATCACAACTAACTGCCTCTGAGTAAGAAGAAGGTTCTTCACTGGAATTAATACCTTCTGCTATATTCAATGCATAAGCAACCAAATCTGCTTCAGCATTCTTCTGAGGAGGTCTAATATCTCTTCTAGGCTTGTCTTTAGCAATAGGATATTGTGGCGTCACTGGTGGTGAAGAAAGAAATAGTACCACTCTGTATCTCCGGGCTAAACTGAGAAGTAGGGACTAGAGTAGTCTCTGCTCCAATCTGCAATTCAACGTAGGTGCTTGACTGCAGCTGATTCATGTCACTAAGCTCATTTAGAGGTGAAGCACTAGATTCGAAGGAAGCCCGAAGCATGGCAGTTACATCTAACACAACATCCCTTCTAATTATAACCTTTCTGCTTTTTGGACACCGAAGCATATAACCTTTAACACCAGGCTTGTAACCCATAAATAAGCACTTGACAGATCTAGGTTCCAACTTTCCATTATCAATATGACCATACGCAGGACATCCAAATATCCTCAAATCAGAATAACTAGCAGGAGTACCAGACCATACCTCTTGTGGAGTCTTTTTATCAATCGCGACTGAGGGAGAGCGATTAATAAGAAGAAGACAAGGTAAAAAGGAATATTACTATATAGAAAGGTGAAGAAGTGAACGACCAAGGGCATAAATGTAATTTTATACCTCATGGTATTTTCAAGGGTATAAATGTAATTTTATACTCCATGATATTTTAGTTTGTTGCACTAAAACTCTAGAGAAGTATCCAGATGCATTCTCTCTTAATTGATGAACAGAGTAATTGATAGAAATATCAAATTGTCATCTCTTTCAATGGCTTCTGCAAATCTCTCCTCTCTTTGTACGTCCAGAATTCATCTATCTTTCTAATCTTCTAGCCTTCTCCCAGACTGATTCATCTTCTTATTTTCTCGAAACCTGTTGCATATCAAATCGTTCTTCCAATTTTTAATTTCTAGTAAGCTTTTTATCGATTTTTTTATTTTCTTTCATGTTCAATTTTTTTCACTTTTTAATTTTTTATTTTTTGTGGAATTTTATTTGTCATTATTTAGTACTTTCTTCGGTTCAATTTGTTTGTTTTATTTTTTTATTTTTTGGCAACATTTGTAATTTTAACTTTTCACATGTCACATTCAAGATTATAAGATTAAGGAATATTTTAGTATATTTTACATATCTTTTATTTAATATCACAATATTAAAAAATATTTTACTTTTAAAAATTTTGTACCAAATTAAAATAGACCAAACAAACTAGAACAGATAGAGTATTAACAGAATGGTGCATTTCTAAGAAGAAAAATATAAAACTTGTAGATGTTAAATTGTGCTTCTGAATATGTATGTATGTATTTTCAAAATTCAAACTTCTAAAATTATGTTTTAGCCAAAGGTTATTTTCATAAGCTTCTAATAATTATAACAAACTTATAAAATTCATTGAAATTAATTTATAAACCATTACGGATATTATGTCATACCAAAGTTGAATTTCTTATTTAAAATTTAATCCATTATATAATATAATATTATTGATGAGTAAAGTTTTAAACTATGGTTTGAGATTACTTTTAATTAAGATACTGCAATGAAATAAAAAATTACAATGGGATTGAACTAATATGGAAATAATTGACACGTTTAGTTCATACTCAGAGATGTTTGGATCGAATTTTATAATATTTGGATCAAATTTTATAATATTTCTCTTAGAAAATAAGTCTCAAATATTTAAAGAAGAGATGTTGTCTTCCGACTCATCCTTTTGGAAAGAGGCAGTCAATAGTGAGATTGAATCAATCTTTAGCAACCATACTTGGGAGTTGGTTGATCTTCCTCCAAGTAATAAACCTTTAAGTTCTAAATGGATCTTCAAAAGAAAAATGAAAGCAGATGGTACTATTGACAAATACAAGGCAAGACTTATAGTAAAAGGCTTCAAATAGAAGGAAGGCCTTGATTACTTTGATACATACTCGCCAGTAACAAGAATAGCTTCAATTCAGATATTGATTGCCTTGGCGGTGGTATATGATCTTGAAATCCATCAAATGGGTATGAAAATAGCATTCCTAAATGGAGAATTGAAGGAAAAAATTTACATGGAACAACCCGAGGGTTTTATGATTCCTGATAAAGAAAAAAAGGTGTGCAAATTAGTTAATTCACTTTATGGACAAAAACAAGCACCTAAACAGTGGCATCAAAGTTTGACCAAACCATGTTGGCAAATGGTTCAAGGTAAACGAATGTGATAAATGTGTTTATATTAAAGACACTCCAAATCACAAGGTCATTGTTTGATTGTATGTGGATGATATGTTGATCATCAGTAGAGACATTTCTGAAATAAATGCTACGAAACAAATGCTTGAGAGCATGTTTGATATGAAAGATCTTGGAGTTGCTGAAGTGATCTTAGGATTAAAAATCAATAGAACTCTACAAGGGTTGGCATTGTCATAGTCTCATCACCTTGAAAAGGTACTTGACAAGTTCAAGTACTTAGGATTTGGTATTGCAGAGACTCCATTGAACGTGAGCTTTGCACTTCAAATGAATGAAGGCGAAAGTGACTCGTGGTTAGACTACGCAAGAGTGTTGGGATGTTTAATGTATATTATGAATTGTACACGACCAGACATAGCATGTGATATTAGTAAATTAAGTCGGTACATGAGTAATCCAAATAAAACTCATTGGATGGCTATGAAAATAGTTTTGGGGTATCATAAATACACTCAAGACTATGTTTTTATCACGATCCAATTTCTCAGGTCATGATGGTGCCTACTATAACCCACCAGTAGGCAAGCCAACCCGTAGTCCAGAATGGCTAGTAATGGACTACCTAATTATATATAGAAAGAAATATGGAATAGATGAGATAATAGAATCAAATACATAATGAAATCCCCAAACCTGGTAGTATCATTACAAGAGATTCAACAATAATAAGATTTCAAAGTGATGTACAAATGAATACACTGATACAACTTATCTCTACATTCAATATAGAGACTAGTCTAATACAAAGAGAGAGATGAGTAGTACTCCGAACGTCAGGAGTTCACTCTAAGTCTCTGAACCATGGCCACTCCGCACGATACACAATCAACGGGATAACCCGTACTCTGATTTGCAGGCTGCAGAAGTATAGTATGAGTACCAAACAAATGGACTCGGTACGCAACTGTCAACTGAGCTCCAAAGATAAAGTAGATATACACAGCATATAAATAGAATAAAAACTACACCCAAGAGTCTAAAGCTTATATAACAAGTCAATGAGAATAATAAGGGACACCTATCATGTTAACGTCTGATAGTCTAATATAACAAGCCTAAGGAAGTATCAAGGTGAACTACCCTATTCTAGACACATTCGTTAGACGTCAATACTATTCCGTATATCCCAGGACAATATATGAATGAAGAGTGAAAGAAAGATATATAGCAATATACAAGTTCAAGAAACGAATATACAATATGAACAAGCGGAGAAAGGGATATACGGTAGTGCCATAGCTTCATATAGCTAGATATATATATATATACATACACGTAAACATGAGGTCATCTCAAAAAGTAGTCTAGATCATCATATCCTCATTCTAAGACCCCATCATGATACTATCAGGATTCAATACTAGCATACTCAGGGTTTCCAATCCATATTGCTAAACATAATATAATCGTGTACTATAATACCATCATAAGATAGAAGATGCCAAAGACATACCTTAATTCACGATACCGGATCAATAACCAATCTGTAATAAGTTAGCCATAATAATGATAATAACAATATCAATAACAGCGCGAATAACCATCTACTCCGGACAACCAAATACCTAGCCGAGCCTATGTGTAACCCCAGTTCCCCATACTCGGAAGGTTAAATTAACACACAATAACACAAAAAATATTCTTCACCCATCTCCTTATAACCATCCCATACCGGTTGATAGACATAGGTGCATATTGGTAATAGGCGATGCGCGTGCAGGAATGAATGAAAGGTACACAATCAATATCATAACTCATCATCATGACCATCATTATCGTAATCAACCTCTGGCATTGTCGAGTACTAATGTATTATCATAATATCCTCCGGCCCTGTCGAGTATTAATATCATCACAATAGCATCCTCCGGCCTGGCCGAGTATTAATATCATCACAATAGTATCCTCCGGCCTTATCGGGTATCAATATCATCACAATAGTATTCTATTGCCTTGTCGGGTATCAATATAATCACGATAGTATCCTACAGCCCTGCCGGGTATTAATATCATCACAATAACCGTTATGAAATAACATATACTAACTCATGAACATAATCGTATCACTATAAACTATCTATCTAGGCATTACTTCCCAACTACTCGTTATTAGGTAATCAATGCTATTTGTAATGAAACCACTAGTTCGCTCGTAATCATGTGACCTCTAGTTATTTTTATAAACATTATCCTTATTCAGGTGATAGAAACTAACCATTATTTATTAAATAGCCAACATCTAACATCTAGCCAAGGTTCATCACTAAACCATAATAGCCATTTATCCATTATTCCAAATTATAAACTAATTATCATATATCCGTTAACTATTATTAGACAACACATAACCACTTATCACCTAACCATCTTTTATTAACTAACATCATTCATTAACTAACCATCGTTACCAACTAATCCTCATTTAACTATTCATTAATCAACCATTTAGAAACTATTCTACATTATTAACTAGGTGCCTCTTTATTACCAACATCACTTATTATCTAGCCTCATTAATACACAACCCCTCATTTGACAACTAATCGACATTATAAACTTAGACATCAATATCACTAATCTTCACCTATGCTAAACCCGACATCATCATTAGCCACGCATCAACCATCAATAGCTACCATATTTCAACTAAGCAAGACTCATTAACTAATACATTTGATTCCTAGTCTCCAAGTGCTATAGTCTCCTAAAACACAACTAACTACCACATAGATTAACCTTTAATTAAGCAGAACAATCATAAGATCATATTTCATCTGGAAACATATAAGTTGTCGATATAATAATCATGAATGTAGCAAATTTATTCATGTCATCACCAGTATTCAATCAATCAAGTCGTAAGAAATATACCGCATATTGTTCCATCCCATACCGGAGAGATGTGTATAAAAGTAGATATATGCATACTCATAAACTGTAATTGCATCCTTTATAAAGATAAACACTTCTCGGACATCCAATCATCATCATAACATGGCCCATTCCCTAATAATATATCTGAAATAATCACAAGATCATAATCACGGACTTAGGCCCATATTTATATCTGGAACTCATATCAATAATCATATTTATAAGCCGTATCATATATATTATCATCTCACATATAGGAGGCATCTCACATCTAGGAGGCATAATATCAATAAGCATATCACCTTTATTAGACATCTCATATATATAAGTCATACATCATGACCAAGAGAAAAATCATCTCTATAAGCCCAATAATCATAACTAAGAGAAAAATCATCTCTATAGACCAAATATCACAAATAAGAGGAAAATGCATCTCTATGGGCCAAATATCAAAAACTAAGAGAAAAATACATCTCTATGGGCCAAATATCATAATTAAGAGGAAAAATGCATCTCTAAGGGTTATATCATAACTAACATGGAAATGCATCTCTATGGGCCAAATATCATAATTAAGATGAAAATGCATCTCTATGGCCAAATATCATAATTAAGAGGAAATAACATCTCTAAAGGCCCAATATCACATCTAAGGAAAATTAACATCTTTATAGTCCATTAATCACAATCCGGTGAAAATCATCATAATTTATCAATTCACCAAGTAAATCTCATAAATAAGGCTCATTAGTCTCAACTAGGCCTACTATCTGCAATTAAGCCCACAGGGGATAACACAAGTGTTGGCCTAAGTGGGTTGGATGATCCCACTTCTAATCCTCAACTTTCATAATTAGGCACACTATGCCCCAAACTAGGATAAGGTATCTAGTTCATCTTCTAGATGTCAAATAAGCCAAATTCAAGCCTAAGCTAGCAACTTCGACTAGAAATAAGGGCACTCAAGTCAACTCTACCCAAATTATGATTTCAAGACTGCCACACTAGTCCAAATAGGTCAAATATACAAATCATGCTTCAAATGATAAAATCAAATCCCAAGCATAGGTTTACATCATAACCACACTACAACAATTCTAAACTAGAGAGGAAAGCAATAGGATTCAATGGTTATAAATATGTCATTTTACGGGTCCAAAGCCCTTATCAAATCTCCAAATATCAAAAATCAAGGCCAAGTTATCCTACTCATAATCAAGACTAACATCCATATTCACACCAACATATATCACAATCAACAAACGGATAAAATTGTGAAAACCGAAAGCAAAATTTGAGACAACATCAACCTTGGTGTTCACTGCAGGTACACGTAAAGATAAAAAATGTTGATTCTTTTGCCAGTTTTGTACTTCATCATGTCATTACTCTTTCAATTTGATTCAACCAATTTCCGTTTCATTCAATTAGAGACAATTTCATTCCAACACTTAGTGAGTCCAATTTTAATAAGAAAAGCTAATGTACTTGACTCTAATACTCATGAAGAAACAAAGTGAAGGAACAAAATCACCATCTTCCAGTATACAAAATAAGCATTTTCATTCCCAAACATAATTTTCAAACTCTAGCTAACTCAGATTTGAAAGTCACAAACTTACTTACATTTGGCTGTCATCGGTACCCTGTCCACTGCTACTTCCACCTCCACTAGGATACGAATGATCCTCTGATGTCTGCCACATTGATTGCCACACCTGGAACGGCAGATGAGGCACATACATTGATGGATCAACACCAGGAACAACACCAGGAACAGTGCCCGGAACAGTACGAGGAACAACACCAGGAACAGCACCAGGGACAACACCAGCAGGAACAGCAGGCCTACCAAGCATTACCCCACCCAAAGCCGGCTGGCTCAACGGAGGGTAATAATACGGCACACCACCCGGCGCTAGCCCAACTCCCTCATCCTTAACTTCGTCCCTGGGGATAATGTCAACAAGGAAATCAAAAGTATCAGTCCGACCGATCGCGGCAGCGATATCATTCTTCTGCAACGTTCTACGCTTATTCCCCTCAGAGTGAATCCATGAACGAAGAGTGAGTTCTTGAATAAACATCTCACAGGCTTTAGCAAAAAGAACAGGAGTTTCAGCTGAAATCATACGAACATCTTCATCAGTTTTCATTATCTTTTTAATACGAGCGAGGGGAAGTTGGTGGTTTTTGACATCGGTAGCTTGTTCGATTTCTTGACGTTGGTAATTCCAGAACATTTGCAATTGTTGTTGTCCATGGTGTTTTTGTTGAAAATGAAAGCTAAAAATATTTGTATACAGAGAAAAATGGAGGTGTAGTGGTTCTCTGTTCTAACTCTCTACTACTACTATTTATAGACGGTTACATTTTTTCTATGAAATTTTATAAAAATGGACTCTTCTCAGCAAACTCCAAAGTAATCATGTCATTTTAATTTATTAGATATTTTTGCTTATTGCAAATTTATTTTGCTTAGGGTCAAAATGGAATGGCACAATCAAACTATATTGTAGGTGTTTAAACAATACAAGTCTTAATTGAAGTGTATAAATAAAATTCCATTCCAATTTTAAATGTTTACCTACAACTTCAGCCTTCGAATGAATTTATATTATTTACTTAAATCTACCCTCTAATAAATTCAATATAGCAACTTTTTTTTTATTTCTTTGTTTGACATGTGGTTTGACACGACTTGTATTAATATTTTTTTTGGTTGTTCGTCCTGTGAAAATTATACGAGTTCTAGGAACTCTTTTGGGTTGTTAGTCGTGTGAGTGATGATTAATTTTGTTTACTCGATTGTTTGCACGCATTAAAATTCAATATTGAAAAGGCCAAAACCGAAAAAATGAAAAAGCAATAAATTCAAGATTGAAATGGTTAAAATTGAAAAATTGAAAGCACTAAGAATTGAAAATTCACGTGAAAAAACCTTGAAAATGCATATGCATTAAAATTTGAAAAAGGAAAAAGTGATGCAGGATGTCTAGCGCGTCATGCATGTTTTGTGGTGGTAATAGGCACGCATGATGTGTCGTTTAGGGATCCACACCAAGAATGTAATGCAGACTCTCACGTGCTGCCTTAAATATAATATATTGGGAATCACATTAATTATCGTGACCCCTTATTTGTTTGAGTCCCTACTTCTATTATGCACAAAAGCAAAAATCTCAAAATGAAAAACGAATCCTCTACCAAAACACTTAAACAGAAAAGAACTAAATTTATGACTGAAACAGCCAAAATCAAAAACAGAAAAAGCACTTCACGTTGAAAATTCACGTGAACAGCCTAAACTAAAAGCCACTAAATTTAACACTGATCGAAATAGCCAAAATCATAAATTGAAAAAGCTCTTCACGTTGAAAATTCACGTGACCATCCTACGAAATAAGCGTAGATTGAAAATTCACGTGAACAATCTAGGAAATAAGCATAGATTGAAAATTCACGTGAAAAAAACTTCTGGAATAAATATGCATTGGAAGTTGAAAAAGGAAAAGTGATGCAGGATGCCTAGCATGTCGTGCATATTTTATCGTGGCAATAGGCACGCATGGTGTGTCGTTTAGGGACCCACACCTAAAATGTCATGGAGGCTCCCACGTGTTGTCTTAAATATGACATAGTGGGAGTCGCATTAATTGTCGCGACCCCTTATTTGTTTTAATACACTTCTATTATGCACAAAGCAAGAACCTAATATGAAAAAGCATTAAATTCTAAATTGAAACGGCCAAACTCGAAAACTAATAGAGCACTAAGTATTGAAATCACGAGAACAAACCTCGGGAAAGAATATGCATTGAAAGCTAAAAAAGAAAAAATGATACAGGATACATAGCGTATCATGCATGTATTGTCGTGGTAATAGGCACGCATAGTGTGTCGTGGAGGGACCCACATATAAGAATGTCATGCAAGCTCTCACGCGTTGAGTGAAACATAACATATTGGGAGCCACATTAATTATCGTGACACCCTGTTTATTTGAGTTCCCACTTCTACACGAGTAATCCAAATAAAACTCACGGGATGGCAATGAAAAGAGTTTTGGGGTATCATAAATACACTCAAGACTATGCTTTTGTCACGATCCAATTTCTCAGGTCATGATGGTGCCTACTATAACCCACCAGTAGGCAAGCCAACCCGTAGTCCAGAATGGCGAGTAATGGACTACCTAATTATATATAGAAAGAAATGTGGAATAGATGAGATAAGAGAATCAAATGCATAATGAAATCCCCAAAGCTGGTTGTATCAGTACAAGAGATTCTACAACAATAAGATTTCAAAGTGAAGTACAAATGAATACACTGATACAACTTATCTCTATATTCAATATAGAGACTAGTCTAATACAAAGAGAGAGATGAGTAGTACTTCGAACGTCAGGAGTTCACTCTAAGTCTCTGAACCATGGCCGCTCCGTACGATGCACAATAACCGGCGATAACCCGTACTTTGATTTGCAGGCTGTAGAAGTGTAGTATGAGTACCAAACAAATGGACTCAGTAGGCAACTGCCAACTGATCTCCAAAGATAAGTATATATACACAACATATAAATAGAATAAAAACTAAACCCAAGAGTCTAGAGCTTATATAACAAGTCAATGAGAATAATAAGGGACACCTATCATGTTCACGTCTGATAGTCTAACATAACAAGTCTAAGGAAGTATCAAGGTGAACTATCCTATTCTAGCCACATTCATTAGACGTCAATACTATACCGTATATCCCAGGCCAATATACGAATAAAGAGTGAAAGAAAGATATATAGCAATATACAAGTTCAAGAAACGAATATACAATATGAACAAGCGGAGAAAGGGATATACGGTAGTGCCATAGCTTCATATAGCTAGATACATATATATATATATACATACACGTAAACATGAGGTCATCTCAAAAAGTAGTCTAGATCATCATATCCTCTTTCTAAGACCCCATCATGATACTATCAGGATTCAATACTAGCATACTTAGGGTTTCCAATCCATATGGCTAAACATAATATAATTGTGTACTATAATACAATCATAAGATAGAAGAGGCCAAAGACATACCTTAATTCACGATACCAGATCAATGACCAATCTGTCCTTAGTTAACCATAATAATGATCATACCAATATCAATAACAGCGCGAATAATCGTCTACTCCGGACAACCAAATACCTAGCCGAGCCTATGCATAACCCCACTTCCCCAGACTCGGCAGGTTAAATTAACACACAATAACACAAAACATACTCCTCACCCATCTCCTTGCAACCATCCCATACCGATTGATAGACATAGGTGCATATTGGTGATAGGCGATGCGCGTGTAGGAATGAATGCAAGGTACACAATTAATATCATAACTCATCATCATGACCATCATTATCGTAATCAACCTCTGTCCTTGTCGAGTATTAATGTATTATCATAATATCCTCCGGCCCTGTCGGGTATTAATATCATCACAATAGCATCCTTCGGCCTTGGCAAATATCAATATCATCACAATAGTATCCTCCGGCCTTGTCGGGTATCAATATCATCACAATAGTATTCTATGGCCTTGCTGGGTAACAATATCATCACAATAGTATCCTACGGACTTGCTGGGTATTAATATCATCACAATAACCATTGTGAAATAACATATACTAACTCTTGAACATAATCGTATCACTATAAACTATCTATCTAGACATTACTTCCCAACTACTCGTTATTAGGTAATCAACGCTATTTGTAATGAAACCACTAGTTCACTCGTAATCATGTGACCTCTAGTTATTTTTCTAAACATTATCCTTATTCAGGTGATAGAAACTAACCATTATTTATTAAATAGCCAACATCTAACATCTAGCCAAGGTTCATCACTAGACCATAATAGTCATTTATCCATTATTCCAAATTATAAACTAATTATCATATATCCGTTAACTATTATTAGACAACACATAACCACTTATCACCTAACCATCTTTTATTAACTAACATAATTCATTAACTAACCATCGTTACCAACTAATCCTCGTTTAACTATTCATTAATCAACCATTTAGAAACTATTCTACATTATTAACTAGGCGCCTCTTTATTACTAACATCACTTATTATCTAACCTCATTAATACACAACCCCTCATTTGAAAACTAATCGCCATTAAAAACTTAGTTATCAATATCACTAATCTTCACCTATGCTAAACCCGAAGTCAACATTAGCCACGCATCAACCATCGATAGCTACCATATTTCAACTAAGCAAGACTCATTAACTAATACATTTGATTCCTAGTCACCAAGTGCTATCGTCTCCTAAAAGACAACTAACTACCACATAGCTTAACCTTTAATTAAGAAGAACAATCATAAGATCATATTTCATCTGGAAACATATAAGTTGTCGATATAATAATCATGAATGTAGCAAATTTATTCATGTCATCACTAGTATTCAATCAATAAAGTCGTAAGAAATATACCGAATCTTGTTCCATCCCATACCGGAGAGATGTGTACAAAAGCAGATATATGCATATTCATAAACTGTAATTCCATCCTTTATAATGATAAACACTTCTCAGATATCCAATCATCATCATAACATGGCCCATTCCCTAATAATATATCTGAAATAATCACAAGATCATAATCACGGCCTTAGGCCCATATTTATATCCGGAACTCATATCAATAATCATATTTATAAACCGTATCATATATATAATCATCTCACATTTAGGAGGCATCTCACATCTAGGAGGCATAACATCAATAATCATATCACCTTTATTAGACATCTCATATATATAGGTCATACATCATGACCAAGAGAAAAATCATCTCTATAAGCCCAATAATCATAACTAAGAGGAAAATCATCTCTATAGATCAAATATCACAACTAAGAGGAAAATGCATCTCTATGGGCCAAATATCAAAAACTAAGAGAAAAATACATCTCTATGGGCCAAATATCATAATTAAGAGGAAAAATGCATCTCTATGGGCCAAATATCATAATTAAGATTGGAAATGCATCTCTATGGGACAAATATCATAATTAAGAGGAAATAACATCTTTAAAGGCCCAATATTACATCTAAGGAAAATTAACATCTTTATAGTTCATTAATCACAATCCGGTGAAAATCATCATAATTTATCAATTCACCAAGTAAATCTCATAAATAAGGCTCATTAGTCTCAACTAGGCCTACTATTCGCAACTAAGCCCGCAGGGGACAACACAAGTGTTGACCTAAGTGGGTTGGATGATCCCACTTCTAATTCTCAACTTTCATAATTAGGCACACTATGCCCCAAACTAGGATAAGGTATCTAGTTCATCTTCTAGATTTCAAGTAATCCAAATTCAAGCCTAAGCTAGCAACTTCGACTAGAAATAAGGGCACTCAAGTCAACTCTACCCAAATTATGATTTCAAGACTACCACACTAGTCCAAATAGGTCAAATATACAAATCATGCTTCAAATGATAAAACCAAATCCCAAGAATAGGTTTACATCATAACCACACTATAGCAATTCTAAACTAGAGAGGAAAAGCAATAGGATTCAAGGGTTATAAATATGTCATTTTACGGGTCCAAAGCCCTTATCTAATCTCCAAATATCAAAAATCAAGGCCAAGTTATCCTACTCATAATCAAGCCTAACATCCATATTCACACCAATATATATCACATATCATCTAGGAATAAAAATAGACAGAAGCATACCTCAAGGCCAAACCGTAAAACCTCACTTCATGCACCACACGTCCATCTTCACTTCACAATCCCCAAAATGTCATCACACTATCAAAATCATAATCTACTCCTCAATATGAGTCTCACAATATCCATATTGCACTATTGTGCTTCGGGTCCAAAAACGACACCCCAAGACCCCTAGTGGATACGTTTCAAAGTCAACCCAACGTTCATACATAAACAAGGAATCAAAAACTCAAAAATGTGTGAAAAAAAGAAATATTTGGGCTAAAATCAAGACCTAAGTGAATTTGGGATTTTGGGTCAAAAACCAAGAAATTCATCAATAAAGCGATGAAATCTTACCTTAATCCGGGTGAAAAACATGATAATAAATGTTTACCAAGCTCCCTAGACACCCACAAGACTCAATTTTGAGTTATCATACCCATTTAGGGTTTTAGGATATCAAAGATAAAGGAAAAATCCCAAATTCGCGACAAATAGACCCCACGGTGGAGAGACGCGGTATCCCCATGATAGCAAAGTTAAAAACTTATTTTGACCCTCGGAAGTCATTTGAAACCAAAATAACATTATCCAATAGTGAAATTTGAGTATAAAGAACATTTAAAATCCAGTGGAATCATAAAAACTTTGATCCAAGATCTTTTCGGCAAAAAGTAGGGTCCACATCTATAGTTTTGTGTTTAATAAAATTTGCTCAATAGCCCAAAATAAGCTCGAAAGCCTTGGGACCTGAACCAAGCGTCTCCCTAGACTAAAATTGGCGTTCCAAATATGATATGGAAGTTGGATTTTACTTACAAGGTCATTTCACTAAAATTTTTGCCCGGTGGGCATTTGAAACCAGCGAAGACTTCTAAATAGAGGATTGGTTCTAAAAAGTAAATGAACTTCTCAGTGACCGAATTGTCGGTGCCAGCGAATCATAAATGACTTGGGGCAACAATGGAGAAGCTCAAACGACAGAAATAAGCATAAATATGAAAAATGACCCCAAGGGTTATTACAGCTTTGCATTATAATAAATACCAAACGGTAATTGAAGGATATAGTGATGCAAATTAGATCACCGGATCGAATGAAGTAAAATCCACAAGTGGATATATATTTACTATAGGTGGAGGAGAAGTCTCTTGGAAATCATCCAAACAGACATGTATTGCTCGCTCTACAATTAAATAAGAATTTATCTCATTAGATAAAGCTGGTGAAGAAGCTGAATGGCTCCAGAATTTCTTGAAAGATACTCCTTATTGAACAAAACCATTAGCACCAGTATGTATTCACTGTGATAGCCAAGCGGCGATAGGTAGGGCAGGGAGCATGATGTATAACGGTAAATATCGTCATATTAGATGGAGACATAGTACCATTAGAGAAATTTTGACTAGATGAATTATTAATATTGACTATGTGAAATCAAAGTATAATGTGTCGGATGCACTTAAAAAAGGCCTAACTAGAGAGGGAGTTGAGAGAATATCAAAGGAAATGGGTTTACGTCCTAGGACAAGTCAGCATGGTGGTAACTCTACCTAGAAGACTAGAGATCCAAAGAGCTAGGTTTAAGGAGATCAAACAAAGTTGTAACTAACAGGTTCAACATTGTCAATATACCAAACCCATTCTCATGATGTAGACAATATTTAGTAAAAAGGGATAAGGCTTATGGGGTGAAGCTTTTTAATGATTATCTAAATTTGGCAGAATTGACCAAATTGCTTAACTTATAGGATTGAACATTTAGAAATAACCTATGTGAGGGATAAGTGAAAGCTACTTCAAGGAGAATGTTAGTAAAGGCATATTCTCTAAGCTCTCATGAAACCGGGACATATTCATGGCTGAAACGAACAAAGTCGTGATAAACATACACAATAAAAAGTTGGTTGTGTGACATGTATTGTGTAGGTGGCTATTAAATCTTGACGGTTCAAAGATATCAAATCTACTGATTGACCGTGTGCATCCGATGCATGTTCACTACGGAATGTTCAAAGGAAAATCTACTTATCCAGATGCAATCAATCTTTGCTTGTTGATCGCATACTTGTCTGTAAAGTTTTATAAAGAGTAGTTATTCCCCATTCATGTAGGAGATTATTGGTTAAATTGGTGTGAATGAAAAATGGAGGGACTCAACCCTTCGAGGAAAAGATACATTGTTTTGAAAAAGGGATGACTGTTCGGTCGGATGTGACTGTTCAGAAAAGTCATATTGTTTCTGAATGGACATACATGACTGTTCCAAAATGATACCCTTCCATGAACCATTGCTTCCTTTCCAGAGGGGCATTTGATGTCTATAAATACCTGAACTTTTTTCCTTAGGAAGTACGAAATTTTTGCATTAAAAACATTCTTATACTTCTAAAATACTCTTTGTGATAATCTACCATTTAGTGTGCTCGAAGAATCGGAAGGTTTGAGGTACCACTACATTCTGATTGTAGTATTTTATCCTAGGAGAAAAATTATGCAACCTCGAGTACTTGATGGAAATTAATTCTTTAAGGACACTCCGTGAAATCGGAGGATTTGGTTTAATTTCTACTTCATCTTATTTCTTTAAATAACATACTTCTTTGATAGTTCTTGAAGAACTTATGTTGAAGGTGTTAGAAACTTCATAGGTATTCTTGATATTGTCACGACCCGAGCCTAGGCCTTAGCTGTGACGAGCATCCCGAACCATGAAGGCCCGGAACACCCATTCTCTATCTGGTTATCATGCACAACATTCATAATCATAATAAAATGCGGAATTGAAACTGAGTACGGAAAACATGGTCAAGTTCTGCAACATTTCTGAATAATACTATCTGACATCAGTCTGCGAAATCTCTACTAAGAACCTAAACATCTGTCTGAAAAGAAACTGGGACAAGGCCCCCAGTAAACCAAAAACATAATAAATAAGATAATGTCTGACATAATTAGGCCTTCCGAATAATAGAAGGCTCACCACTGTGAGATCAAGTCTGCAAATCTGAGAATGTCTACTAAGTAGCTGGACCCCTAGACTGTGCCTCAGAACCTGGAAGGAGGGAGGGTCAGCACAAAAGTACTGGCACGCGAAGCAATCCAAAAAAATAGTATAAGGGAACATACATATATATATATATATATACATATTAAATGAAAGCAATTTTTCATCACGACATCATGTATAAAGCTGTTTCTGAAAAATACATGGGCACTTTCTGAAAACATGTAACCTGTCTGTTCATTTCAAATCATGATCTGTGTTTTACTTCTGAGTTAGGTGGTATTCCCCTACAAGTTTGATATTCCACGGGCTGTATGGAATCCGCCATTGACTCGGCGGGGAAGCCCCCAACCCAAGTGTGCCGCAAGGGTTGGAGTGTCTGAGTCTGATATGCCACAGGACATTTAAGTCAGCGCATAATAGTATACCCGGGTCGGCAAACCACGATTTTAGGAAATGAGTCGCTTGAACTCAAGCCCTCTTCGGGGAACCACCTAACATCTCTGTATGCCCATTTTTAACCTTTTCTGTACATGCAACATTCTGAATGTCTAAAATCATGAAAGTCTGAAATGTCTGTTAGTCTGAGTCTGATATGGCATTAGTCTGAATTGGTATCGTCATACCAAGACTTGCAAGTCATGATTTTTCTGAGCCATAATGTATTAAACAAGAGCTTTCATTCAAAACATAGTTTAGACCACCAAAACATGTAACTGATGTAAAGGATTTCATATTCCGAAACTTAAAGTTCAATTCATGCAGAAATTTCATCAAACACCTGGTGGTCAAATGTCTTTAGCAAGTTCATGTATTCAAAATTGAAACACATTCATTCATATATGTATATAAACTGTCAAATCGCTTTGGAGATGGTCAAAAGACCAAAACAATGATGTTAAAACATCTTATACATAAATATATATACATAATTTAAAACCCCATTCTAAAACATGATTTTTCTATGCCCATGAGAATTTAGGAAAACCCCGCGTACCTTGTTCTCCAAGAATTTTGGGTGTCTATCGAAGCCTACGTCGAGAGGATTCCAAATCTATAATTTATTTCACGAACCCGCGGTTGAATCTTGAGTTGCTTGGGTTTTAATGTTGAAACCCTAGGGAGAGTTCTTGAGCAATTTTGGGAAAAGTATGTGTATTATGGTGTTTGAGGGATTAAATCCCGTGTTGGTGGTATATATAGGGGTGGAGGATTACCAAAATACCCCTAAGGAACAATTAAGGTCAAATCTGTCCCTCAGTTGACAGTTTGGTAGACTGGAGTAAATCGATTATAACTTTTTACTCAAATACTCAAATTGGATGAAACCAACTGCAATTGAAAGAGGACTGGAAGATGTTTTGTTTGATATGTTATATATCACACATTTCATTATATAGAGGGAGTTATGATCGTTTGAAATTGACCCTGAAATGCTGAAAACTGGGCAATAGTCTATGCGTTTTGCTACTGTTTTTAAATCCAAACGCAGCCTTATGCGTTCCGAAAAATTCCGAAACTTATCCGAGATGTACTATGAGATTTCCCGATCATAACGCAACTTGAAAATCTAAAAGCGGATGTCGGGAAGGTTGAAAAGTTTTATCCCAAAGATTGCCAACTAAAATGACTCTAAGTCCTCATTACACTTAGAAAAATTTTCAAGTTTTTAAGTCTAAGGGCACTCTATTAAAGGCTAATCCATGCACGACTTTTACAGGGTGTTACATTATCTCCCCCTTGGGATCATTCGTCCTCAAATGATGGGTAGGAACTTGTTGAAGCCTTAAATATATGGAATAACGCGGACATGACATGTCCTCTAATAAAAATACACTGATCTGAACATTTGGAATCTGAATTTAATGCATGAACTGGGCTATGCTCGTAACTACTGGTATACTCTATCTTCGACTAGTAGCATGTCTGAGATTTCGAGTAGCATGAATAAGTGCAAAGACAAGAAAACAAGTCATGCGAATCTGACTGCTAAACTGACTTATTGGCCATACAGACTGAATTATACTACACCCTCATACTTAACTGGAGTATTCTCTTCAACACTCTCTCTAAGGAAGCTCTAGCAGTAATAGGGAACCATGAATCTTGGGTATGGATTACACAAAACATCCCACTGAGGAAATCACAACATTGACACTACTCTGCAGTCTGGAATATAGACATATAACTCCTAAATTAGGATAGAATTTTCAGACCTTTGGCAATACAACTTCTTACTTTAAGGCTTAGAGCACTTCCCGAATATCCCTTAACTATACTATTCCCTATAAATATCATATTCATTCAACTCAGCTTAAAATTCTCATATGAGCATTGATAATGTTTTTTTTTCTACTAATGTCTAAAATATCTTAATCCTTACCCCGCGATCAAGCCTAACTCTAAATCACAAAAATACAACATGCTACACCACGCTATTATTCTAAACCATATGATGCCACCTTCTATACCTCTTTTAAAAATCACATCCTAAGCATAACATGCCTTACCACTTCAATGACTACACTGAACTCTTAATATGAAGTCGCTAATGCATATGGCGACCTTCCACTACAATCCCAAAACGTCGTTCAAGCCTAATTTATAACCACATGTTAACTTCAAGTCAAACACCCATAAGTAGATACTTCACATAGTTTCTAAACTACTATCAATATAACTCCCACGCGCTATCCTAAAAACATACACACACAAACTTTTCCACTAACCATCACATGTATCAAAGACTTGGCCCCAAATCTTACTTCATACTTATGGTCTTATCTAAACAAGCATACTATGATCATCCATCAACAAGAGCATTTACATCAACACCACTATCATTGCATAGGAAGGGTCACTAAAAGGTTAAAACATAAGACCCTCCAGCGGGAAAAAGATCTTTATATGGGACTGAGCACACTATAAAGAGTGAGTACATGCGTCATGAGTTGCATGACCTCAACTAGAGTTCATAACATAAGGAATATGATTCCGACTACTTGAATGAACTAGAACTCATTATCTTGGAATTGGAAGAGTACGTGACTCTCTATCATATACCAGAATCATGAACTATTATCACGGAACTGCATCGTAAGGCATGAGTAAGCATCCGGATAACAAAAAAAAAATATTGAGGTAGGAATGGGTTGAGATTCACCCTTACTTTCTGATGTTCTAAATCACACTGCATCACTACTAGAATCTGAGAGCCTTACTTGGTTATTCGTTCTATCATCTCCCACTTAGCTTCAAGTCATCATCTAGCGTTTGGGAGATCCCTTACCAGATTCTAACTGAACTACACTTACTGCACTCTAGGGTCTGAAAAAATTGACAATACATGCATATCATAGAACTCAACCCGAATGACTACCTTCTGGGATACACTCTATCTTTCCATAGCCACCAATAGTCAAAGTATAATGCTTGCACACTTATTTCTATCCGTTCAACCTTCAAAACTCAAACTTAGATTCTAACACTTAACATGGATATCACTAAGCCTTTGATGAACCATACCACTTCCGTCCTAGCATACCAATATTGCTACTCCAAACTTATATCTCTCTACCATGAGAATCGAGATCACATCAAAAGGCTCAACACTATCAATCAAGGCTCCTTAACTTGGCTATCTAGAACACCATATATCATCTAACTAGTCTTTTTCCAACTAGCAACTCCATGGTACCACTAGTCACACACAACATGTAATAGTCTTAGAGAAATGCCACAACTCCATATCCCCTTGGGCATACTTACACACCATACCCACAACATTATACTTCATTACGAATCAATTTAAACTTAAGCCATTTCACACACCGTTCAAGCCTATTAGATCACTTTCATATAACTAACATCATTGATCAAGAAATCATCACATCCACCTTTATGAATTTCAACTATTCAAACTTAATATCTAGTGATATGCATGACTTACAACCCAACCTTACACAAAAATTTTACTTGGAAACTATAAGTAAACATCACGAAACACTAGTGCACTAGAACTTCATAACCACAATAATCGATCATGACCTAACGGTTTACCTTATCATCATTCCGTTAGCATGTACTATTTCAGCACCTCAAGCCTACTAAATTAATCCCACAAAATATGCATCAACAAACTCTTGCCACTATTTACCACCACACCATTTAAATTCAAGCCTATAGTTTAGTATCAATCATCTACCACCAATGAAGAATGCAATATAATATAAATACACTAATCCATCAAATTGGGATATTCTACCCAAATATCTCAAAAATCTACTACATACCTTCTCACAAGTAGCACTAGTTTACAACTACCAATGAAAAGAGGGTCAAGGGGGTTAAAGCCTCATAATAGACATGGTCAACCTTAATCTTATATTATAACCCCGTACAATTGTATCTACTTATACGGATTTCTCACCTCATACTTACTCACTCATTCATACATTTAGACTGCCTTCAAATTCCTCAAACAACCATGAGTCTATAATCATAACTTACTCGCTAATATAGCCATTTCCACATTCAAGCAATCAACAAATCACCCTGACCAACAACTCCTTCTCTACCTTCAACTAATAACACACAAGGATGAATCACTTCATTACCAACTCTATCTCATGCAAACAGATTCAGCCATACATATATTAAACCAATGAAAGAACAACAAGTTGGACAACAAGTTGCTAGTGAATCGAAACAGGCCTCACACGGCTTCACTAGACTTTGGTTTTGTATTTTGAACAAGAAAATGAGATGGATGACAAGGCAATTATGCTAGTGAATCGAAAGAGCCCCACACGGCTTCACTAGACTTTAAAATAATTTTTTTTCAAAAACATCATGATAACAAGATTACATATTACAAGGGATAGAAAATTGACACCTAATATTTAATGGTCTAAGAATATACATATTATTCTGTATAAATAAAAATCTGAGTAAAACACTTCCTCCATGGACTACCATACAATCCACACATGCTGCTAGCTACCACAATAGTTTATCACTATAAAGGGGTAAATCATCCTCAAACATCGATTATTCAACTGAAATATTCATTTACACAAAATCACCCTCACTCTGACTTCTAACTTTGTGACTTTACATCACCAACTTCTTGGTCCAATATCACTACCAATAGGTCATGACAACAACACTTTAACTTATGCTACTATTTGGGTAGAAATATAGTTCCAACATTCTACTATACATTGTCCACAACTGTAACAAGATTTTGAGAGGGACAATATACACTTAATACCTTAAGCTGGAATGCACGATTCCACCAGGATCAATATTTACATCAGAATCAGCATATATTGATGCACTAAAAGACTACTATCGAGTTTTTCCATAATTTTTAAAATCTTATAGAATGTAATCGAAAAGGACTATATCATGTATACTCTAAACTTTTTGCACTTGAATCAACCCAATAATGGGACAGTTTAGACTCTGAAGCACGAACTAAATCACAAAGAAGGGAAACATTCCTAAACGCCTAGTAGCCTCCTGTTTATAAGTGTGGCGCGCTACACACCCATAAACAGAACTCTACTCGACGCGATTTCGCAGACACCCTGGGACCATGAACCGTGCTCTGATACCAAGTTTGTCATGACCCGAGCCTAGGCCCTAGCCGTGACGAGCATCCCGAACCATGAAGGCCCGGAACACCCATTCTCTATCTGGTTATCATGCACAACATTCATAATCATAATAAAATGCGGAATTGAAACTGAGTACGGAAAACATGGTCAAGTTCTGCAACATTTCTGAATAATACTATCTGACATCAGTCTGCGAAATCTCTACTAAGAACATAAATATCTGTCTGAAAAGAAACTGGGACAAGGCCCCCAGTAAACCAAAAACATAATAAATAAGATAATGTCTGACATAATTAGGCCTTCCGAATAATAGAAGGCTCACCACTGTGAGATCAAGTCTGCAAATCCGAGAATGTCTACTGAGTAGCTGGACCCCTAGACTATGCCTCAGAACCTGGAAGGAGGGGGGGTCAGCACAAAAGTACTGGCACGCGAAACAATCCAAAAAAATAGTAGAATGAAACATACATATATATATATATATACATATTAAGTGAATGCAATTTTTCATCAGGACATCATGTATAAAACTGTTTCTGAAAAATACATGGGCACTTTCTGAAAACATGTAACCTGTCTGTTCATTTCAAATCATGATCTGTGTTTTACTTCTGAGTTAGGTGGTATTCCCCTACAAGTCTAATATTCCACGGGCTGTATGAAATCCGCCATTGACTCGGCGGGGAAGCCCCCAACCCAAGTGTGCCGCAAGGGTTGGAGTGTCTGAGTCTGATACGCCACAGGACATTTAAGTCAGCGCATAATAGTATACCCGGGTCGGCAAACCATGGTTTTAGGCAATGAGTCGCTTGAACTGAAGCCCTCTTTGGGGAACCACCTAACATCTCTGTATGCCCATTTTTAACCTTTTCTGTACATGCAACATTCTGAATGTCTAAAATCATGAAAGTCTAAAATGTCTGTTAGTCTGAGTCTGATATGGCATTAGTCTGAGTTGGTATCGTCATACCAAGACTTGCAAGTCATGATTTTTCTGAGCCATAATGTATTAAACAAGATCTTTCATTCAAAACATAGTTTAGACCACCAAAACATGTAACTGATGTAAAGGATTTCATATTCCGAAACTTAAAGTTCAATTCATGCAGAAATTTCATCAAACACCTGGTGGTCAAATGTCTTTAGCAAGTTCATGTATTCAAAATTGAAACACATTCATTCATATATGTATATAAACTGTCAAATCGCTTTGGAGATGGTCAAAAGACCAAAACAATGATGTTAAAACATCTTATACATAATTTAAAACCCCATTCTAAAACATGATTTTTCTATGCCCATGAGAATTTAGGAAAACCCCGCGTACCTTGTTCTCCAAGAATTTTGGGTGTCTATCGAAGCCTACGTCGAGAGGATTCCAAATCTGTAATTTATTTCACGAACCCGCGGTTGAATCTTGAGTTGCTTGGGTTTTAATGTTGAAACCCTAGGGAGAGTTCTTGAGCAATTTTGGGAAAAGTATGTGTATTATGGTGTTTGAGGGATTAAATCCCGTGTTGGTGGTATATATAGGGGTGGAGGATTACCAAAATACCCCTAAGGAACAATTAAGGTCAAATATGTCCCTCAGTTGACAGTTTGGTAGACTGGAGTAAATCGATTATAACTTTTTATAATATACTCAAATTGGATGAAACCAACTGAAATTGAAAGAGGACTCGAAGAGCTTTTGTTTGATATATTATAGCTCACACATTTCATTATATACAAGGAGTTATGATCGTTTGAAATTGACCCTGAAATGCTGAAAACTGGGCAATAGTCTATGCGTTTTGCTACTGTTTTTAAATCCAAAGGCAGCCTTATGCGTTCCGAAAAATTCCGAAACTTATCCGAGATGTATTATGAGATTTCCCGATCATAACGCAACTTGAAAATCTAAAAGCGGATTTCGGGAAGGTTGAAAAGTTGTATCCCGAAGATTGCCAGCTAAAATGACTCTAAGTCCTCATTACACTTAGAAAAATTTTCAAGTTTTTAAGTCTAAGGGCACTCTATTAAAGGCTAATCCATGCACGACTTTTACAGGGTGTTACAGATATAGTCTTGAACTTGTGTTAAAGTGTTTGTGCAAACATATAGATTGTGTACCAAAAACCACAGAAGCCTAAGCCAAGAAGGTACGAATAAAATGAAAGGTGAACAAAGTCCTAGTTATAAGAGTTCACTGGATTTTCCAGGCTGGAGATTGCTCAAAGTCATTTGAGCTTTTCTTGGGAGTATGGAATGGGTAACTTCAGCTTTGTAGCACCTGGTATTTGAACGTTGTCCGAGGCATTTTATCTACCCCTTCTTACCCTGAAAAAGCAGGGACAGCTAACGTTCTTGAACCAATAACCATCTTTCGGCGAAGCTAGAATCCTCCATCCCTAGGGATCAACAAGGGGCAGTGCAGGAATATTCACCCATTCTCTATCAACTACGCCTTTCGGCCTGATCTTAGGCCTTGACTCACCCTCAACACAATGTTAAAACGTTATTAGCGAAAAAAAATATAGTTGCACTCCCCCATTTTGAAATAGTTAATTACTAAACTTAGATTAATCTTCCAAATCCTCCAAAATCTTAGATACTACCCAACTATACACTTCCAAATCCTCCAAAATATTCTTTCCTTCTCGAATCTTTTCCCTTTCAAAAACTCCAAATCATAAAAATCCTAGCAGCTAGAGGTTCCATTGACACAAGTCAAAATGCCGGAGACGTGGTAATCTAACAGATGATCGGTGACATCGATCACAGTGCACAGGCTCTTGTACATTACCATTTCTGAGCCTAATTTGTAAAAACCATCTACCGTGGCAAGATGGTTGCATGGTAGAAGAGCAATTAGAGGGTCCCCATCGTCGATGAGTGATATTCGTTGCAACCATGTATTTAATAAGTTCCAAACTCCACCAGAGCCATAACCCTACAGGAACGGGTGGGTATTACGGAAATGGACAAAAAGTAAATAACATGAGATCAGTAAGCTAAGCCCTACACGGTCACCGAGTGTTAGCTAGAGCTGGGTACTGGATATTCTGCATATTAAAGGAAGTGGTATAGCATGACAAGTGAACAATGTGTCGTAAGAAAGGCAATAAAAATAAGACCTCATTTTCAGGTGCTTTGAGTGTCCATCATTGTGGCTGTTAAGATTCAGACAGAATAAACAAACCACAAGTAAAAGAAAAAAAAAGAACAACACACAGATTTATGTGGAAACCCTTGCAGGAAAAACCACGGGCAGAGGCAAAGAAGCTTTCACTATAATGGAAAGAGAGTACAATGTGGAGAAGGATGAATTTTCTGGATAATAAAACAACCCACTAAATCACACTTATATATTATGTACGTACAAATTGGTCCTAGGCCCAAAAACATAAAGGTCCATCAACCAAAATTCGGGTCACAACTCTAACAATCTCCACCTTGACATGAATTCTAATTCAAAACTCAAATCCATTTCAAGACAAACTCTCCACCTTGACACAAATTCTAATTCAGAACTCAAATCCATTCCAAGAGAAATTCTCCACCTCTTCCACAAAAAATCCTAAGGGCACATCTTAATAGCTAACACTAACCAAGTCCAAGCAATGCTCAAACTTGTCACTTGGTAGCGTCTTGGTCATTATATCAGCGGGATTATCATGAGTACTAATCTTGCTCACCACAATACCACCACGAGCAATATTTTGACGCACAAAATTATACCGAACATCGATGTGCTTTGTCCTCTCATGAAACATCTGATCTTTCGTAAGGAAGATAGCACTCTAACTATCGCAAAAGACCATAGTAATTTATAAGTCTTTGCTAAGTTCACCAAACAGGCCCTTCAACCAAATAACTTCCTTGAAAGCCTCTGTAATAGCCATATACTCTGCCTCAGTAGTTGACAAAGCAACCGTAGTCTGTAAGGTAGCTTTCCAACTAATAGCACAACCACCAATGGTGAAAACATAGACTGTAAGGGACCTCCTTTTATCACGATCTCCTGCAAAATTAGAATCAACATACCCGATTACTCCATCTCTATTTCGTCCAAACTGCAAACAAACATCAGTAGATCCATGCAAGTATCTAAAAATCCACTAAACTGCTTTCCAGTGTTCTTTGCCAGGATTTGCCATGTATCTACTAACTGCACTAACGGCATAAGATAAATCTGGTCGGGAAGACATCATCGCATACATAAGACACCCGACGGAACTAGAGTATGGAACTCGATACATATAGTCACGCTCAACATCTATTTTTGAAGATAAAGTGGCCGAGAATTTGAAGTGAGCTGCCAATGGAGTACTTACAGGTTTGGCATTTTGCATATTGAACCTGTGAAGCACTTTCTCAATATACCCTTTTTTGACTCAAATATAACTTACACTTTTCTCTATCCCGCATGATTTCCATGCCAAGGATCTTCTTTGTTGCTCCTAGATCCTTCATCTCAACTCCTTACTGAGTTGGGCTATGACTTTTATTATCTCTCTTATATCCTTTGCTTCAATCAATATATCATCAACATACAAGAGAAGATACACGAATAAACCATCACTTACCTCCTTGAAGTAGACACAACTATCATAACTACTCCTCCGAAACATATGAGAGGTCATAAAAGAGTCAAACCTCTTATACCACTTTCTGGGAGACTGTTTTAAGACATAAAGAGACCATTTCAGCAAGCATACTTAGTCCTCCTTTCCTGAGACTACAAAACTCTCTGGTTGCTGCATATAGATATCTTCCTCAAGTTCTCCATGTAAGAATGCAGTTCTGACATCCAAATACTCAAGCTCAAGATCATGCATGGCCACAATACCAAGCAAGGATCGAATTGAACTATGCTTTACAACTGGAGAAAATATATCTATGAAGTCAACACCTGGGACCTGACTGTAACCTTTAGCAACTAGTCTTGCTTTGTACCTATCATCTTCAACTCCCTGTGTTCCTTCTTTCTTTTTGAATACACACTTGTAACGGACAGCTTTCTTATCATTAGGAAATCTCACCAAATCCCATGTGTCATTCTTATGAAGTGATTCTATCTCCTCCTGCATAGCAATCATCCATCGGCCAGAATTATCACAACTAACTGCCTCTGAGTAAGAAGAAGGTTCTTCACTGGAATCAATACCTTTTACTATATTCAATGCATAAGCAACCAAATCAGCTTCAGCATTCTTCTGAAGAGATCTAATATCTCTTCTAGGCCTGTCTTTAGCAATAGAATATTATGGCGTCACTGGTGGTGAAGAAGAAATAGTACCACTCTGTATCTCCGGGCAAGACTAAGAAGTAGGCACTAGTGTAGTCTCTGCTCCAATCTACAATTCAAGTAGGTGCTTGACTGCAGTTGATTCATGTCACTAAGCACATTTGGAGGTGAAGCACTAGATTCGAACGAAGCCCGAAGTATGGCAGTTTCATCAAACACAACATCCCTACTAATTATAACTTTTCTGCTTTCTGGACACCAAAGCTTATAACCTTTAACACCAGGCTTATAACCCATAAATAAACACTTGACAGATCTAGGTTCCAACTTTCCATTATCAATATGAGCATACGCAGGACATCCAAACATCCTCAATTTAGTATAACTAGCAGGAGTACCAGACCATACCTCTTGTGGAGTCTTTTTATCAATCGCGACTGAGTGAGAGCAATTAATAAGAAGACAAGTCGTAAAAGCATCTTCGGCCCAAAAAGACTTGGGTAAACTAGGATTTGAGAGTATAAAACACACCTTCTCCATTATAGTCCTATTCATTCATTCGGACAAACCATTCTGCTGCGGAGTATGACGAACTGTCAAGTGCCTCACAATTCCTTCTGACTTGCACAAAGCATTAAATTCATTAGAACAGAACTCTAAACCATTATCAATTCGAAGGCATTTTACCTGCTTCCCTGTCTGCTTTTCAATCATAGTCTTCCACTCTCTGAAAGTAGGCAACACATCATTCTTTTGCGTCAGAAAGAACACCCAAACTTTTCTGGAATAGTCATCAATAATAGTCAATAAGTTATTAGCGCCTCCTCTAGAAGGCACTCTAGCAGGACCCCAGATATCAAAATGAATGTAATCAAGTCTGCCCTTAGTTGAGTGGATGCCTTTAGTAAATCAGACTCTCTTCTGCTTCCCGAATATGCAGTGCTCACAATACTCTAATTTAGTAATACTCTGCCCATCAAGATGTCCTCTACTTCTTAGTTTAGCGACGTCACTTTCTGATAGAGAGGAGGTAGAAACATCTGCATCACCTGTAGCAATAAAGCCTTGTAGGATATACAAATTTACAGACTTTCTCTGTCCCTTCATCACAATAAGAGCACCTTTAGTAACCTGCAGGACTTCACCTTCACCATTTTACCTATAACTGTTTGAATCAAGGGTACTCAAGGAAATAAGATTTCTCTTCAGGTCTGGGACATACCGCACATCACCAAGTGTCCTCACAACCCCATCAAACATCTTGATCCTGATTAATCCAATACCAGCTATCTTACAAAGTGTGTCATTTTCCATAAAACACAGCATCTTTAGAAATTGTTTCATATGTTGTAAACTAATCCCGATTACGACACATATGAAAAGTGCAAGCTGAATAACGAATCTAATCCTCACAGGCTTTGGAATTACCATCAGACTACCAAGAGTTCTCCATCACTACCGCCCTCTTCCACAAAACTGGCTTCACCAAACTTTTCTGGTTGGTTTCTCTTCGGTTTTGGAGCTTCTCTTTTCTCTCTATTGTAGCTTCCAACACTCGAATTTGATATGGCCCTTCTTCTTGCAGTAATTACAGGTTTTGTTTTTGTTTCTAGATTTCGACCTATTCCTGTCATCACCCCCAGAATTCCTCTCACGAGTCCTTTCTCCTCGAACAATGAGACCATCTCCTTGAGTCTCCGACCCATTCACAAGATGCTTCATCTTCTCCTTAGAGAACAACACATCATAAACTTCATCTATGGTCAGGGTATCATAACTATATAAAATTGTATTCCTAAAGGTAGTGTATGATGCAGGCAGCGAACACAACAAAATCAACCCTAAATCTTCCTCATAGTACCTAACCTCCAGAGTCTCTAAATCAGAAACGATTTCTTTAAAGAAAGATAGGGGATCTTCCAAAGACGCACCCTAAGACATACGATGGGAATAAAGTCGTTGTTTTAGATGCAAATTACTTGTTAGGCTCTTCGCCATGCATAAAGATTCCAATTTCAACCACAACTCAGCGCCAGTGGTCTCCTTCAAAACATCCTGTAGAATCTGATTGGAAAAATGAAGGTGGATCTGAGATAGAGCCTTTCGATCCTTACGCTATTTGTCCTCGTCTGTCCACGATGAGGGCATTTTATCAAACCCTAATAGAGCATCGTCCAAATCCATCTGTGCGAGCACAGCCCGCATCTTAACCTGCCATAACGAAAATTTGATGTTGCGAACCAACATCGGAATATCATACTTCATAGTTGTCATCCCCGAGAAAACAATCAACCAAGCTCTGATACCAGTTTGTTAGGATTCGGACAGAATAATCAAACTACAAGTAAAAGAAAAACAAGAAGAACACACAGATTTACGTGAAAACCCTTGCGGGAAAAACCACGGGCAGGGGAAGAGAAGGTTTCAATATAATGGAAAGAAAGTACAATGTGGAGAAGGTTGAATTTTCTGGATAATAAAATAAATCACTAAATCGCACTTATATATTACGTACATACGAATAGGTCCTAGGCCCAAAAACATAAAGGTCCATCAGCCAAAATTCGGGTCAACACTCTAACAATGGCAAATAAGTCATATAAAACCAACTGATTAGAAAGAACAAAAAACTTGACATACGCAGGCATATTACCAGCTTTTGTTATCTTCACGAGATTGCACGAAAACAACAAAACTATAAACACTAATCAAGAACTAAAAGTTCCGAAAGAGAAAAAGTAGTAAGGAACGAAAAACGGGTATATGTGAACATAGCTATATTAGCATATGGCACTGGCAGTTAGTAACCGTAAAAGATTTTTATCGAGTGAAATCCAGGATTACACAAAAGACTTGAGTTTTATTTAGACACAGGTTCAAGTCGTTAAACCAGTACATACACAGTAGCAACACGGTGGATTTACAATTGACAAAGAAATTACATTCCCTTCCATAACTTCTAGCTTCACTTCTGCTGTTAAAGCCTCCAAACCAGCAGCAAACGAGATCATTTAACTGCAGCAAAAGAAAAGGGAGAAATTTAGTACTAAGTTTTAATGGTTACCAAAAATGTTAAATTTGTTGCCATGCCCAACTAAATAAGATACATTGAGAAACTACAATCAACAAACGGATAAAATTGTGAAAACCGAAAGAAAAATTTGAGACAACATCAACCTTGGTGTTCACTGCAGGTACACGTAAAGATAAAAAATGTTGATTCTTTTGCCAGTTTTGTACTTCATCATGTCATTACTCTTTCAATTTGATTCAACCAATTTCCGTTTCATTCAATTAGAGACAATTTCATTCCAACACTTAGTGAGTCCAATTTTAATAAGAAAAGCTAATGTACTTGACTCTAATACTCATGAAGAAACAAAGTGAAGGAACAAAATCACCATCTTCCAGTATACAAAATAAGCATTTTCATTCCCAAACATAATTTTCAAACTCTAGCTAACTCAGATTTGAAAGTCACAAACTTACTTACATTTGGCTGTCATCGGTACCCTGTCCACTGCTACTTCCACCTCCACTAGGATACGAATGATCCTCTGATGTCTGCCACATTGATTGCCACACCTGGAACGGCAGATGAGGCACATACATTGATGGATCAACACCAGGAACAACACCAGGAACAGTGCCCGGAACAGTACGAGGAACAACACCAGGAACAGCACCAGGGACAACACCAGCAGGAACAGCAGGCCTACCAAGCATTACCCCACCCAAAGCCGGCTGGCTCAACGGAGGGTAATAATACGGCACACCACCCGGCGCTAGCCCAAGCCCAACTCCCTCATCCTTAACTTCGTCCCTGGGGATAATGTCAACAAGGAAATCAAAAGTATCAGTCCGACCGATAGCGGCAGCGATATCATTCTTCTGCAACGTTCTACGCTTATTCTCCTCAGAGTGAATCCATGAACGAAGAGTGAGTTCTTGAATAAACATCTCACAGGCTTTAGCAAAAAGAACAGGAGTTTCAGCTGAAATCATACGAACATCTTCATCAGTTCTCATTATCTTTTTAATACGAGCGAGGGGAAGTTGGTGGTTTTTGAAATCGGTAGCTTGTTCGATTTCTTGACGTTGGTAATTCCAGAACATTTGCAATTGTTGTTGAAGGACATGGTCGTAGGGTGTCTCTGGTGGATATGCGGCTGACTGAGCCGCCGCAGCCGCAGCTGCAGCAGCGGCCGAAGCTTCAGCTGGAGATTGGTGAGTGTTGTTGTTGTTGTCCATGGTGTTTTTGTGGAAAATGGAAGCTAAAAATATTTGTATACAGAGAAAAATGGAGGTGTAGTGGTTCTCTGTTCTAACTCTCTACTACTACTATTTATAGACGGTTACATTTTTTCTATGAAATTTTATAAAAATGGACTCTTCTCAGCAAACTCCAAAGTAATCATGTCATTTTAATTTATTAGATATTTTTGCTTATTGCAAATTTATTTTGCTTAGGTTCAAAATGGAATGGCACAATCAAACTATATTGTAGGTGTTTAAACAATACAAGTCTTAATTGAAGTGTATAAATAAAATTCCATTCCAATTTTAAATGTTTACCTACAACTTCAGCCTTCGAATGAATTTATATTATTTACTTAAATCTACCCTCTAATAAATTCAATATAGCAACTTTTTTTTTATTTCTTTGTTTGACATGTGGTTTGACACGACTTGTATTAATATTTTTTTTGGTTGTTCGTCCTGTGAAAATTATACAAGTTCTAGGAACTCTTTTGGGTTGTTAGTCGTGTGAGTGATGATTAATTTTGTTTACTCGATTGTTTGCACGCATTAAAATTCAATATTGAAAAGGCCAAAACCGAAAATATGAAAAAGCAATAAATTCAAGATTAAAACGGTTAAAATTGAAAAATTAAAAGCACTAAGAATTGAAAATTCACGTGAAAAAACCTTGAAAATGCATATGCATTAAAATTTGAAAAAGGAAAAAGTGATGCAGGATGTGTAGCGCGTCATGCATGTTTTGTGGTGGTAATAGGCACGCATGATGTGTCGTTTAGGGATCCACACCTAGAATGTAATGCAGACTCTCACATGTTGCCTTAAATATAATATATTGGGAATCACATTAATTATCGTGACCCCTTATTTGTTTGATTCCCTACTTCTATTATGCACAAAAGCAAAAAACTCAAAATGAAAAACGAATCCTCTACCAAAACACTTAAACAGAAAAACAATAAATTTATGACTGAAACAGCCAAAATCAAAAACAGAAAAACCACTTCACGTT
The DNA here is from genome assembly GCA_030864215.1 of Capsicum pubescens. NCBI lineage: Eukaryota > Viridiplantae > Streptophyta > Magnoliopsida > Solanales > Solanaceae > Capsicum > Capsicum pubescens. Next base: position 16,181,000 of record CM061543.1, on the reverse strand, counting down.
GAAAATTCACGTGAACATCACTAAAAGCCACTAAATATAACACTGATCGATACAGCCAAAATCAAAAATTGAAAAAGCTCTTCACGTTGAAAATTCACGTGACCATCCTACGAAATAAGCGTAGATTGAAAATTCACGTGAACAATCTAGGAAATAAGCATAGATTGAAAATTCACGTGAAAAAAACCTCCGGAAAAAATATGCATTAGAAGTTGAAAAAGGAAAAGTGATGCAGGATGCCTAGCGTGTGTGTCGTGCATATTTTATCGTGGCAATAGGCACGCATGGTGTGTCGTTTAGGGACCCACACCTAAAATGTCATGGAGGCTCCCACGTGCTGTCTTAAATATGACATAGTGGGAATCGCATTAATTATCGCGACCCCTTATTTGTTTTAATACACTTCTATTATGCACAAAAGCAAGAACCTCAAATGAAAAAGCATTAAATTCTAAATTGAAACGGCCAAACTCGAAAACTAAAAGAGCACTAAGTATTGCAATCACGTGAACAAACTTCGGGAAAGAATATGCATTGAAAGCTGAAAAAGAAAAAATGATGCAGGATACATAGCGTGTCATGCATGTTTTGTTGTGGTAGTAGGCACGCATAGTGTATCGTGGAGGGATCCACATATAAGAATGTCATGCAGGCTATCACGCGTTACGTGAAACATAACATATTGGGAGCCACATTAATTATCGTGACACCCTGTTTATTTGAGTTCCCACTTCTACTCTGTACAAAAGCAAAAAATTTAAATAAAAAAATTGTCCTCCAGCAAATAACTTAAACCAATAAAAACACTAAATTCAAGACAGAAATATCCAAAATTGAAAACTTAAAAAACACTTAGCATTGAAAATTCACATAAACAACCTAGGGAATAAGCATGGATGAAAATTCACGTGAAAAAAAACTTGGAAATGTATATGCATTGAAAACTAAAAAAGAAAAAGTGATGCAGAATGTCTAGCATGCCGTGCATGTTTTAACATGACAATAAGTACGTATAGTGTGTCATGCAGGGACCCACACCTAGAATGTCGTGCAGGCTCCCATGTGTTGCCTTAAATATGACATATTGGGAGGCATATTAATTGTTGCGACCCTTTATTTGCTCGAGTTCCCACTTCTATTCTGCACAGTACAAAAAATCCAAATGAAAAATTTATTCTCAAACTACTTCCAACTATGGGATTTCTTGATTAACCTTCATTGGTATATTGAGGAATGTTTTTTTTTTTTTTGGTAAAAAGGAATATTACTATATAGAAAGGTGAAGAAGTGAACGACCAAGGGCATAAATGTAATTTTATACTTCATGGTATTTTCAAGGGTATAAATGTAATTTTATACTTCATGATATTTTAGTTTGTTGCACTAAAACTTTAGAGAAGTATCCAGATACATTCTCTCTTAATTGATGAACAGAGTAATTGATAGAAATATCGAATTATCATCTCTTTCAATGGCTTCTGCAAATCTCTCTTCTCTTTGTACGTCTAGAATTCATCTATCTTTCTAATCTTCTAGCCTTCTCCCAGACTGATTCATCTTCTTATTTTCTCGAAACCTGTTGCATATCAAATCGCTCTTCCAATTTTTAATTTCTGGTAAGCTTTTTATCGATTTTTTTATTTTCTTTCATGTTCAATTTTTTTCACTTTTTTATTTTATTTTATTTTTGTGGAATTTTATTTGTCATTATTTAGTACTTTCTTCGGTTCAATTTGTTTGTTTTATTTTTTTTATTTTTTGGCAACATTTGTAATTTTAACTTTTCACATGTCACATTCAAGATTATAAGATTAAGGAATATTTTAGTATATTTTACATATCTTTTATTTAATATCACAATATTAAAAAATATTTTACTTTTAAAAATTTCGTACCAAATTAAAATAGACCAAACAAACAAGAACAGATAGAGTATTAACAAAATGGTGCATTTCTAAGAAGAAAAATACAAAACGTGTAGATGTTAAATTGTGCTTCTGAATATGTATGTATGTATTTTCAAAATTCAAACTTCTAAAATTATGTTTTAGCCAAAGGTTATTTTCATAAGCTTCTAATAATTATAACAAACTTATAAAATTCATTGAAATTAATTTATAAACCATTACGGATATTATGTCATACCAAAGTTGAATTTCTTATTTAAAATTTAATCCATTATATAATATAATATTATTGATGAGTAAAGTTTTAAACTATGGTTTGAGATTACTTTTAATTAAGATACTGCAATGAAATAAAAAATTACAATGGGATTGAACTAATATGGAAATAATTGACACGTTTAGTTCATACTCAGAGTTGTTTAGATCGAATTTTATAATATTTCTCTTAGAAAATAAGTCTCAAATATTTAAAGAAGAGATGTTGTCTTCCGACTCATCCTTTTGGAAAGAGGCAGTCAATAGTGAGATTGAATCAATCTTTAGCAACCATACTTGGGAGTTGGTTGATCTTCCTCCAAGTAATAAACCTTTAAGTTCTAAATGGATCTTCAAAAGAAAAATGAAAGCAGATGGTACTATTGACAAATACAAGGCAAGACTTATAGTAAAAGGCTTCAAATAGAAGGAAGGCCTTGATTACTTTGATACATACTCGCCAGTAACAAGAATAGCTTCAATTCAAATATTGATTGCCTTGGCGGTGGTATATGATCTTGAAATCCATCAAATGGGTATGAAAATAGCATTCCTAAATGGAGAATTGAAGGAAAAAATTTACATGGAACAACCCGGTGGTTTTATGATTCCTGATAAAGAAAAGAAGGTGTGCAAATTAGTTAAGTCACTTTATGGACAAAAAAAAACACCTAAAAAGTGGCATGCGAAGTTTGACCAAACCATGTTGGCAAATGGTTTAAGATAAACGAATGTGATAAATGTGTTTATATTAAAGACACTCCAAATCACAATGTCATTGTTTGATTGTATGTGGATGATATGTTGATCATCAGTAGAGACATTTCTGAAATAAATGCTACGAAACAAATGCTTGAGAGCAAGTTTGATATGAGAGATCTTGGAGTTGCTGAAGTGAACTTAGGAATAAGAATCAATAGAACTCTACAAGGGTTGGCATCTACAAGGTGTGTTATTTTCCATAAAACACAGCACCTTTAGAAATTGTTTCATATGTTGGAAACCAATCCCGATTACGACACATATGAAACGTGCAAGCTGAAATAAGAATCTAATCCTCACAGGGTTTGGAGTTACCATCAGACTACCAAGAGTTCTCCATCACTACCGCCATCTTCCACAAAACTGGCTTCACCGGACTTTTCTGGTTGGTTTCTCTTCGGTTTTGGAGCTTCTCTTTTCTCTCTATTGTAGCTTCCAACACTCGGATTTGATATGGCCCTTCTTCTTACAGTAATTACAGGTTTTGTTTCTGTTTCTGAATTTCGACCTATTCCTGTCATCACCCCCAGAATTCCTCTCACGAATCCTTTCTCCTCGAACAATGAGACCATCTCCTTGAGTCTCCGACCCATTCACAAGATGCTTCATCTTCTCCTTAGAGAACAACACATCATAGACTTCATCTATGGTCAGGGTATCACGACTATATAAAATTGTATTCCTAAAGGTCGTGTATGATGCAGGCAGCGAACAAAACAAAATCAACCCTAAATCATCCTCATAGTACTTAACCTCCAGAGTCTCTAAATCAGAAACGATTTCTTTAAAGACGGATAGGTGATCTTCCAAAGACGCACCCTCAGACATACGATGGGAATAAAGTCGTTGTTTGAGATGCAACTTACTTGTTAGGCTCTTCGCCATGCATAAAGATTCCAGTTTCAACCACAATGCAGCGGCAGTGGTGTCCTTCAAAACATCCTATAGAATCTGATTGGATAAATGAAGGTGGATCTGAGATAGAGCCTTTCGATCCTTATGCTATTTGTCCTCGTCTGTCCACGATGAGGGCATTTTATCAAACCCTAATAGAGCATCGTCCAAATCCATCTGTGCGAGCACAACCCGCAACTTAACCTGCCATAACGAAAATTTGATGTTGCGATCCAACAGCGGAATATCATACTTCATGGTTGTCATCCCTGAGAAAACAATCAACCAAGCTCTGATACCTGTTTGTTAGGATTCGGACAGAATAATCAAACTACAAGTAAAAGAAAAACAAGAAGAACACACAGATTTACGTGGAAACCCTTCGGTAAAAACCACGGGCAGAGGCAGAGGAGGTTTCACTATAATGGAAAGAGAGTACAATGTGGAGAAGACTGAATTTTCTAGATAATAAAATAAACCACTAAATCGCACTTATATATTACGTGCGTACAAATAGGACCTAGTCCCAAAAACATAAAGGTCCATCAGCCAAAATTCGGGTCACAACTCTAACAGTGGCAAATAAGTCATGTAAAACCAACTGATTAGAAAGAACAAAAAACTTGACATACGAAGGCATATTACCAGCTTTTGTTATCTTCACGAGATTGCATGAAAACAAAAAAACTATAAACACTAATCAAGAACTAAAAGTTCCGTAAGAGAAAAAGTAGTAAGGAACGAAAAACGGGTATATGTGAACATAGCTATATCCGCATATGGCACTGGCAGTTAGTAACCGTAAGAGATTTTTATCGAGTGAAATCAAGGATTACACAAAACACTCGAGTTTTATTTAGACACATATTCAAGTCGTTAAACCAGTACATACACAGTAGCAACACGGTGGATTTACAATTGACAAAGAAATTACATTCCTTTCCATAACTTCTAGCTTCACTTATGCTGTTAAAGCCTCCAAACCAGCAGCAAACGAGATCATTTAACTGCAGCAAAAGAAAAGGGAGAAATTTAGTACTAAGTTTTAATGGTTACCCAAAATGTTAAATTTGTTGCCATGCCCAACTAAATAAGATACATTGAGAAACTACTATCAACAAACGGATAAAATTGTGAAAACCGAAAGAAAAATTTGAGACAACACCAACCTTGGTGTTCACTGCAGGTACACGTAAAGATAAAAAATGTTGATTCTTTTGCCAGTTTTGTACTTCATCAGGTCATTACTCTTTCAATTTGATTCAACCAATTTCCGTTTCATTCAATTAGAGACAATTTCATTCCAACACTTAGTGAGTCCAATTTTAATAAGAAAAGCTAATGTACTTGACTCTAATACTCATGAAGAAACAAAGTGAAGGAACAAAATCACCATCTTCCAGTACACAAAATAAGCATTTTCATTCCCAAACATAATTTTCAAACTCTAGCTAACTCAGATTTGAAAGTCACAAACTTACTTACATTTGGCTGTCATCGGTACCCTGTCCACTGCTACTTCCACCTCCACTAGGATACGAATGATCCTCTGATGTCTGCCACATTGATTGCCACACCTGGAACGGCAGATGAGGCACATACATTGATGGATCAACACCAGGAACAGTGCCCGGAACAGTACGAGGAACAACACCAGGAACAGCACCAGGGACAACACCAGCAGGAACAGCAGGCCTACCAAGCATTACCCCACCCAAAGCCGGCTGGCTCAACGGAGGGTAATAATACGGCACACCACCCGGCGCTAGCCCAAGCCCAACTCCCTCATCCTTAACTTCGTCCCTGGGGATAATGTCAACAAGGAAATCAAAAGTATCAGTCCGACCGATAGCGGCAGCGATATCATTCTTCTGCAACGTTCTACGCTTATTCTCCTCAGAGTGAATCCATGAACGAAGAGTGAGTTCTTGAATAAACATCTCACAGGCTTTAGCAAAAAGAACAGGAGTTTCAGCTGAAATCATACGAACATCTTCATCAGTTCTCATTATCTTTTTAATACGAGCGAGGGGAAGTTGGTGGTTTTTGAAATCGGTAGCTTGTTCGATTTCTTGACGTTGGTAATTCCAGAACATTTGCAATTGTTGTTGAAGGACATGGTCGTAGGGTGTCTCTGGTGGATATGCGGCTGACTGAGCCGCCGCAGCCGCAGCTGCAGCAGCGGCCGAAGCTTCAGCTGGAGATTGGTGAGTGTTGTTGTTGTTGTCCATGGTGTTTTTGTGGAAAATGGAAGCTAAAAATATTTGTATACAGAGAAAAATGGAGGTGTAGTGGTTCTCTGTTCTAACTCTCTACTACTACTATTTATAGACGGTTACATTTTTTCTATGAAATTTTATAAAAATGGACTCTTCTCAGCAAACTCCAAAGTAATCATGTCATTTTAATTTATTAGATATTTTTGCTTATTGCAAATTTATTTTGCTTAGGGTCAAAATGGAATGGCACAATCAAACTATATTGTAGGTGTTTAAACAATACAAGTCTTAATTGAAGTGTATAAATAAAATTCCATTCCAATTTTAAATGTTTACCTACAACTTCAGCCTTCGAATGAATTTATATTATTTACTTAAATCTACCCTCTAATAAATTCAATATAGCAACTTTTTTTTTATTTCTTTGTTTGACATGTGGTTTGACACGACTTGTATTAATATTTTTTTTGGTTGTTCGTCCTGTGAAAATTATACAAGTTCTAGGAACTCTTTTGGGTTGTTAGTCGTGTGAGTGATGATTAATTTTGTTTACTCGATTGTTTGCACGCATTAAAATTCAATATTGAAAAGGCCAAAACCGAAAATATGAAAAAGCAATAAATTCAAGATTAAAACGGTTAAAATTGAAAAATTAAAAGCACTAAGAATTGAAAATTCACGTGAAAAAACCTTGAAAATGCATATGCATTAAAATTTGAAAAAGGAAAAAATGATGCAGGATGTCTAGCGCGTCATGCATGTTTTGTGGTGCTAATAGGCACGCATGATGTGTCGTTTAGGGATCCACACCTAGAATGTAATGCAAACTCTCACATGCTGCCTTAAATATAATATATTGGGAATCACATTAATTATCGTGACCCCTTATTTGTTTGATTCCCTACTTCTATTATGCACAAAAGCAAAAAACTCAAAATGAAAAACGAATCCTCTACCAAAACACTTAAACAGAAAAGCAATAAATTTATGACTGAAACAGCCAAAATCAACAACAGAAAAACCACTTCACGTTGAAAATTCACGTGAACATCCTAAACTAAAAGCCACTAAATATAACACTGATCGATACAGCCAAAATCAAAAATTGAAAAAGCTCTTCACGTTGAAAATTCACGTGACCATCCTAGGAAGCGTAGATTGAAAATTCACGTGAACAATCTAGGAAATAAGCATAGATTGAAAATTCACGTGAAAAAAAACCTCCGGAAGGAATATGCATTGGAAGTTGAAAAAGGAAAAGGGATACAGGATGCCTAGCGTGTGTGTCGTGCATATTTTATCGTGGCAATAGGCACGCATGGTGTGTCGTTTAGGGACCCACACCTAAAATTTCATGGAGGCTCCCACGTGTTGTCTTAAATATTACATAGTGGGAGTCGCATTAATTGTCGCGACCCCTTATTTGTTTTAATACACTTCTATTATGCACAAAAGCAAGAACCTCAAATGAAAAAGCATTAAATTCTAAATTGAAACGGCCAAACTCGAAAACTAAAAGAGCACTAAGTATTGCAATCACGTGAACAAACCTCGGGAAAGAATCTGCATTGAAAGCTGAAAAAGAAAAAATGATACAGGATACATAGTGTGTCATGCATGTTTTGTCGAGGTAGTAGGCACGCATAGTGTGTCGTGGAGGGACACACATATAAGAATGTCATCTAGGCTCTCATGCGTTGCGTGAAACATAACATATTGGGAGCCACATTAATTATCGTGACACCCAATTTATTTGAGTTCCCACTTATACACTGTACAAAAGCAAAAAATTTAAATGAAAAAATTGTCCTCTAGCAAATAACTTAAATCAATAAAATCACTAAATTCAAGACAGAAACAACCAAGATTGAAAACTTAAAAAACACTTAGCATTGAAAATTCACATAAACAACCTAGGGAATAAGCATGGATGAAAATTCACGTGAAAAAAAACTCGGAAATGAATATGCATTGAAAACTAAAAAAGAAAAAGTGATGCAGAATGTCTAGCATGCCGTGCATGTTTTGACATGATAATAAGTACGTATAGTGTGTCATGCAGGGACCCACACCTAGAATGTCGTGCAGACTCCCATGTGTTGCCTTAAATATGAAATATTGGGAGGCATATTAATTGTTGCGACCCTTTATTTACTCGAGTTCCCACTTCTATTCTGCACAGTACAAAAAATCCAAATGAAAGATTTATTCTCAAACTACTGCCAACTATGGGGTTTCTTGATTAACCTTCATTGCTATATTGAGGAATGTTTTGTTTTTTTTTGCCAAAAAGGAATATTACTATATAGAAAGGTGAAGAAGTGAACGACCAAGGGCATAAATGTAATTTTATACTTCATGGTATTTTCAAGGGTATAAAGATAATTTTATACTCCATGATATTTTAGTTTGTTGCACTAAAACTCTAGAGAAGTATCCAGATACATTCTCTCTTAATTGATGAACAGAGTAATCGATAGAAATATCGAATTATCATCTCTTTCAATGGCTTCTGCAAATCACTCCTCTCTTTGTACGTCCAGAATTCATCTATCTTTCTAATCTTCAAGCCTTCTCCCAGACTGATTCATCTTCTTATTTTCTCGAAACCTATTGCATATCAAATCACTCTTCCAATTTTAAATTTCTGGTAAGCTTTTTATCGATTTTTTTATTTTCTTTCATGTTCAATTTTTTTCACGTTTTTATTTTTTTATTTTTTGTGGAATTTTATTTGTTATTATTTAGTACTTTCTTCGGTTCAATTTGTTTGGTTTATTTTTTAATTTTTTGGCAATATTTGTAATTTTAAGTTTTCACAAGTTACATTCAAGATTAAAAGATTAAGGAATATTTTAGTATATTTTACATATCTTTTATTTAATATCACAATATTAAAAAATATTTTACTTTTTAAATTTCGTACCAAATTAAAATAGACCAAACAAACTGGAACAGATAGAGTATTAACAGAATGGTGCATTTCTAAGAAGAAAAATACAAAACTTGTAGAAGTTAAATTGTGCTTCTAAATATGTATATATGTATTTTCAAACTTCTAAAATTATGTTTTAGCCAAAGGTTATTTTCATAAGCTTCTAATAATTATAACAAACTTATAAAATTCATTTATAAACCATTACGGATACTATGTCATACCAAAGTTGAATTTCTTATTTAAAATTTAATCCATTATATAATATAATATTATTGATGAGTAAAGTTTTAAACTATGGTTTGAGATTACTTTTAATTAAGATACTGCAATGAAATAAAAAATTACAATGGGATTGAACTAATATGGAAATAATTGACACGTTTAGTTCATACTCATAGATGTTTGGATCGAATTTTATAATATTTGGATCAAATTTTATAATATTTCTCTTAGAAAATAAGTCTCAAATATTTAAAGAAGAGATGTTGTCTTCCGACTCATCCTTTTGGAAAGAGACAGTCAATAGTGAGATTGAATCAATCTTTAGCAACCATACTTGGGAATTGGTTGATCTTCCTCCAGGTAATAAACCTTTAAGTTCTAAATGGATCTTCAAAAGAAAAATGAAAGCAGATGGTACTATTGACAAATACAAGGCAAGACTTATAGTAAAAGGCTTCAAATAGAAGGAAGGCCTTGATTACTTTGATACATACTCGCCAGTAACAAGAATAGCTTCAATTCAGATATTGATTGCCTTGGCGGTGGTATATGATCTTGAAATCCATCAAATGGGTATGAAAATAGCATTCCTAAATGGAGAATTGAAGGAAAAAATTTGCATGGAACAACCCGAGGGTTTTATGATTCCTGATAAAGAAAAGAAGGTGTGCAAATTAGTTAAGTCACTTTATGGACAAAAAAAAGCACCTAAACAGTGGCATGCGAAGTTTGACCAAACCATGTTGGCAAATGGATTAAGATAAACGAATGTGACAAATGTGTTTATATTAAAGACACTCCAAATCACAAGGTCATTGTTTGATTGTATGTGGATGATATGTTGATAATCAGTAGAGACATTTCTGAAATGAATGCTACGAAACAAATGCTTGAGAGCATGTTTGATATGAAAGATCTTGGAGTTGCTGAAGTGATCTTAGGAATAAGAATCAATAGAACTCTACAAGGGTTGGCATCTACAAGGTGTGTTATTTTTCATAAACCACAGCACCTTTAGAAACTGTTTCATATGTTCTAAACCAATCCCGATTACTACGCATATGAAACGTGCAAGCTGAATTAAGAATCTAATCCTCACAGGGTTTGGAGTTACCATCAGACTACCAAGAGTTCTTAATCACTACCGCCATCTTCCACAAAATTAGCTTCACCGTACTTCGCTGGTTGGTTTCTCTTCGGTTTTGGAGCTTCTCGTTTCTCTCTATTGTAGCTTCCAACACTCGGATGTGATATGGCCCTTCTTCTTGCAGTAATTACAGGTTTTGTTTCTATTTTTGGACTTCGACCTATTCCTTTCATCACTCCCAAAATTCCTCTCACGAGTCCTTTCTCCTCGAACAATGAGACTATCTCCTTGAGTCTCCGACCCATTCACAAGATGCTGCATCTTCTCCGTAGAGAAACACATCATAGACTTCATATATAGTCAGGGTATCACGACAATATAAAATTGTATTCCTAAAGGTCGTGTATGATGCAAGCAACGAACACAGCAAAATTAACCTTAAATCTTCCTCATAGTACTTAACCTCCAGAGTATCTAAAGTACTAGAGTACTAAATCAATCAGAATGAATGTAATAAAGTGTGCCCTTAGTTGAGTGGATGCCTTTAGTAAATCTGACTCTCTTCTGCTTCCTAAATACACTGTGCTCACAGAACTCCAATTTGGTAATACTCTACCCATCAAGATGTCCTCTCCTTCTTAGTTTAGCGACGTCACTTTCTGATAGAGAGGAGGTAGAAACATTTGAATCACCTGTAACAGTAAAGCCTTGCAGGATATACAAATTTGCAGACTTTCTTTGTCCCTTCATCACAATAAGGGCACCTTTAATAACCTTCTGGACTCGACCTTCACCAGTTTACCTATAACCGTTCAAATTAAGGGTACTCAAAGAAATAAGATTTCTCTTAAGGTCTGGGACATTCCGCACATCACCAAGTGTCCTCACAACCCCATCAAACATCTTGATCCTGATTGTTCCAATACCAGCTATCTTACAAGGTGTGTTATTTTCCATAAAACACAGCACCTTTAGAAATTGTTTCATATGTTGGAAACCAATCCCGATTACGACACATATGAAACGTGCAAGCTGAATTAAGAATCTAATCCTCACAGGGTTTGGAGTTACCATCAGACTACCAAGAGTTCTCCATCACTACCGCCATCTTCCACAAAACTGGATTCACCAGACTTTTCTGGTTGGTTTCTCTTCGGTTTTGGAGCTTCTCTTTTCTCTCTATTGTAGCTTCCAACACTCGGATTTGATATGGCCCTTCTTCTTACAGTAATTACAGGTTTTGTTTCTGTTTCTGAATTTCGACCTATTCCTGTCATCACCCCCAGAATTCCTCTCACGAGTCCTTTCTCCTCGAACAATGAGACCATCTCCTTGAGTCTCCGACCCATTCACAAGATGCTTCATCTTCTCCTTAGAGAACAACACATCATAGACTTCATCTATGGTCAGGGTATCACGACTATATAAAATTGTATTCCTAAAGGTCGTGTATGATGCAGGCAGCGTACAAAACAAAATCAACCCTAAATCATCCTCATAGTACTTAACCTCCAGAGTCTCTAAATCAAAAACGATTTCTTTAAAGACAGATAGGTGATCTTCCAAAGACGCACCCTCAGACATACGATGGGAATAAAGTCGTTGTTTGAGATGCAACTTACTTGTTAGGCTCTTCGCCATGCATAAAGATTCCAGTTTCAACCACAACGCAGCGGCAGTGGTCTCCTTCAAAACATCCTATAGAATCTGATTGGATAAATGAAGGTGGATCTGAGATAGAGCCTTTCGATCCTTACGCTATTTGTCCTCGTCTGTCCACGATGAGGGAATTTTATCAAACCCTAATAGAGCATCGTCCAAATCCATCTGTGCGAGCACAACCCGCAACTTAACCTGCCATAACGAAAATTTGATGTTGCGATCCAACAGCGGAATATCATACTTCATGGTTGTCATCCCTGAGAAAACAATCAACCAAGCTTTGATACCAGTTTGTTAGGATTCGGACAGAATAATCAAACTACAAGTAAAAGAAAAACAAGAAGAACACACAGATTTACGTGGAAACCCTTCGGTAAAAACCACGGGCAGAGGCAGAGGAGGTTTCACTATAATGGAAAGAGAGTACAATGTGGAGAAGGCTGAATTTTCTGCATAATAAAATAAACCACTAAATCGCACTTATATATTACGTGCGTACAAATAGGACCTAGGCCCAAAAACATAAAGGTCCATCAGCCAAAATTTGGGTCACAACTCTAACAGTGACAAATAAGTCATGTAAAACCAACTGATTAGAAAGAACAAAAAACTTGACATACGTAGGTATATTACCAGCTTTTGTTATCTTCACGAGATTGCACGAAAACAAAAAAACAATAAACACTAATCAAGAACTAAAAGTTCCGTAAGAGAAAAAGTAGTAAGGAACGAAAAACGGGTATATGTGAACATAGCTATATCCGCATATGGCACTGGCAGTTAGTAACCGTAAGAGATTTTTATCGAGTGAAATCAAGGATTACACAAAAGACTCGAGTTTTATTTAGACACATATTCAAGTCGTTAAACCAGTACATGCATAGTAGCAACACGGTGGATTTACAATTGACAAAGAAATTACATTCCCTTCCATAACTTCTAGCTTCACTTATGCTGTTAAAGCCTCCAAACCAGCAGCAAACGAGATCATTTAACTGCACCGAAAGAAAAGGGAGAAATTTAGTACTAAGTTTTAATGGTTACCCAAAATGTTAAATTTGTTGCCATGCCCAACTAAATAAGATACATTGAGAAACTACTATCAACAAACGGATAAAATTGTGAAAACCGAAAGCAAAATTTGAGACAACATCAACCTTGGTGTTCACTGCACGTACACGTAAAGATAAAAAATGTTGATTCTTTTGCCAGTTTTGTACTTCATCATGTCATTACTCTTTCAATTTGATTCAACCGATTTCCGTTTCATTCAATTAGAGACAATTTCATTCCGACACACAGTGAGTCCAATTTTAATAAGAAAAGCTAATGTACTTGACTCTAATACTCATGAAGAAACAAAGTGAAGGAACAAAATCACCATCTTCCAGTACACAAAATAAGAATTTTCATTCCCAAACATAATTTTCAAACTCTAGCTAACTCAGATTTGAAAGTCACAACCTTACTTACATTTGGCTGTCATCGGTACCCTGTCCACTGCTACTTCCACCTCCACTAGGATACGAATGATCCTCTGATGTCTGCCACATTGATTGCCACACCTGGAACGGCAGATGAGGCACATACATTGATGGATCAACACCAGGAACAGTGCCCGGAACAGTACGAGGAACAACACCAGGAACAGCACCAGGGACAACACCAGCAGGAACAGCAGGCCTACCAAGCATTACCCCACCCAAAGCCGGCTGGCTCAACGGAGGGTAATAATACGGCACACCACCCGGCGCTAGCCCAAGCCCAACTCCCTCATCCTTAACTTCGTCCCTGGGGATAATGTCAACAAGGAAATCAAAAGTATCAGTCCGACCGATAGCGGCAGCGATATCATTCTTCTGCAACGTTCTACGCTTATTCTCCTCAGAGTGAATCCATGAACGAAGAGTGAGTTCTTGAATAAACATCTCACAGGCTTTAGCAAAAAGAACAGGAGTTTCAGCTGAAATCATACGAACATCTTCATCAGTTCTCATTATCTTTTTAATACGAGCGAGGGGAAGTTGGTGGTTTTTGAAATCGGTAGCTTGTTCGATTTCTTGACGTTGGTAATTCCAGAACATTTGCAATTGTTGTTGAAGGACATGGTCGTAGGGTGTCTCTGGTGGATATGCGGCTGACTGAGCCGCCGCAGCCGCAGCTGCAGCAGCGGCCGAAGCTTCAGCTGGAGATTGGTGAGTGTTGTTGTTGTTGTCCATGGTGTTTTTGTGGAAAATGGAAGCTAAAAATATTTGTATACAGAGAAAAATGGAGGTGTAGTGGTTCTCTGTTCTAACTCTCTACTACTACTATTTATAGACGGTTACATTTTTTCTATGAAATTTTATAAAAATGGACTCTTCTCAGCAAACTCCAAAGTAATCATGTCATTTTAATTTATTAGATATTTTTGCTTATTGCAAATTTATTTTGCTTAGGGTCAAAATGGAATGGCACAATCAAACTATATTGTAGGTGTTTAAACAATACAAGTCTTAATTGAAGTGTATAAATAAAATTCCATTCCAATTTTAAATGTTTACCTACAACTTCAGCCTTCGAATGAATTTATATTATTTACTTAAATCTACCCTCTAATAAATTCAATATAGCAACTTTTTTTTTATTTCTTTGTTTGACATGTGGTTTGACACGACTTGTATTAATATTTTTTTTGGTTGTTCGTCCTGTGAAAATTATACAAGTTCTAGGAACTCTTTTGGGTTGTTAGTCGTGTGAGTGACGATTAATTTTGTTTACTCGATTGTTTGCACGCATTAAAATTCAATATTGAAAAGGCCAAAACCGAAAATATGAAAAAGCAATAAATTCAAGATTAAAACGGTTAAAATTGAAAAATTAAAAGCACTAAGAATTGAAAATTCACGTGAAAAAACCTTGAAAATGCATATGCATTAAAATTTGAAAAAGAAAAAAGTGATGCAGGATGTCTAGCGCGTCATGCATGTTTTGTGGTGGTAATAGGAACGCATGATGTGTCGTTTAGGGATCCACACCTAGAATGTAATGCAGACTCTCACATGCTGCCTTAAATATAATATATTGGGAATCACATTAATTATCGTGACCCCTTATTTGTTTGATTCCCTACTTCTATTATGCACAAAAGCAAAAAACTCAAAATGAAAAACGAATCCTCTACCAAAACACTTAAACAGAAAAGCAATAAATTTATGACTGAAACAGCCAAAATCAAAAACAGAAAAACCACTTCACGTTGAAAATTCACGTGAACATCACTAAAAGCCACTAAATATAACACTGATCGATACAGCCAAAATCAAAAATTGAAAAAGCTCTTCACGTTGAAAATTCACGTGACCATCCTACGAAATAAGCGTAGATTGAAAATTCACGTGAACAATCTAGGAAATAAGCATAGATTGAAAATTCACGTGAAAAAAACCTCCGGAAGGAATATGCATTGGAAGTTGAAAAAGGAAAAGTGATACAGGATGCCTAGCGTGTGTGTCGTGCATATTTTATCGTGGCAATAGGCACGCATGGTGTGTCGTTTAGGGACCCACACCTAAAATTTCATGGAGGCTCCCACGTGTTGTCTTAAATATGACATAGTGGGAGTCGCATTAATTGTCGCGACCCCTTATTTGTTTTAATACACTTCTATTATGCACAAAAGCAAGAACCTCAAATGAAAAAGCATTAAATTCTAAATTGAAACGGCCAAACTCGAAAACTAAAAGAGCACTAAGTATTGCAATCACCTGAACAAACCTCGGGAAAGAATCTGCATTGAAAGCTGAAAAAGAAAAAATGATACAGGATACATAGTGTGTCATGCATGTTTTGTCGAGGTAGTAGGCACGCATAGTGTGTCGTGGAGGGACACACATATAAGAATGTCATGTAGGCTCTCACGCGTTGCGTGAAACATAACATATTGGGAGCCACATTAATTATCGTGACACCCAGTTTATTTGAGTTCCCACTAATACACTGTACAAAAGCAAAATATTTAAATGAAAAAATTGTTCTCTAGCAAATAACTTAAATCAATAAAATCACTAAATTCAAGACAGAAACAACCAAGATTGAAAACTTAAAAAACACTTAGCATTGAAAATTCACATAAACAACCTAGGGAATAAGCATGGATGAAAATTCACGTGAAAAAAAACTCGGAAATGAATATGCATTGAAAACTAAAAAAGAAAAAGTGATGCAGAATGTCTAGCATGCCGTGCATGTTTTGACATGATAATAAGTACGTATAGTGTGTCATGCAGGGACCCACACCTAGAATGTCGTGCAGGCTCCCATGTGTTGCCTTAAATATGAAATATTGGGAGGCATATTAATTGTTGCGACCCTTTATTTACTCGAGTTCCCACTTCTATTCTGCACAGTACAAAAAATCCAAATGAAAGATTTATTCTCAAACTACTGCCAACTATGGGGTTTCTTGATTAACCTTCATTGCTATATTGAGGAATGTTTTGTTTTTTTTTGGTAAAAAGGAATATTACTATATAGAAAGGTGAAGAAGTAAACGACCAAGGGCATAAATGTAATTTTATACTTCATGATATTTTCAAGGGTATAAAGATAATTTTATACTCCATGATATTTTAGTTTGTTGCACTAAAACTCTAGAGAAGTATCCAGATACATTCTCTCTTAATTGATGAACAGAGTAATTGATAGAAATATAGAATTATCATCTCTTTCAATGGCTTCTGCAAATCACTCCTCTCTTTGTACGTCCAGAATTCATCTATCTTTCTAATCTTCAAGCCTTCTCCCAGACTGATTCATCTTCTTATTTTCTCGAAACCTATTGCATATCAAATCGCTCTTCCAATTTTAAATTTCTGGTAAGCTTTTTATCGATTTTTTTTATTTTCTTTCATGTTCAATTTGTTTCACGTTTTTATTTTTTTATTTTTTGTGGAATTTTATTTGTCATTATTTAGTACTTTCTTCGGTTCAATTTGTTTGGTTTATTTTTTAATTTTTTGGCAATATTTGTAATTTTAAGTTTTCACAAGTCACATTCAAGATTATAAGATTAAGGAATATTTTAGTATATTTTACATATCTTTTATTTAATATCACAATATTAAAAAATATTTTACTTTTTAAATTTCGTACCAAATTAAAATAGACCAAACAAACTGGAACAGATAGAGTATTAACAGAATGGTGCATTTCTAAGAAGAAAAATACAAAACTTGTAGAAGTTAAATTGTGCTTCTAAATATGTATATATGTATTTTCAAAATTCAAACTTCTAAAATTATGTTTTAGCCAAAGGTTATTTTCATAAGCTTCTAATAATTATAACAAACTAATAAAATTCATTGAAATTAATTTATAAACCATTACGGATACTATGTCATACCAAAGTTGAATTTCTTATTTAAAATTTAATCCATTATATAATATAATATTATTGATGAGTAAAGTTTTAAACTATGGTTTGAGATTACTTTTAATTAAGATACTGCAATGAAATAAAAAATTACAATGGGATTGAACTAATATGGAAATAATTGACACGTTTAGTTCATACTCATAGATGTTTGGATCGAATTTTATAATATTTGGATCAAATTTTATAATATTTCTCTTAGAAAATAAGTCTCAAATATTTAAAGAAGAGATGTTGTCTTCCGACTCATCCTTTTGGAAAGAGACAGTCAATAGTGAGATTGAATCAATCTTTAGCAACCATACTTGGGAGTTGGTTGATCTTCCTCCAGGTAATAAACCTTTAAGTTCTAAATGGATCTTCAAAAGAAAAATGAAAGCAGATGGTACTATTGACAAATACAAGGCAAGACTTATAGTAAAAGGCTTCAAATAGAAGGAAGGCCTTGATTACTTTGATACATACTCGCCAGTAACAAGAATAGCTTCAATTCAGATATTGATTGCCTTGGCGGTGGTATATGATCTTGAAATCCATCAAATGGGTATGAAAATAGCATTCCTAAATGGAGAATTGAAGGAAAAAAATTACATGGAACAACCCGAGGGTTTTATGATTCCTGATAAAGAAAAGAAGATGTGCAAATAAGTTAAGTCACTTTATGGACAAAAAAAAGCACCTAAACAGTGGCATGCGAAGTTTGACCAAACCATGTTGGCAAATGGATTAAGATAAACGAATGTGACAAATGTGTTTATATTAAAGACACTCCAAATCACAAGGTCATTGTTTGATTGTATGTGGATGATATGTTGATAATCAGTAGAGACATTTCTGAAATGAATGCCACGAAACAAATGCTTGAGAGCATGTTTGATATGAAAGATCTTGGAGTTGCTGAAGTGATCTTAGGAATAAGAATCAATAGAACTCTACAAGGGTTGGCATCTACAAGGTGTGTTATTTTTCATAAAACACAGCACCTTTAGAAACTGTTTCATATGTTCTAAACCAATCCCGATTACTACGCATATGAAACGTGCAAGCTGAATTAAGAATATAATCCTCACAGGGTTTGGAGTTACCATCAGACTACCAAGAGTTCTTAATCACTACCTCCATCTTCCATAAAATTAGCTTCACCAGACTTCGCTGGTTGGTTTCTCTTCGGTTTTGGAGCTTCTCGTTTCTCTCTATTGTAGCTTCCAACACTCGGATGTGATATGGCCCTTCTTCTTGCAGTAATTACAGGTTTTGTTTCTATTTTTGGACTTCGACCTATTCCTGTCATCACCCCCAAAATTCCTCTCACGAGTCCTTTCTCCTCGAACAATGAGACTATCTCCTTGAGTCTCCGACCCATTCACAAGATGCTGCATCTTCTCCTTAGAGAAACACATCATAGACTTCATATATAGTCAGGGTATCACGACTATATAAAATTGTATTCCTAAAGGTCGTGTATGATGCAAGCAACGAACACAGCAAAATCAACCTTAAATCTTCCTCATAGTACTTAACCTCCAGAGTATCTAAAGTACTAGAGTACTAAATCAATCATAATGAATGTAATAAAGTGTACCCTTAGTTGAGTGGATGCCTTTAGTAAATCTGACTCTCTTCTGCTTCCCGAATACACTGTGCTCACAGAACTCCAATTTGGTAATACTCTACCCATCAAGATGTCCTCTCCTTCTTAGTTTAGCGACGTCACTTTCTGATAGAGAGGAGGTAGAAACATTTGAATCACCTGTAACAGTAAAGCCTTGCAGGATATACAAATTTGCAGACTTTCTTTGTCCCTTCATCACAATAAGGGCACCTTTAATAACCTTCAGGACTCGACCTTCACCAGTTTACCTATAACCGTTCAAATTAAGGGTACTCAAAGAAATAAGATTTCTCTTAAGGTCTGGGACATACCGCACATCACCAAGTGTCCTCACAACCCCATCAAACATCTTGATCCTGATTGTTCCAATACCAGCTATCTTACAAGGTGTGTTATTTTCCATAAAACACAGCACCTTTAGAAATTGTTTCATATGTTGGAAACCAATCCCGATTACGACACATATGAAACGTGCAAACTGAATTAAGAATCTAATCCTCACAGGGTTTGGAGTTACCATCAGACTACCAAGAGTTCTCCATCACTACCGCCATCTTCCACAAAACTGGCTTCACCGGACATTTCTGGTTGGTTTCTCTTCGGTTTTGGAGCTTCTCTTTTCTCTCTATTGTAGCTTCCAACACTCAGATTTGATATGGCCCTTCTTCTTACAGTAATTACAGGTTTTGTTTCTGTTTCTGAATTTCGACCTATTCCTGTCATCACCCCCAGAATTCCTCTCACGAGTCTTTTCTCCTCGAACAATGAGACCATCTCCTTGAGTCTCCGACCCATTCACAAGATGCTTCATCTTCTCCTTAGAGAACAACACATCATAGACTTCATCTATGGTCAGGGTATCACGACTATATAAAACTGTATTCCTAAAGGTCGTGTATGATGCAGGCAGCGAACAAAACAAAATTAACCCTAAATCATCCTCATAGTACTTAACCTCCAGAGTCTCTAAATCAAAAACGATTTCTTTAAAGACAGATAGGTGATCTTCCAAAGACGCACCCTCAGACATACGATGGGAATAAAGTCGTTGTTTGAGATGCAACTTACTTGTTAGGCTCTTCGCCATGCATAAAGATTCCAGTTTCAACCACAACGCAGCGGCAGTGGTCTCCTTCAAAACATCCTATAGAATCTGATTGGATAAATGAAGGTGGATCTGAGATAGAGCCTTTCGATCCTTACGCTATTTGTCCTCGTCTGTCCACGATGAGGGCATTTTATCAAACCCTAATAGAGCATCGTCCAAATCCATCTGTGCGAGCACAACCCGCAACTTAACCTGCCATAATGAAAATTTGATGTTGCGATCCAACAGCGGAATATCATACTTCATGGTTGTCATCCCTGAGAAAACAATCAACCAAGCTCTGATACCAGTTTGTTAGGATTCGGACAGAATAATCAAACTACAAGTAAAAGAAAAACAAGAAGAACACACAGATTTACGTGGAAACCCTTCGGTAAAAACCACGGGCAGAGGCAGAGAGGTTTCACTATAATGGAAAGAGAGTACAATGTGGAGAAGGATGAATTTTCTGGATAATAAAATAAACCACTAAATCGCACTTATATATTACGTGCGTACAAATAGGACCTAGGCCCAAAAACATAAAGGTCCATCAGCCAAAATTCGGGTCACAACTCTAACAGTGGCAAATAAGTCATGTAAAACCAACTGATTAGAAAGAACAAAAAACTTGACATACGTAGGCATATTACCAGCTTTTGTTATCTTCACGAGATTGCACGAAAACAAAAAAACAATAAACACTAATCAAGAACTAAAAGTTCCGTAAGAGAAAAAGTAGTAAGGAACGAAAAACGGGTATATGTGAACATAGCTATATCCGCATATGGCACTGGCAGTTAGTAACCGTAAGAGATTTTTATCGAGTGAAATCAAGGATTACACAAAAGACTCGAGTTTTATTTAGACACATATTCAAGTCGTTAAACCAGTACATACACAGTAGCAACACGGTGGATTTACAATTGACAAAGAAATTACATTCCCTTCCATAACTTCTAGCTTCACTTATGCTGTTAAAGCCTCCAAACCAGCAGCAAACGAGATCATTTAACTGCAGCAAAAGAAAAGGGAGAAATTTAGTACTAAGTTTTAATGGTTACCCAAAATGTTAAATTTGTTGCCATGCCCAACTAAATAAGATACATTGAGAAACTACTATCAACAAACGGATAAAATTGTGAAAACCGAAAGAAAAATTTGAGACAACACCAACCTTGGTGTTCACTGCAGGTACACGTAAAGATAAAAAATGTTGATTCTTTTGCCAGTTTTGTACTTCATCAGGTCATTACTCTTTCAATTTGATTCAACCAATTTCCGTTTCATTCAATTAGAGACAATTTCATTCCAACACTTAGTGAGTCCAATTTTAATAAGAAAAGCTAATGTACTTGACTCTAATACTCATGAAGAAACAAAGTGAAGGAACAAAATCACCATCTTCCAGTACACAAAATAAGCATTTTCATTCCCAAACATAATTTTCAAACTCTAGCTAACTCAGATTTGAAAGTCACAAACTTACTTACATTTGGCTGTCATCGGTACCCTGTCCACTGCTACTTCCACCTCCACTAGGATACGAATGATCCTCTGATGTCTGCCACATTGATTGCCACACCTGGAACGGCAGATGAGGCACATACATTGATGGATCAACACCAGGAACAACACCAGGAACAGTGCCCGGAACAGTACGAGGAACAACACCAGGAACAGCACCAGGGACAACACCAGCAGGAACAGCAGGCCTACCAAGCATTACCCCACCCAAAGCCGGCTGGCTCAACGGAGGGTAATAATACGGCACACCACCCGGCGCTAGCCCAAGCCCAACTCCCTCATCCTTAACTTCGTCCCTGGGGATAATGTCAACAAGGAAATCAAAAGTATCAGTCCGACCGATCGCGGCAGCGATATCATTCTTCTGCAACGTTCTACGCTTATTCTCCTCAGAGTGAATCCATGAACGAAGAGTGAGTTCTTGAATAAACATCTCACAGGCTTTAGCAAAAAGAACAGGAGTTTCAGCTGAAATCATACGAACATCTTCATCAGTTCTCATTATCTTTTTAATACGAGCGAGGGGAAGTTGGTGGTTTTTGAAATCGGTAGCTTGTTCGATTTCTTGACGTTGGTAATTCCAGAACATTTGCAATTGTTGTTGAAGGACATGGTCGTAGGGTGTCTCTGGTGGATATGCGGCTGACTGAGCCGCCGCAGCCGCAGCTGCAGCAGCGGCCGAAGCTTCAGCTGGAGATTGGTGAGTGTTGTTGTTGTTGTCCATGGTGTTTTTGTGGAAAATGGAAGCTAAAAATATTTGTATACAGAGAAAAATGGAGGTGTAGTGGTTCTCTGTTCTAACTCTCTACTACTACTATTTATAGACGGTTACATTTTTTCTATGAAATTTTATAAAAATGGACTCTTCTCAGCAAACTCCAAAGTAATCATGTCATTTTAATTTATTAGATATTTTTGCTTATTGCAAATTTATTTTGCTTAGGGTCAAAATGGAATGGCACAATCAAACTATATTGTAGGTGTTTAAACAATACAAGTCTTAATTGAAGTGTATAAATAAAATTCCATTCCAATTTTAAATGTTTACCTACAACTTCAGCCTTCGAATGAATTTATATTATTTACTTAAATCTACCCTCTAATAAATTCAATATAGCAACTTTTTTTTTATTTCTTTGTTTGACATGTGGTTTGACACGACTTGTATTAATATTTTTTTTGGTTGTTCGTCCTGTGAAAATTATACAAGTTCTAGGAACTCTTTTGGGTTGTTAGTCGTGTGAGTGACGATTAATTTTGTTTACTCGATTGTTTGCACGCATTAAAATTCAATATTGAAAAGGCCAAAACCGAAAATATGAAAAAGCAATAAATTCAAGATTAAAACGGTTAAAATTGAAAAATTAAAAGCACTAAGAATTGAAAATTCACGTGAAAAAACCTTGAAAATGCATATGCATTAAAATTTGCAAAAGGAAAAAGTGATGCAGGATGTCTAGCGCGTCATGCATGTTTTGTGGTGGTAATAGGCACGCATGATGTGTCGTTTAGGGATCCACACCTAGAATGTAATGCAGACTCTCACATGCTGCCTTAAATATAATATATTGGGAATCACATTAATTATCGTGACCCCTTATTTGTTTGATTCCCTACTTCTATTATGCACAAAAGCAAAAAACTCAAAATGAAAAACGAATCCTCTACCAAAACACTTAAACAGAAAAGCAATAAATTTATGACTGAAACAGCCAAAATCAAAAACAGAAAAATCACTTCACGTTGAAAATTCACGTGAACATCGTAAACTAAAAGCCACTAAATATAACACTGATCGATACAGCCAAAATCAAAAATTGAAAAAGCTCTTCACATTGAAAATTCACGTGACCATCCTACGAAATAAGCGTAGATTGAAAATTCACGTGAACAATCTAGGAAATAAGCATAGATTGAAAATTCATGTGAAAAAAACTTCCGGAATAAATATGCATTGGAAGTTGAAAAAGGAAAAGTGATGCAGGATGCCTAGCGTGTCGTGCATATTTTATCGTGGCAATAGGCACGCATGGTGTGTCGTTTAGGGACCCACACCTAAAATGTCATGGAGGCTCCCACGTGTTGTCTTAAATATGACATAGTGGGAGTCGCATTAATTGTCGCGACCCCTTATTTGTTTTAATACACTTCTATTATGCACAAAGCAAGAACCTCATATGAAAAAGCATTAAATTCTAAATTGAAATGGCCAAACTCGAAAACTAAAAGAGCACTAAGTATTGAAATCACGTGAACAAACCTCGGGAAAGAATATGCATTGAAAGCTGAAAAAGAAAAAATGATGCAGGATACATAGCGTGTCATGCATGTTTTGTCGTGGTAATAGGCACACATAGTGTGTCGTGGAGGGACCCACATATAAGAATGTCATGCAAGCTCTCACGCGTTGCGTGAAACATAACATATTGGGAGCCACATTAATTATCGTGATACCCTGTTTATTTGAGTTCCAACTTCTACTCTGTACAAAATCAAAAATTTAAATGAAAAAATTGTCCTCTAGCAAATAATTTAAACCAATAAAAGCACTAAATTCAAGACAGAAACAACCAAAATTGAAAACTTAAAAAACACTTAGCATTGAAAATTCACATAAACAACCTAGGGAATAAGCATGGATGAAAATTCACGTGAAAAAAAACTCGGAAATGAATATGCATTGAAAACTAAAAAAGAAAAAGTGATGCAGAATGTCAGCGTGCCGTGCATGTTTTGTCATGATAATAAGTACGTATAGTGTGTCATGCAGGGACCCACACCTAGAATGTCGTGCAGACTCCCATGTGTTGCCTTAAATATGACATATTTGGAGGCATATTAATTATTGCGACCCTTTATTTGCTCGAGTTTCCACTTCTATTCTACACAGTACAAAAAATCCAAATGAAAAATTTATTCTCAAACTACTTCCAACTATGGGATTTCTTGATTAACCTTCATTGCTATATTGAGGAATGTTTTTTTTTTTTTGGTAAAAGGAATATTACTATATAGAAAGGTGAAGAAGTGAACGACCAAGGGCATAAATATAATTTTATACTTCTTGATATTTTCAAGGGCATAAATGTAATTTTATACTCCATGATATTTTAGTTTGTTGCACTAAATCTCTAGAGAAGTATCCAGATCCATTCTCTCTTAATTGATGAACAAAGTAATTGATAGAAATATCGAATTATCGTCTCTGTCAATGGCTTCTGCAAATCTCTCCTCTCTTTTTACGTCCAGAATTCATCTATCTTTCTAATCTTCTAGCCTTCTCCCAGACTGATTCATCTTCTTATTTCCTTGAAACCTGTTGCATATCAAATCGCTCTTCCAATTTTCAATTTCTGGTAAGCTCTTCATCGATTTTTTTATTTTCTTTCATATTCAATTTTTTCTCGTTTTTATTTTTTTATTTTTTGTGAAATTTTATTTGTCATTATTTAGTACTTTCTTCGGTTCAATTTGTTTGGTTTATTTTTTTATTAATTTTTTTAAAAAAAAAATTTATTTTTTGGCAATATTTGTAATTTTAATTTTTCACATGTCACATTCAAGATTATAAGATTAAGGAATATTTTAGTATATTTTACATATCTTTTATTTAATATCACAATATTAAAAAATATTTTACTTTTTAAAATTTCGTACCAAATTAAAATAGACCAAACAAACTGGAACAGATAGAGTATTAACAGAATGGTGCATTTCTAAGAAAAAAAAATACAAAACTTGTAGATGTTAAATTGTGCTTCTGAATATGTATATATGTATTTTCAAAATTCAAACTTCTAAAATTATGTTTTAGCCAAAGGTTATTTTCATAAGCTTCTAATAAATATAACAAACTTATAAAATTCATTGAAATTAATTTATAAGCCATTACGGATATTATGTCATATCAAAGTTGAATTTCTTATTTTAAATTTAGTCCATTATATAATATAATATTATTGATGAGACAAGTTTTGAACTATGTCTTGAGATTACTTTTAATTAAGATATTGTAATGAAATTAAAAATTACAATGGGATTGAACTAATATGGAAACAATTAACACGTTTAGTTCATACTCAGAGAAAAGAATTTAATTAGTTAGTGCTATTTATTTATCTGATTTTGATTCGATATTGAATTTTAAAAAATTTATAAAAGATTTTAAATCTTATATTAATAGGCGAAAGATATGTATACTGTATCAAAATATTCTTTAATTTTGTAGAATTGATTAAAAAATTATCTAAAATAAAGAGACGTTCTCCTTTTAAATGGATCAAAACGGATGGAGTACTATATTAATAATAAAATAATAAAAATAGATACTGATAAATGATGAAAAAGTATTCATTTAATTTTAAAATTATATATACTAAAGATAATTCTAAAACTATAATTTATCTAATTTAATTGGTACATTTGTTCATATTATATCATGACGTTATAATTGGTACACTTAACTACACATATCTTTTTACAATACATTTACAATCTTCAAAATAAAATATATTATTTTGAGGTAGTATATACTCTCATCAGGTATATAAATTATTTTTAAAAAAAAAAATATACTAAATTATCCTCTTGATTTTATAGTATATAAAACAAGTGTGAAACCATAACTTTTTTATTTTTATCACTTTGTAAAGAATGATATGATTAATTTTAACTTTCATCAAATAGGTTGAATTTCATTTGTTAAACCCCTTCAAAATAAATTTTTAGATGGATCATTTTTTATTTTTTTAGGTGTTTTGTATGATTCTATAAAAGAAATATTAATATAATTGACACTTTATTATAACGTATATCTTTATCATCATTTTTTATTGTGCTAATTTAAAAATATTGATGATCATTTAAAAAATTAATTAAATACTTATAAATATATTTAAAATATTAGTATTAGGCTCGTAAAACGGTCCTTCATTATCTAGTGTTATATATACAATTGCAGAGTTACAGATGTGACAGCGTAACATTATTATTGATAATAGTACCGGGGGTGTAAAAATAGATTACTAAAACAGACGAACGTATTAGATGTAGACCATAAAATATATAAGTACATGTTTTATGTTTTGTATGTTTATCTTGTTTAAATTTAAAATATAGTATGTACTATTTTTATAATTTTGTGGTTGCCTTTTTTTTTTTTTTTTTTTTTGTATTTAGATATTTTATATCAAGCTCAGCAACTAAAGCTACTTTGAGGTATTTTGACATTTTATATGTTTATTATCTTGTTTTACAATTATAACATGGTGTGTATTATTTTATATTTTTTAAATAAATTTAATACTATAGAATATAGTTTTCTTGTAGATCGCTCATTATATATATTATTCGGTACAATAAAATGAGTTTTTTTTTTTGTTTTAATGTAGTAAGACAAATGATTTATTATTATTATTATTATTTAAAAAAAGAATGAGAGAGAACTTTTCGGGGTCTTAATTTTGTCTTGAAAAGTATATACTCCTATATTTTATGTGACGTAGATAAAGAGTAGAATATAAAATTCTTTGTTATATAATTATACTAATTCATTATTATTCATCTTCATCTTATTATATGCAAATTACAGGGATCGAGTGTTATTCAAGTTCCAACTATGGCCGGAGATGTTTGTTTGTTCATGCTTTCATATGGCGAGATTTCAAAGGAAGAATGATGAGCTTAAAAAGAAGGTGAAAGCGGAATTGTTGGAGTGATTCTTGATTCTCGAAGAAGTAGATCTCTGCATAGGAATGAGAGTCAGATGCATCGATGTACAGATGAGACAACTCCTACAAGGAAAAATATTCTTGGAGTGATTCTTGATTCTCGAAGAAGTAGAGCTTGAACCTCTAGCTGAAGATGAGAATGGGCAGCTTTCTTCGAACAATAGAGATTTCAATGATGGAGAACCTCAGAAGAAAGGACTTAAAAAAGAAAAGATGTACACAGCAGAAAACAAAGAAGCAAAGAGCAGTCGAAGTTGTCGCAATCCTGATGGTATTTTTAAGCTCTTCCTCTACCATATCTACACTTACATATACCTAGAAAACCTTCAGTGGCTTATTGTACTAAATTTTGATAAGTTCAGGATAGTTTTGGCAAGATGCATGAGAAGGGAAAGCAGGTTGCAAGGACAGCTAACTATCTGGCAAAACTTTTTCAGATATGTCTGAGTTGTGATGATGCTCATGGATTCTTCTGCAAAGGTACTTTTTGAATATATGCCATTTATCTACATTTTCCTTTAGTTTATTAAGTTAACGTCATTCTTAATTAAGTACGCAGTCTTAGTTTTACTTCCAATTCATTTTACCATCTCTTCCCCTCAGTCAATGAACTGCGCTTAGAAGGCACTGGACTGGATGATCTGGAAAATTTACTCGTTAAAGCATTGGTGGAGGTGTGATTTCTTTGAATGAATATGAATAAGTTCGTTTGAAAACTAATAGTGCTATATATGTGGGATTTCTGTTCCTTTCTTTTTTTCTAGTATATATTTTGTTGTAAACTTTAGTCTTTCCATTTCATTCCAATTTTTCAGGTTGTATCCAGAGAAAGTTGAAATTCGCCAGTCATATTGTTCATGAAAGATGCTGAGAAGACTATGGCAGGAAATTCAGGGTCATATTCAACGTACAAAAGTCGGCTTAAGAAGATTTCAGATAATGTGTTGGAAAATACAGTACAGATATATGAATTATTTGGTTTTAGGCACCACAATCTCGTCGTCTAACCTTCATATTTATTCTGCATAAGAAGTAGGGCTTGAACTTATGGCGGAAGATGAGAGGGATGTCAATAAGATGCTGTAAATATGATGCACCAATTATGCGCAGATGAGACAACTCCGATCCCACAAAGAAAAATATTCCCCAACAAGTAGTAGAGCTTGAACCCTCTGGCTGAAGACGATAACGAGCAGCTTTCTTTTGACAACATAGATCGATTTCAGTGATGATGGAGAACCTAAGAAGAAAAGATGTACAAAGCAGAAAAGAAAGAAGCAATGAAGAGTCGATTCAAAGATGAAAAGGAATTTGTTGGATGGGGATCAAAAGAGCTCTAATTGACTTTCTTCGGTTTAATGGTCACACTCACAATACTAGAGAAAAATTATCCCAATATGATGTGACATTCATAGTAGGTAAATATGTAATATAAAATATAACCTTTGTCATCTAGTTAAAACATACACAAAATATTTGTTTGATGGGTGCCAACGATATAACATCTCGTAGTCACACCACTTATAACTCTGCTCATTGAAGTTTTTCTCCCCATACGAGTTACGACTACTCCGGGATGATTGCAATCGTGAACCTCTCGTTTTGATAACATGCCCGACGACGTCTTCAAGTGGTACTGCGATATTAATTGGTTTGTTCTTCAAGTACCCCAACCTCGAGTCTGAACCTTTATATTTGAATCTCTTTATTGTTTCGTTTTTCTCTATTTGTAATATTTTAAGATGATAATAACATCACATAAAAATAATTGTAAGAAAATAATAGTACCACATAAATGTTGTATGCGTTGGGTTACCTTTTTAACCTAGTGTAGAAAGTTATTTGTCCTATTTTTTTAGATTAAAAATTCTATAGATAATGAGTAAATTCCTTTACTTAGCAAAATTACTTACTCATTAAAACTCAATTCGTCAAAAGCCATTGAAACGTAAACCTGTCAAACGGGCCGGGCTGGCCCGGCCCGAACCGGCCCGAACCGGCCCTACATATCAAACCGGACCGGTTTGACCCGGCCCGGTAAGCCCTAGGGCTTTAGGGTTCCGGGTTCCGGTCCGGTTTTTTTTTTAAACTGGGCCCGGTTAACCCGGCCCGGACCAACCCGGTCCAGGCCCGCCGGTTAACCGGCCCGGAACCGGCCCGGAATTAAAAAAAAAAAAAAAAAATTATTGGGCCAAACTAGCCGTTGGCCCAACGGCTATATTACCGTTTTTGGGTCCAAACGGCTAGTTTGGGCCCATTAACTTAAAAAAAAAAAAAAAAAAAAAAAAAAATTAATCCCCAAAATAAATCTATAAATACCCTACAACTTCAAATCATTTCTCACACAATTTTTCACTCTCTCAAATCTCATTCTCTCTCAAATCTCATTCTCTCTCAAATCTCAATTCTCAATTCTCAAATATTCAATATATTTAATTTCTTAAAGTGTTCAATTTAAATTTTTAATTTTTCGTTTACAAAGTACGAGCGGAAGTTTCTAAAGTCGCAATCTTCGGATACTTCCAAAATTTGGTATTGTCGTTCCATCTCTTACGTTTAATTTTTATTTATTGTATTAATTATTTAATATTTAATTTTATTATATTTGTGTATTTTGAATATTTTTAGTTTAATTTAATTTATATTATGGATAAATTAAAAAACCTCGCTACTAAAGGTGTTAGAAATTTTTGTCCCGGAAGCGGTAGTGGTAGTAAAAAGCGAATTACTAGCGGTAGAGGTAGTTCAAGTAATAGATATACCCGTGTGACTTCGCCTCCGGTACCGCTTGGTACACCTTTTGAGGAAGAAATAGGTGTAGGTGCTCACGATATGGATTATGTAGAATTTCAGGAAAATTACGGTATAGAAGAAGAAAATGAAGTAGATGCAGTTAATGTAGACGAAGATGATGAAAATATTGCTGAAACACCCGCAGTAGGACATGCTAACGTTAGATCTGAATCAGTTAATCTCCCTTCCCGTCCTCCCAGTGCCCCAAAACCCCGTAAAAGAACTAGTATTGCATGGCAATTTTTTGAACGTATATCAGATATTGAGGTGCAGTGCAATATTTGTCAACAAAAATATAAGCATAGAAGTGGCGGTAAGCAAGGGGGTACGGGTACGTTAATGAGACATATAGCTGAAGATCACACTAGAGAGTTGAATATTGCAAAAGGTGGTGGGGATGTTGGTGGGTCAACGCAAACTAGAATGGACCCAACAACCGGTCAAGTAGCGAAAAAGTATAATAAATTGAGGGACAGAGAAGAAATAGCTAAAATGGTAGCTGTGGGTTGTTTGCCTTTTAGTTTTCCTTCTTCTGATGCCTTTATTCGTTATATACAAGCAATTTATAATCCTATGTTTAATGGTATTCCTAGAACTACTTGTCGGTCTGATATTTTTAGACTCCATTCACAATATTGTTTTTATTTATCAACATTCTTAAAAAATATTCAATGTAGATTGTCCCTAACTTCCGATCTTGGTCGTGCTGTAAATAAAAATGATTATTTAACCGTTACTTGTCATTGGATGGATAGTAATTTCATAATGCAAAAACGTATTCTTGCTTTTTTATATGATGAAGATCGGAAACATACTGGACAATTTATTGCTGATTCTATTATTAAAATTGCCGGATATTATGGTATAGAAAATAAAATTTTATGTATTGCTTTTGATAATGCTTCTAACAACAAGACTGCTATAACAAAAATAAAATCTACGCTATCTCCGCCCTTTCCTGAAATTTTTCATGTTAAGTGTGCATGTCATATATATAATTTAATTGTAAAAGATGGTCTTGACTTTTTTGAGGTTTATATTGAAAAAATTCGTCTTGCTGTTGGTTTTATTCAAGGAAATAATCGTAGATCTAGAATTAAAGAATTTAAAGTTAAATGTCAAGAAAATGGACTTGCACCGATTTTGATGCCTGAGGAAATTGATATTAGATGGAATTCTACGTATGAATTTTTAAAAACTTGTTATAAATATAGAATTCCTATTACACTAGCTTTTAACCAACATTGTGGTTCATTTGCTGATTCTGCTGATTGCATGCTACATAATTCTGATTGGGTTATAATTAATGATCTTGTTAAGTTCTTAGAAAAATTTTATGTAGCTACGGTTGAATTTTCCGGTGCATATTATCCTACTGTTTGTAATATTTTGGCATATATAGCCGATATTTCTGGTTTGCTCCGACAATATAAAGATAAAGAAGGTTATAAAGAAGCTGTTGGCGCTATGTTTACGAAATTTAAAAAATATTTCTTCCCGATTCCCCCTATTTACTTGGTTGCTGCTATGTTAAATCCGTGCATGAAATATAATCATATGTGTCACTTTAGTACTCTTATTTATACTAACTTAGAAATAAATACTAACCATGATTCTGAACAAATACAACCTGATTTGTGGACGGCTACGGCTGATGCAAAAGATTATATAGAAAAATTATATAATCACTATGCTGATTTATTTGATTCAGCCGTACCTACAAATATCACTCCAACTGTCGCTCCTCATCCTCCCGAGGAGCCATCAGCTTCTAAAAGGCCGGCACATAGTGGTTTTCCTGATTCGTTTTATGATTTAACTTGTTGGAACAGTGTGGATGAGAGAGCTTACACATCAACTTATCGGGAAGAGCTAAAATATTATCTGCGGACGCCACCAGAGGATCGCAGACGACGGATCAACACGCTGGATTGGTGGAGGAATAATGAATCACAATATCCTGTACTTTCAAGATTAGCCAGAGATATCTTGAATGTTCCTATGTCAACCGTTGCATCAGAGAGCGCCTTCAGTCAGGGACGACAGCAGCTTGGAGACAACCGACACTCATTGGGAAGCAACGCAATGAATGTTTTAGTTTGCCTCAGAGATTGGATTAGAGCAGAAAGAAGAAACCAAGGAATGGAACCAGAGCCCAACGACGACCTCAAACTTGAAGAAATTATGACTTCACGGGAGAACTCAGCAGAATCAAGTCCAATGCAGGGTTTTTCCCCCGTTGACTTCGACTACCCTATGCAAGTTCCAATTAATATTAACATGAATGAGTTGGAAAAAATGATGCATAATTTATAGATTTTTCATTCATGTAAATTATAAATTTTGGATCATTTTGCAATCAATAAAATTCCACAAATTCATTCACTCCTTAGTCGTTGTTTTTTATTTTTTTTTATTTAACGATTTATAATTTTAATATCTTCTATACAAGTGTATATTTAATGTATACATGTGTATATGTTTATATATCTTATATAGAAGTGTATATTTAATGTATACAGGTGTATATATCTTCTATAGAAGTGTATATTTAATGTATACATTGTGTATATAGCGTATATAGTGTATATATGTGAATAGATCTTCTATAGACATGTATATTTAGCGTATACATGTGTATATGTTTTATAAATTAGTATATAACTATACAAATATATATTGTAATGTATATATATTGTAGTATATCTCATTTAAAGTATTACATATACATAGAATAGAGTGTATATATGTGAATAGATCTTCTATAGACATGTATATTTAACGTATACATGTGTATATGTTTTATAAATTAGTATATAACTATACAAATATATATTGTAATGTATATATATTGTAGTATATCTCATTTAAAGTATTACATATACATAGAATAGAGTGTATGAATGTTAATAGATCTTCTATAGACGTGTATATTTAACGTATATATGTGTATATGTTTTATAAATTAGAATATAACTATACAAATATATATTGTAATGTATATATATTGTAGTATATCTCATTTAAAGTATTACCTATACATAGAATAGAGTGTATATATGTGAATAGATCTTCCATGTATATTTAACGTATACATGTGTATATGTTTTATAAATTAGTATATAACTATACAAATATATATTGTAATGTATATATATTGTAGTATATCTCATTTAAAGTATTACATATACATAGAATAGAGTGTATGAATGTTAATAGATCTTCTATAGACGTGTATATTTAACGTATATATGTGTATATGTTTTATAAATTAGAATATAACTATACAAATATATATTGTAATGTATATATATTGTAGTATATCTCATTTAAAGTATTACCTATACATAGAATAGAGTGTATATATGTGAATAGATCTTCTATAGACATGTATATTTAACGTATACATGTGTATATGTTTTATAAATTAGTATATAACTATACAAATATATATTGTAATGTATATATATTGTAGTATATCTCATTTAAA
This sequence comes from Capsicum pubescens, assembly GCA_030864215.1. NCBI lineage: Eukaryota > Viridiplantae > Streptophyta > Magnoliopsida > Solanales > Solanaceae > Capsicum > Capsicum pubescens. The sequence continues at coordinate 16,147,403 of CM061543.1, read as the reverse complement.
GTATTACATATACATAGAATAGAGTGTATGAATGTTAATAGATCTTCTATAGACGTGTATATTTAACGTATATATGTGTATATGTTTTATAAATTAGAATATAACTATACAAATATATATTGTAATGTATATATATTGTAGTATATCTCATTTAAAGTATTACCTATACATAGAATAGAGTGTATATATGTGAATAGATCTTCTATAGACATGTATATTTAACGTATACATGTGTATATGTTTTATAAATTAGTATATAACTATACAAATATATATTGTAATGTATATATATTGTAGTATATCTCATTTAAAGTATTACCTATACATAGAATAGAGTGTATATATGTGAATAGATCTTCTATAGACATGTATATTTAACGTATACATGTGTATATGTTTTATAAATTAGTATATAACTATACAAATATATATTGTAATGTATATATATTGTAGTATATCTCATTTAAAGTATTACATATACATAGAATAGAGTGTATGAATGTTAATAGATCTTCTATAGACGTGTATATTTAACGTATAGTCGTTGTTTTTTATTTTTTTTATTTAACGATTTATAATTTTAATATCTTCTATACAAGTGTATATTTAATGTATACACGTGTATATATCTTCTATAAAAGTGTATATTTAATGTATATATTATGTATATAGCGTATATAGTGTATATTTGACCGGTTTTTAACCGGGTTTGACCGGGTTTGACCGGGTTTTAGTGGGTTTGACCGGATTGGGTTAAGTGGGCCGGTTCCGGGTGGGTTTTAATATTTTTACTGTGCAGCCCGGCCCGGCCCGGACCGGTTAAGGCCAAACCCGGCCCGTAACCGGCCCGGAACCCGGTAAGAATGAGAGGGCCGGTTCCGGGTTGAACCGGCCCGGCCCGTTAGACAGTCTTAATTGAAAGTGGATCATGAATTGAATACTTTAATGTTATTTAGCAGTCGTGATAATGTGAAGTCGATATGTCCGAGTGGTTAAGGAGACAGACTTGAAATCTGTTGGGCTTCGCCCGCGCAGGTTCGAACCCTGCTGTCGACGTTGCTTTTTCTCAAATTCATTCTCCTTTTCCTTTTTTGTGTTGGCTTTTTCTTTCGATCATATTATAATGGGCTTTAAAGGCAAACAAATTGAAAGCGAGGGAGTATTAGATACAAAGTTTTCAGTTCACTTCAAATTATTTAAACAAGAAAGAAAACATGACCAGAAATAATCTTCATTATAGAAGATAGTTTTGTAAGTTTACCAAATGTATTTCACACTTGTTTCGCGTCCTTCCATATCAAAGACACGTTTAAGAAAAACTTGCGAAAGTGTAGCAAACCTCTTCAGGTAATGCGATACAATTTAACCATTTAACCAACTCTGTAATATAAGTAACTTTCTCAAAGGACTAAATGTGTACCTGTTGCACTTAAGATGGAAATTAGCAAAAAAAAAAAAAAATATCATCATTTTGGTAACGACAATTACCAAGATATGACCATGGCCAATCTGTGCAACTGTGGGAATTATATGTTGCTAGCTTAATCTCATTAACATAAAGACTTGATGATGTAAAATCAAGCTTATTACCAGAAAATTAAAGAGGCACACAACTAAGTAAAATCACAAAATCTGCAATTTACAGTTCTTTTAGATTTGTGTCTTCTCTTCGAATGTTATTTGTTATGTTTAAGTAACCAACCAAAATCGGTAACTTATTATATAAAGATGTGGCTTATTAATTCGCAATAGCTTTTAAGCACAAGGGAAGTCGCCACCAAACAGGTCTGCACTTCTCCTGCTGCAGCAAATTGAGCCCACAGAAGACGAATAGCTATAGGTTGACACCGATGATTTTTTGTGAAGAAAGAAGAGACAAGAAAACACATACGAATTCAGCATGAGTATGATCGCGACTATAGTCGTGGCATTGGCCCGTAGAAGACAAATAGCGAAACACATTTGAATTTCACTTTTCTCTTCTTTTTTTGCGACTATAGTAGCTGTGGCATTGGCCTCTACTTTGGATAACGTAGTAGAGGCCCTAAGCCAAGTGGTAGATATTCACCGTAGCACTGCTGGTCATCGCATTCCACAATTGGACCGTCTTAGTTGGCTCCTCGTTGTGGAGACCAACAACCTCAATGACTGGAAATTGGTGCCTAGCACCTGCGAATACTATGTAGGTGATATTGATGAGTTCACTCTCTCCAATCTTCCTTACTGCGCTCAATTTGATCTTTCTTTTTGGGTAAAAACAATCATGAAAATCATTTCTTTTTTTCTTTTTGGGTAAAAACAATCATGAAAATCATTTCTTTTTTCTTTTTGGGTAAAAACAATCATGAAAATCATTTCTTTTTTTTGTTTAAGTACATTTTCTAGTAGGGATACATATACATAATGTTCAGGGCTGCACCGTACAACAATACAAAATTTAATGGATCATGACAAGAAAAGAAAAAGCAGCAAATTGAGAGGGAATGAAAAAGCAGCAAATTGGGGTTTACTGATCTGACTCATGAAAGAAATGAATTTCCAAATATAGCCATACAGAACCTTTATTTCCTATTCAACTGTTTTGCTTCATCGGTTCATCCATCACAATTCTTTCCTAAAACTGTTTTATGACCGACCAAACACCAAAGTAAAAGAAAAAAAAAAAACAATTTTTAATTTTCCTTCAACAAAAATAATGAGAAACAGATGCAAAATTATAGTATTACAACAACAATATACCCAGTGTATTAGAATGTATGCGTGCAGACCACAGCTCCACCTTAGATACGAGGTAGGAAGGCCGTTCCGATAGACCCAACTCAAAGACAAAAAGGGTAAAATTATATTGAGATCCAGAAGTACAACAACAAAAGTAAACATAAAACATCACCATAGATCTAATACAACCTAAAACCCAAAAAAACAGGAAAGAAAGAAAAAAAAAAAACACATCCCTTATCAATTTTCACTATTAAAAAACACCACCAAATCCATTAATCAACATCAAGCACAGGCACACGGATTATCAACGACGACATCATTTTCATCACCGTTCCTAAAGAACAAATACCCGATCCCCAAACCCACAACAACCGCGATAAAAACTCCGCCATTAAACGACATAACAGCCAGCATAAGCATATATCCAATTGCAGAATTGACTCCAAATAGAATCGCCGTAGCAAATCTGGCCGAATTCCACTTACCGCCAACCGACGGGAAGGTGTAAAGAAGGGGAGCATTGACAGCGGGGGGAGGCGGAGGCTGAGAGTAATTCCTCTTGGAATTTATAGAGAGGATTCTGAATCGCTGACGACGATCTTCCATGTATTGATAAAACAAGGAGAAGATAAAACAAGCGAGCAAAGCGATTGCGTAGCTAGTCCATGAATCCGTTCGCCAGAAATCGAATAGTAGGGTAACTTTTTTACCCCAATAAAAGGTCATGTGCATCATTTTTTTCTTGCTTAGAAGATTTATTTGGGTTTTGGGGAGAAGATGAGATGGGAGTTTAGTTGATTTGGTTGGGGGAAGTATGGCCTTTCGATTGGATGATGATAAGCTAGGTGGCGTGTGAGTTGACAATGATGAGAATATATATCAAGGGTGATGAAGAAGAATATCTATCATATGTTGAGAGTTGGTGGGTTTAGAATAAATGTAAGGGTAGTACCCTTGTACTATACTCCGTCGCCTAAAAACTTACAAGCACCTGCTATATATATAAATTTAAGTATTCTTTATTATAATTAAATTTAATAAAATATATGATAATTAATTATACTTAAATAAAATAAACTATAAATTTAAATACATAGCATACATGTATTGATTTAATATATATATACTGAATGTGTATAAGTTTTAATTGAAGTTGTTTTTAAATTTTTGTAAAAAAAAAAGATGAAAAAAAATAAAAATAACTTTTTGTTATTTTTCACTTTTTCAAATACAACTTCAATTGTATTTGGATGCTAAATTAGTTTGTTTTTTTTTAGATTAAGTTGATCATGCTCTTTCAAATTTATTACTTTTTAAATAAAATGTAAACAGTGTAAGTAGCCATTTGGTCATAGAATTTTTTTTCTTTTTTCCGAAAAATTATTTCACTTTAATGAAAAAAATGTGAAAACACACTCCATTTGCCATGAATTTTCCAATTCCAATTCTAAAAAATTATTTGAAAAAGTGAAAATAGATTTTACTTATTTTCACTTTTTTCACTCATACTTCTCTCTCACAAAATTTTTAAAATAACTTTAATTTATATTCATAATCAAACATAACTCCAACTTTATTTTCAACTCTAACTTCAAAAAAAAATAATTTTTATGACCAAATGAGACGTTAAATTGAGAAGAGATAAAGCTTAGTGAAGTATATGTTGATAAAATTCTCTTGTACTTTTTAGGAATAACCAGTAATTTGTTAAAGGGAAAGATGAGAATATCAAGGTGAAAAAGGACAGAGAGAGATGAGAATTACCAGTACTTTGTGTAATGCGTACTACCCTTGTACTATACCTTTTAGGACAAAGTTTGACTATACTTTAAACTTGTACTACTTGTCTGGGTGTGGTGAAGAAATAATATACGGCAGTGATTTATCAGCTGAAGGGAAAGTGACGTGTGTCATTGATCAAACAGCCCGAAAACGCGCATCTGGTGGTGATTGCAAAATCGACCGGCTCGAGAATTAAACAACATTTTTGATAGAGATAATACATAAACATACCTCTAAACTTGACATCAAATTATAACTTTAATCTTAAACTTTGATAGTGCACAAATAGGATCTTTAACTATTCAAAACCTAAATAAATGACCTCCAATTTTGCAATCCTCATGCATGAATTTCACTCGCGCCTACGTGGAAAGGTAATTCAATCACACGGTGTCACGTCATTAAAAGCGCTGACTTGGAAGGAGGTCATATTTGTGCAGTTTTAAATAGTTAAAGGTCATATTTGTACACTGTCAAAGTTTTGCTTTTTGTGTGAAAACGACGTCATTTTTATTATTGTTTTATTAATTTCTATAGCAGCAGCACAAAAAAGAACAGTCATTAGCAGGGATCGAACCCATGCAGTAGGCTGAAGGAAGCGTTCAAGAAGAACAAATAACACCACTGGGATATCTAAGTGTCTTGTTTCATGTAGTTCAACATTAATATACGTACATAAATATAGACTTTCTACCTTATATATACAACGTAATTTTTTTACCGATGGGGTTCGGGTGAACCCCATGGCAACCACGTAGATCCGCCCCTGCATTAATTTAATAACATTTTAATAATGTTAATTCAATAACGCTAATTTAATATACTACTACTATCCTTAATAAGGTTTTATTAAAACTATAAAAAACTATTATTATTAGTATAGCTTAATCTTTAATTTAATATTTAAATAAATTATATTTAGATATATTATATAACTTAAATTCGTCCTCCGCTTTATAATATATATACATACCCGCGCAATTTTTTCGTATGAGGTTGACCCACCTAATTAATAAATCTTCAATATTGCTCTTTTTCCGCAATGACAAAAGAAATTAAATGTTATTTTCATCTTTGAGCTAAAAATTACGAAAAAATAATAGTGAAAAGTCATTTAAAGGTCATATTTGTGTTGTTTTGAATAGTTAAAGGTCATATTTGTGCACTGTCAAAGTTTAAGATCAAAGTTATAATTTGATGTCAAGTTTAGGGTCATATTTATGTATTATGCCCTTAGATTTTAAGCCGGACGCGCCCAGTTTTGCGTGTTGAACACGCATTTTGCCACGTAGGATCAGGGATCCTATTTGTGCAGTTTTAAATAGTTAAAGGTCATATTTGTGCACTGTCAAAATTTAAGGTCAAAGTTATAATTTGATGTCAAGTTTAGGGTCATAAATATTATCTCTTTTTGATACACTAACATATCAATATACATACATTTATAACTTAGCCATGAAGAAGTTTACATTACCAATATAGCTTCCGTTGTAGAACTGACATTTAGAATGATCTATTCTTAATCTATGTTCTTCATAGTACTTCGACCCATTGGCTTGTAATCCCTACATCCCGTCAGAACAGAATCTAGTCTTAAAAAAGTTAAAAACCATTGAAATCTATCATAGCACCGAAAGAAGAAAGTTGGCAAATGTTGTTATACACAACTTCATAGCCTAGCTAACAACACTCTTACATTGCAGCAATTGTTATCAAACGTAGTTGTTTTAACAAATCACAGCCCGCATGACATTTAAATCCCTGACAACTCTTGCCACTAAAATCTGCATAGCAGTTGCCAGTTCATTCTTGAAGACAACTTCAAGGTAAGGGAATTATACTTATAGGGTGTAATTTACATCGCGAAAAAAAAAAAAAAACCTGCAAATGTGGATTGCAGACAAAAAGGAAAAGTAAGTGATTCCAATATAGAGCAACTGCGCAATTCTATAGCACCAACATTCGTTCTAATCAAATTGACGCACCGAGCTCATATCATTGTGTTGCTCCGTCACTCGGTTTATCAAGAGTTTAACTTCTTTCAAGTAATTAGTTAGCGGATCTCCTTAAGAATGCTAATATGCCTAAACCCGCAACTAATGCAGCACCAGCTGCAACAGTGCTATAGGCCGAGGCCCAAGCAGATTCAGTACGAGCATAGTCCAAGCTACCACCGGTTGTTCCTGAATAGTCTAAGTGCAATTTTAGCCCCTGTTCAGGTTAACTTTTGTCATCAGTCCTTATATTTCGTAATCAAGAAAAGAGACCAACAACATTTATTAACTAATCGTAAGTCAATCTTCTTTCCTGTTACTAGGATTAATGTTCATTCACATTAACTAAATCATGCGTCAAATCCCAATGCCAGGGGAAAGCCAATCATACATACCTTCCAACCTGAAGATCTTGCATGCTCAACAGCTGCTTTAAGATCACTATCTGATGCCAGCACAACCTTGTCATGATCTTCATCTTCATACTGCAAGAGAGTAAATGTTCTTGAATAAAATTATCAACTTGCTCAGACAGGGAAAACCAAGAGGAAAATCATTCAAATGAACGAGGAAAAATTAATGCATTCAACCAGAATCTGAGGAAGATTGTTTCTGTCAATGTCACCCCCCACTCTCTGAATTATTGCAGCTATTAGATCTGTCATGTTCCGAATATCTGAAATATTATAAAAATAAATAGGGCCATCAAGCGTGTTGAAATTATCATAATTGTTGAATTATGAAGCACATCAAAGCACAAACATTACATCAGTTTCCTACAGTTGGTTTTCAAGAGACAATAAAAGAACAAATTCCACTTTTTCCCAATAAGGGTATAACCACAGAGTTCAATGTCTCTCTAATAATAATAAAAATGAGCAAGCAACACACTGCTGAATACACAATGCCTGATGGAGAAACTCAAGAGCACCAACATAAGGAACAAAAGAATAACACAATGGAAACAATTGAAAGTACAGAACTAATGTAATAAATTTGATAGAAGTCGAGACCCCTGAGAAAAGTATGATAGTTTGTGAGGCAAGTCCCAATATGCCTGAAAGAGAGAAAATGGAGGTGCACATTTTCCTTGTTTTGTTCACATATATCAACGTACTGCATGATTAATCCTGAATGCATATAGAAACAAATGGGCCAATGGAAACAACAATTTCCAGGTACAAGATACACAAGTTCATATATGATTCTTACAACAACAACAACAACAACAGACCCGGTATATTCCCACAAAGTGAGGTCTGGGGAGGGTAAAATGTACGCAGTCCATACCACTACCTCCGAGGAAGTAGAGAGGCTGTTTCCGATAGACCCTCGGCTCATATATGATTCTTAAATCAAGTAATAAGATTTTAAAAACAAAGAGCATAAAACAGCTGCATACAAGAGGTTTATGAAAAAGTAGAAAATTTTACAAAAAGATGTGATTTTCAATGAACGACACCAAATCTTCTATACCTACAGCGAGACCTCATGGGTGCACCAAAAGAAAATAAGGGATAAAAGGTCATTCTTTAGGTGTGCATAAAAAGATACAAAAGGTCATACATGATAACATTGAAAAGTGCCTAAATTTTTTGTTAATTAAACACATTATTTAAACATACCACAGTTGAATCTGTGCATCCTCCCCTTTTTGTCTTTTATCTTGAATGAAAAACTATTTGGCTGGCTAGATGAAGGATAGGGAGTAGATCTTCCTGCTTCTGTCCAGTCAGAAGCCAATTTCAAGGAATTCTCACTGAAATGTCAAATAAAAAATGTGAGAGATAATACAAAAGGAAAAGAAAATGAGTTCACAGATAAGAGATTTAAGGCCTTAACCTCCGCGTCTCATCATCATCATCCGGAGTCAATGCCATAGCTGAATCCCAAAATCTTTGCATCATAGAGTTTGCAGCTTCATTATTTACTCCAGCAGCATTTCCCACCTGATTAGTGAATAACAGTTCTTGAAATAAATTTCCAGAATCTTTGGGAAAAAAAAGAACTAAACAAAATTAGATATAGAAATTAGAAACTAAGAATAAAATACTACGCGGCAAAAAATTTCAACATTCCACAAGGTTGTTTGCTACTTTAAACTTACCTATTTTGACATAATATAAACAATCGAAGAGGTGCCTCACAAAACTTAACCCTCATGAAGTTTCTATCAAATAATGAAGCAAAGGTGAGTTTTTAAAAATACATATGTAAATAAATTGAGCAGCTTCCAACTCAAAGCGAGTACAACAACTTAACCAATTACTCATATTTAATTGTTAGATATACAAAGGACTCTGGAACATAAACATACTTCCCAGGAAATACATTGTACATAAAGCACAAACAGCAGCGACAACGGCTAAAGGATTGGTTGAAATATTCACTGTTTCAAACTTAAGAAAAAAGTTAAATATTAATACTAGCAGTTGAGGTTATAGTCAAAAGCAAGAATCTTTGAAACATCATCAAGCAGATTGCGACCAAAGTTGATTTTTAAAACGCAACAAATATAAAATAAGCCTCCTTCAATATTCTATTCACACATTCAACAAAGTAGGAACTTCTTTTACATAGGTAAACTGACAACATATTTTACTTTCAGCAAGAGTCAGTCTTAACAAAGTGGTTAGCAGGATTTCAACTTGAAAGATCAAACTAGAGTTTCTGTCTTCGAATATACATGGATACATGGCAAAATAATAAAATAGTCAAGACTTGAATGAGGTAATTACATACAAGGCCGTATTCAGAAGGTGATTCGACCACCAAAATGATAGCCCTAAAGATAACAGTTGCTTATGATGAGTTAAGAAGTAAACATTGATACATTCACATGTACTGCCTTACCGTGGCTACAGCTGCATGAGTAATATGAAGTACATCAAGAACTGAAACAACAGTTCCCGCTGCCACAAAGAAGAAGTAAAATTTAAAGAAATCTGGAAAAAAGAAGATACTGGACTCAAAGCGTAACTGGAGGTGAATGATACCTTTGTCAATAACAGGAAGGTGTAAAAACTTCCCATCATGCATTGTATGTAAAGCATCAACAATAGGCATATCTATTGAAGCACATTCTGGATTCGGGGTCATTACCTGGATGTTAGATGCAAAACAGCAAGAAAGCTATTAGAGATCATATAACTTATCTCTAAAATCTCAAGAAAGGAAGGGAAACAAAAAAGAATGAAAAAATATAAGTTCCAATAATTTAAAGAACTAGTATAGTTTAAACCCTTTACTTTGATAATGACCAGAGAACTATCCCGAAAAAAGATATCACCTCAATTATCAGGAGAGAGAGAGAGAGAGATTACCCTCTCGACGAGAGTGGACTCAGGAGAAAGATCTTGTGCTATGACTCGCATCAGTAAGTCCTTTGAACTGCATTGTCCATGAAGCAAATCATCTAATGAGATGATAAATATGCCATTACATTAAAGCTCAGAATAGATAAAAGTAAACTTGTGGATACAAGGGAAAACTACTAACGTTAAAATCCCTCGTGGTTTGTTGTCAACTGTTATGATTGCAGAGCTTGTTCGACATTCAAGCATCTTTTTGGCTGTGGCTAGAACAGTATCATTTGGTTCTACTGTAACAATCCTAGGAACACCACAAATGCACAACAGATAGTGACTCGCCTGCAGATGACTTAGAAGGTTAAACTATTCTAGAAATGAAGGTATTACCTACTTTGAATTTTCAGGAATTATGGTAGACAGTGAAGGCCTGAACAATCTCTCCCGAAGTGTTTCTATAAATGTATTGGAACTTGCTAAAAGCAAAAATTATGGGAAGGTTAATAAATATACTTCAAGACCAATCAAAAACTTTAGTCAATCACATGAACTTGACAAACACAGTCAATAGATAGACACTCCTACACTGCACCAATGAAGAACAGTAACACACAAAATTCTAAACTAACCAGAGCCAGATGTCCCCCAGTGTTTTTCAACTCCTTCAACAGCAGCTGCAATGGCCTTTCCTTTCTCAGCTGCCCTTTCGAGGCGAGCAATCGCATCATAAAGGCATTTTGCTATATCAAGCAAGGCAATGACCTCTCCATTATCTACAACTGGCAAATGTCTAAATTTTCCTGTTGTAAAGACAAACATAAGATGTTGGAACGTTGTTAAAAAAGTTAACAGCTTTAGTTATTTCAAATACACCAACCTAGCACCATTTTCTGCAAAGCTTCCACAGCAAGTGTGTCAGAAAGCACAAAAACGGGATTTTTCGTCATAATCTTTGAAACTGGTGTTTCCTGAATATTAACTTCTGGAGCAATAACCCTTGTTGCTATATCCTTCAATTTGCCCAAAGGAAATAAAAGAAAAGGATGCATGAAGAATTAGTTAAAGATATCACCTTAGTGGGTAAAGGAAAAGCATAGCGATATAGGCAGCTTTACAAACTTCTATTTGCTAAATATTTTACAGCCTTTTTGCAAGATTAAAGTCAAACCTTATCTGTCAGAATACCACATAGTAATGTATTTGAATCGGTCAATAACAAAGCATCAACTCTGCGAGCAGCCATCTTGCGGCAAGCTTCATAAATACTTGTAGTATCAGGTACTGTTAGGGCCTTTGAGAGCCGTAATCTCCTCACTGTGCGCTCTCCAGTCAGTCCCCTGTTCCAAATGTGTGAGAAAAAAACTACCAAGATTCAAATAAGCACATATAAACGATGATTACTTCTTAGAGTGACTATTATTGATACCAACTTGAAAGTAATATAACAATTACGTCTCAGTACAAAACAAGTTGAGGTAGAAAGCAAAACAAGTTATTTAAAGTTACTCTCACTAGCAAAAGAATCTCTAGCTATGCTTAGTTAGTAAATTAATTTTCATTGCATGTATCAAGAACATAACAAAGAACCAAAGACTTAAATTGGTAAACAATATCCAAAACTTACGTTGGAGACAAAAAAAAAAGTTAACCAACCTAAAAGGGGACTGAATTCAAACCCAAAAACTGAACAAAAGAGAACCTCAAGGAAGCTTGCACACTGTAGCCAATTGAACCACTCAAAATGAATGGTGGGAGCATTTGCGTAATGGACATGGGTGTATAGCCAACAAGTGCTACTTTGTTTATTAGAAAAGCTATATATGTAGGTGATTATGACAAATAACCGAGTAGAATGACTTCTAATGTGACACTTGTTAACTGCAAGTCATCTATAGATGATTGCAGCATGCAATTAAGCACTTCCATCATGCAGTTTTTCAACTTCAGATAAGACTGCAACAAGATAACAGTCATTGAGCTGAGGTTCCAACTATAAAACCTTTTTTATCGCCAAACATTATAAGTTCGGAGTATAAACTCTTTCCTTTTTCCTCGGCTATAAATAAGCAGCAAATAAATCATTGATATCCCTGATCATGATCTCATATCCATCTCCAATGTTCAAGTTGGGAGGGGAAAAAAGCACTTTACGAATCAAGAATAGCTTAATTTCACATGGCTATCATTTCGCGCAAGTGGCAAAACAAAATCCAACACTATTACTAATATGTGATGGACACAACGGTATGACACCAACAACTCCCCCAAATTTACAAGCGCAAAGTCCAAGGATGTATGATAAAACGTCCATATTTCTACATACTTGAGTGTTGGAACCAATACATTTCACAACAAAAAAGATTGATTTTGAGTTCAATCCTTCCTGTAAAAACAGAGCTAAAGATATTCATGAGTCATGACGCTCCAGAAACCTAACATACTATAATCCAACAAATGGAGTCCGGGGAGGGTAATGTGTATGCAGACCATACCACTACCTTGTGGGGTAGAGAGGTGGTTCCCACCAGACCCTCAAGCTCAAGTAAAAACATTACCAAGCACTTTATAAAAAGGAAAAAAAAAACGAGAGAGAAGAGCTTAAGACAAAATTCTAAAGAAACCATGACAAAAGCATACTAAAAGGGAATAGTCACTAAAACAAAATACTACGATAATCTCACTGCAAGAAACTTGCAAATATTCACAGAAATAGAATAACAAGAAATCCTCAAAATAATACTACTACAACTACTAATATGAAGGAACAAAACGAGACAATTCTCCACAACCTAACTAATGATCTACCTAATCCGTATCCTCCATAACCTCCTATCTAAGATCATATCCTCGATAAGGTGAAGCCGCCTCAGTTTCTAAAAACAAATTCATCATATCCAAATTAACTTTACTTCAATAAAGAAATTAAACATACATAGAACGCGATGCAGAAATCGACTTCCGACGAGCAGAATCCGGTTGTCCTCCTCCATTTTCCGCAGCTGCTTTCTTCTTACCAAGTGAAGAAGAGCTCGTCAACGAAATACTTCTCCTCGATGATCCTCCTCCTCCTCCTTGACTCGTCGGCATCTGAATTCTATAACAACCAAATTATCCATACAATAAAAAACTTAAAATCGAAATTCATATTTTAAGAAGCAATAATCACGGAACCACACGATGAATAAACTAGCAATGGTCAAATAATTAAGAGTTACCTTATACCTATCCCGTGGAATTATGAGGTGCGCTAAAGCTGGCTCGGACACCGCGATAATCAAAAATAATAATAATAATAATAATAATAATAATAATAACAATAATAATAATAATAATAATAATGAAAAAATAGGAGCTAAAAAATGAAGAAAATTGAAAAAGCTATGGGATAAACTACGGCGGATAGGGATTTTCCGGCGAATAGCGGCGAGGAGATGGAGGGAAACCCTACGGAGTGGAAGAGGGAAAAAGGAGAAGATTAGAGACTGAGCGTTTGAGCTGATTGAATTGAATGGAACAATTTGGAAAACGCCGTGATTTTGTGGGGCCTTAGCCAATAAATATTGTGCCACGTTAACCAGTGACGAGGATTCCAATTTCACTGGAGCAAAAATAAAGCGTTGAATTGAGAGAGTGAAATTCAATTTTTGGATCTTACTGTTACTCCTTTGGAGTTTGGGGCTTAAATTTCTTCTTTTATTCCGTTGGATTTTCAGTTCATTAATCTCAGTTACTTTACGTATGTCTATGTCTAATAATAAAAGTTGTATTAATTGTGAGTTTTCATGTGATTTGTGATATCTAAATTTTATATGAGGTCAAAAATTACTACAGAATATTTAACATTTGTATCGTGAATTGTCGTTCGATAAAATCTTCATTTTGAATTAACTATGTACCCAAGTAACTTCCATTTACATCAAATGGCTTTTCTAAAAAGTGCATGGATTCGTGTATAAATTATGGTATTGCAAATCTCCTCCCCTCTTTTGGAGTACAAGACCTAGAAGTAATACTAGTAAGAAGCTAATTAGAATCAATTCTTTCTCCCACGTACACCAATTAGCCCCATTCCGCTTATATTCTTCCTATGTAGGACAATTTTGTTTTTCCTTCTAAGTTCTAAGACAGATTCTTTATAATAATATAATGGATTCGATTAAAACTTTGAGCATCAATAACTAGTTATTTTTACGTCAAGTAGGAGGCTTCAACCATGTTTCATCACACCATTAGATTTTTGAATCATAGGCTCTAATGTCACTTATTGGGTTCGAAATTGAGAGAGCGTCATGCGGAAGCTAATATAGTTTGCAAACTATAGAATGATAATTCAGATAACAAGGGAAAACATTATATTAAAAACATATTATTGATATTTTAATCAAACGACATATGAAAACTAATATTGAAAAAAAAAATAAAGAAAAACATAATATTAAAATATAATTACTTTTACTTTTTCCGAAAGAAAAATATAATTTTTTTTCATATTTGGCTAACCCTTCTCATACCTTAACACGATAGCATGCACAATGTAGTCATTACAGGATTTTGTTTAGGGTTGAGATTTTCTCCCAATAAGTTTTATATTTTTCAATATTAGTTTCTTATGTAGGTCATTTGACCAAAATATCAATAATATGTTTTTAGTATTATGTTTGTCTTTGTCATCTGAATTATCATTGCAAATATTGCCTTGCTATAATAATGTTTTCCATTATTTTATTGAATCATTGAAAAGGGTAGCACCAAATTTTGTGCCCTCTTCAGCAATTAAACTTCAGAAGCTTTCGAGTACCCATTGTTGCTTTATTATATTCTTTTGTTGGGTCACATTCTATCACCAAGGCTTTTAGTATGGTCATACGATTGAATGACTTCAATGCGCTAATTGGAACAACTTCGGTAATTGGATCCATTGCAATAGCAGCCCATAGTAATTTCTATCGTTTGTAATTTTTCATCATCAAACGAAACAAATCTCGATTTTCTTGTTGGTTGATAAGAAATTAGGATTGACAGGAGTAATGTTCACGATATAACAAAAAATTCTTTCGTTTGACGATGAAAAATTGCAAACGACAGAAATAACTTCGAGCTACTATTACAATGGATCCAATTACCGAAGTTGTTTCAATTAGCATATTGAAGTCATTCAATCGTATGAACATAATAAAAGTCTTGGTGATAGGATGTGGCCCAATAAAAAAATATAATAAAGCAACAACTGGTACTCGAAAGCTTCCAAAGTTTAATTGATGAAGAGGGCACAAAACTTGGTGCTATACTTTTCAATGATTCAATCAAAAAATGGAAAACACTATTACAACAAGGCACTGTTTGCAAACCATAGAACGGTAATTCAGATGACAAAGAAAATCATAATACTAAAAGACATATTATTGATATTTTGATCAAACGACCTACATATGAAAACTAATATTGAAAAATATAAAATCTATTGGGAAAATCTCCCCCTAAACAAAACTCTTTAATGACTACATTGCGGATGTTATTGTGTTAAGGTATGAAAAGAGGGTCTTTTATTTATAAAGTTCCAAAACCTTTCCTTCAAGAAAGAGGTTAGCCAAATATGAAAAATAATTATATTTTCCTTTCAAAAAAAATTAAAAGTAATTATGGTAATATTATTTTTCCTTTTCCTCTAAGAAAAATAAAATTTTAATTTGGTAAGAAAATTAGGACAAAAACCTTAACAGCTTCTAGATGCGCCTATATGTTATTCTTATAGGAACACTATGAACATACAAATTATATTTACGAGATACCATTTACGTGAGTCCAGTAAAAATTGAGCTAATAAACACCTAGGACATAGAATTAGCAACAAAGCGCCATTGAATGTGAGTTACATAATAGAAGTCAAGGGATCGTTCATGCACAAATCGATAAAGCAAGGGGTATAACGTGCAATTTCTGAAGTTAGAGGATGAATCTGTAGTTTAAAGAAGTTAGAGGACGAATCTGTAGTGCCCTCCATGCTACTCTTTCCAATTGACAAAACGGAAGTATTCTTCTTAGACAATGTATCCACTTTATGGGCAAATCATGCAAACCTCTACAAGATTATCTCATTATTTTAAGACTAAAGAAAAATAAAAGTTTTAGAAGTTTCAAAAGAAAAAAGAAAAAAAAAAAAAAGGATTCCTATTTTTTGGATTAATGGACAAGAAAGAAACGAAAAAGTATATATCAAACAAATTAGCGGAAGGAAGTATATTCTAGTATATATGTTATAATCTTTCTATGACCATGTTTAATTTAATAAAAAATTAAAGACATTAATTTAAAGTATCTACTAAATAGTTCTATAAGTATCAGTTCTTGTACCTTGTTCTATATGATATATAACTTTGAGGTGTGGTAGTTAATTACACCCTCATCATCTATGATTTTGCATTCCACATTTGAATTTTATAGGTTCGAGATATCACTAAACTCATTGTTCATTTGAATTATCGGAATCGAGATCAAATATCTATATATATGTAATAATTTTCTTCAACACATATATACAGAATTTGAGTCAAAATTACTGAATTTAGTTGAACCCGTTGTGAATGGCTGCACAAAAGAAGATGCTTTGCCCTCCATCCCAAGGCTTTAGCCATGGTTCTAGCTAGCTACTTCTCTTGAGAAACAAGCATGGAATCAATTTCCAAAACCATAAATTTCTGGACAAATGTTAAATTGAAACAATACTACTGTGCAATATAATCTTGTTTACATTTCCCTGCAACATTGAAGTATATATTTCTCTATATATTGATCAAAGTAGTGAGAAAAGATGTTAGATTGGGCACCAATTATTATTGGTTATCTTCTGTTTGTACTTCTTTCACCTGGACTAATATTTCAGCTGCCGGGAAATCAGCGCCACGTTGAATTCAGTAGCTTTGCTACTAATGGCAAAGCCATTCTCCTTCATACGTTACTTTTTTTCGTATTTTTTACCATCCTCATTTTGGCCTTTCGCATTCGTATTCGCTTTGGCTAGCAGGCGCAGCTAGGGGACGCAAGGAGGTTCATCTGACTATATACATACAAAGTCGAGATTTTATTTACGTATAAATAAATAGTAAATGTTTGAATTTTTTGGTGAAAAGTTCCACCTCTACAGCTGGTAACTGCTTGTTAAATTTGTTTTGTCTTCTATTTTTTAAAAAATAAATAGTGGAGTATTATTGTTTTGTTTTCCAATCTATTCATGCTTTGTAAATGCAAGGGACATTGTAATTAATATATGATATAATGTTCTCTACTGAGGGATGCTTGTTTTGTGCATCTAAAGTGGTATACATTTTTTTTTCCGTTTGAATTCAGAGTATACACAGCACTTCTTGTTTGGTTTGATCAGGGGGGGCTCAACCTTTGGGGAAAAAGGCGGTCGTCTAAGGCCTCCAAAATTTGAGGGTTTCATTTTTTTTAGTAATAATAAATTATAAATTTTAAAAAATATATCAAATACTATTTATAGAAAAAATAATTTTTTTATATAAAAAATAAATAAATGGAGTTTGATATATCTAGTCCAGAATACTATGTATCAAGAAATTAATGCATTGACTTTATTATTAATTAAAAAAATTATTAGAAGAAATCAATTATATAATTTAAAAAATAGACTTTATAAAAACAATTATTTTTTCTTAAAAACGTTAGGCCTCTATTCGATTTTGGTCTTAGGCCACGAATTCGCTTCAGTCGCACCTGGGTTTGATCTCCATAGATGCATGGAATAAGTTGATTAGTGTGTAGTATCTTATTGAACAATTCAAATTAAAGAGTTTTTGCTCGTTTGAATATGAGAATTTCATTCAGTGATTCAACTTCGTGGTCGTTATAATTGAAATTTTTTGAAAGAATGTATTAAATTTGTGATTATACTATTTGAAAGATCTTTTAAAGTTACGCGCTTAATTATCGATATCTGATATTTATAGAAAATTAAGTAATATTTTATTAATTTAGATTCATACCGAAAAATTTCAAATTAAGAATAAAATGGTTCCTTTCAAAACTGATTCTATCTAAAGCTTAAATTTAAAATCTTTGATTAAGAAATAAAAGGTATATTATACACTTACAGTCCATAAAAGTCCAATTAAAATTGGATCTTGTACCTCTTGCTAAGAATTAAGATAAGATGAATCTCTAGCCAGATCTGTCTTTCTCTTTACAAAATTTAATTCATTAAGTTACTTTTTAGAAAATAAATACCGTACATATTGAAAAATTAGAAACACATATATAATAAGTTCTAATCATAATGAATGCACATAATTTCTATTTTAGAATCAATATGATGCGATCTAGCAGATTTATTGCCAAAGGCTAACTTACTTCTCTAAAAGTTTATTGATTAAAGTTTTAAACTTTACTTAATAATACGTTTGTCTATTAAAGCAATTCTTTTGTTACTTGAAGAAACAAGATTATAGTAAACAAATAAGAACTATTAATTTTTAAGAATTTCACATTAAATTTGATTTTAAATAACTATTAATGGAATTTTAGGATTCAAATATGATTAATCATAACATAATAAGGTAAATGTAACAAATAAATATAATAATATTGAGGCAAATTTTGTTTAAAAAATGCGTTCAATTTTGACATACATTGTGCACTAATTTCTCTGCAAACTATAATCATTTTTTTAAACAAAAATTATAACATCAATATCTTGGGACATCAATATTTTAAGGTTCAAAAGTAAATGTTCTAGTACTTTTTATGATACTTTTATTTTAGTAATTCTTTTCTAAATTGTGTTGTAATTGTAGTAGCAATTCTTTTTTAAAAAGAATCTATCAAAAAAAAAAAAATATGATAAAATTGCTCTGATACCACTTGTTAATAATGTAATGACACTATGACATCATTTAATAATACTAGTTTAATTGCACGTATAATTTTGTAATATTTTTACCAACAAAAATTGAGACGACAATGAAAATTTATTGTGAAGAACAGATAAATTTACTAACAATATAATAATGTAGAAGACAAATAAAAAATGATGTATTCAGAGCCAAAAGGGCTAACTTTTTAAATCAAAAATATCAAAAGGGACAACTAATTTTGGAAAAAAAAACAAAGCGGACAAATTGCTGAGCCCATGGCGACTTGTAAGTCGCCGGGTCCATAACGACTTGTAAGTCGCGCCAAGACTGCCGCAACTTGCTGCTGTGTCTTTGAAAAAAATATTGTCATGAGAGATTCCCTGCAGCCTTTGAAAATTTTAGCATGATGTGGTTGATGCAGACAACCTTTGAAAATGAGACAACAATTCTACATATTGCATAAATTATGGATGTTGCATATGAGTTGTTCTAAAGTTTGCATGAGCATGTTCCAACGCCTATATATTGGGGTTTTCATGGAGATTTTTCACACTCCGGTTTCAACTCACAATACAGTTTCACTCAAATATTATTTCTATTCAGCTTACAATTCTTTGTATTAAAAATGAATCAAGATAGAGTAAGAGTAAATTTATATTGGGGTGGTAAAGTTTTATATGAAGTTGATTCTGTAATATATAGTCGGTCGCCTGTAGTTGTACAAATATTTTCATTATCTCTTAAATATGAGTGGTTGCAACGCTTACTAAGAAATAAAATGGGTATAAGTGATCCAGAAGATGTAGTGGTTATCACGGGACGATATCCAACGTCTTTTACTCCAAATGGAGTTATAACGTACGGTGAGACTTGTATTTGGAATGATGATTCTTTATCTATATTTCTCCGTACTATTAAGATTTTCGGTAGTCACATTAACTTAACAAGTCTTGATATATATACGTCAATTGAACGTTGTCCTATCATTCAAAAATTCACCGAAAACGAATTTGATCTTTGTGATGCTTCGCATTTATCGAATTTAAATGTTAGTTCTTCAAGGGATATAGTCCAACATCAAACAGTGGGAGAATTTGACAAACACTCAAATGATATAAGTAATTTGAATACACAATGTGATGGTTGGGTTGATATGCAGTATCATAACTCTGATCGAAATGTGCATAATTTTGATATTGGGGGACCTAGCAATGCTCTTATACACATGCAAGATTTGAATTCTAATCATCAGCAACATTCTTTTTCACTGGAGTCAATCGATGGGTAAATATAACAAGTTTTTAAACTAAATTAATTTATAATATATATTGATTATGTTAACTTTTTTTTTGTTTTATAGATGTAATGGTTTTGAAGGTACACTAACTCGACTTACACAAATTGTGGAAAATAATGATGACATAGCTGATAATGGAGTGTGTGGATCAGACAGTGACGAACCTTCAGAACATGAATCAATGGATGATGGTGTAAAGTCCGGTGATGATAATATCATTAGAAAAGATGCAGCTCTGGTTGTTCGTAGTGTTAGTCATCCATCAATAAAAATTTTGTATTTGGATAATATCGAAAAAAGTACAGAAGATTTTGCGTACACATGTGATGATAGTTCCAATCAAGCTGCTCTTTGGAATTTCAAGAATCCGGAATTCATTCAAACAGGTTAGATTTTTGCTAACTACAATTTTTAAAATATTTTTTTTTTTTTTTATCGACTAATACTTATTTGAATCTATATGAAATTAGGTATGTTATTCATAAACAAAAAATAAATGAAAGCTGTTGTGAGAATGTATAGTCTTAAAAAAAAAAGGAGTATATTTGTGATAAATCCAAAAGTAAGAGCTGGAGGGTTATGTGCAAGCGTCCTATGTTGGGATGCGAATGGAAGATTCGCTTTCGAGAGATTTCAGGTGATATGTGGAAAGCAGGAAAAATGATACAACCACATACTTGTCTGACTGATAACTACAAGGATGATGTCAAAAGGGGGAAGAATAAGATTGTGTAATGTTTATAACTCAAATAACTAACCTGTTTTGTTCTAGTATCCTTGTGCTTAATCCTTTATTGAGTATCTCAGAAATTTAAGAGAAAAATTGTGATGTTGTGAAATATGTGTTGGTTTGTCATCATCAAAAGGGGAGAATTTGTTAGAGAAATGATGTTTTGATGATTGACTTATGAATGAAATATGTTAGTCATGCTGGTCCTCATAGGAGAAAGTGTTGAGCAAGGCTAATGATAAAATCATGATAAAATAATAGTTGAAGTCAGAAGTTGATAAACAAGCAAATTCAGTATTTGTTACGTACAAAAAAGAAGTTTGGAAAGAAGATAAACACGACACTTGAAGATTGAGTTAATAAAGAAATTCTACCCAGACAAGGAGATACATTGCAACAAGGAGTGAAACTAACTGAGAGTCCTATTGAAGAAAGAAGATTACATCATCTAAAGGACTCCATCAAGAGTTGGCTTAAATAGAAGAGACTGCTTCAAAGAGTTTCACTCAAGCACTAAGAAGAAAAACATCAATCAGCAAATTTGTTCACTAACTTGAAGAAGAACATGTTCCTTTACATAGAGAGTCGTAGACTTTGTGTAGTAGGTTGGTTCTTTGAGTTGTAATGAGCTTAAATTCTAGTCTCAGTAAAATATAAACTGAGTTAGGAGTCGTGTCTTCAAGTTAGGAAACTCGAAGACTTGGGAACACTTATCTTGAGAAGATTTGTGTTATTGTAGACATAGGGGTTAAAGTTTAATTCCTAATTTACAAGAGTCTTGTAATTTGTTGATTGTTGAGGCTCAAGAGTTTTAGTGAAGTTGGGGTTAAATCCTGTAGAGGTATAAGTCATAATTTTTTACACCTTTCTTGAGCCGGGTGTTTTTCAGGTAAAAACATTGTCTTCTCATTTACTCTTCATAAGTGAACCACATTAGTATACTTGTTCCACTGATAGGCAACAAACAGAGAAAAATAGTAAAATCAGAAGGATTTCGATATTCTGTAATGTAATAGTGACCTCACCAATTCACAAGTGAATTTTAGGGCGCCACCTCTCAACAAATGCACTTAAAAGTCCATCATCATAAGAAATGTTTCCTACATCTACAATTCCTCTAAATTCACAAAAACTTAAATATTGAAGGATTCAATAATGCAATGGACGCTCCTTTATGTGCATCCAAAACTCAGTATCGACACGAAGTGTATTTAAACACATATTTTGTCCCTCGATGTCCCAAACTTTTTGGGATTGATATTTAGCTTGTAATTTTAACAACGGATTCATATCTACATAAAAAAAAAATTGTTATGATCAAAAGTAAATTAATAAAGATTATTTAAAGAATGTAAAATTTAAGCTTAAGAATTCGATATCATATTTTTTATACTTCAAAATAAAAATAACATTAAAACTATATATTAACATACCTTATAATTGATGCCTTAACTTATATTTTGATTAAATATTTGTAATTGTACTTTCAGTTTAGAATATTTTTGCACTGCATTTCTACACTTCTACACTTGATAGAAGATATAAATTACATTTCAAGAGAATATATAGACACAATTCACATGCAAACAGTAAGCACATACATTCACGTGCAAACATTAAAATTAAAAAAATGCAACATGCAGAATTATTGTCTCCTTTTCAAAGGTTGTCTGCATCAATCATATTATACCAACATTTTCAAAGGCTGCATGGAATCTCTTATGGCAACATTTTTTTCAAAAACACAACAGCAAGTCGCGGCAGTCCTGGTGACTTACAAATCGCTGTGGATCCGGCGACTTACAAGTCGTTGTGGTTCCGACGACTTGTAAGTCGTTGTCCCCTCAGCGATTTATCCATTTTAATTTTTTTCAAAATTAGTTGTCTCTTTTGATATTTTTGATTAAAAAAATAGTCCTTTTGGCTCCGAATAGTGAAGTTAGAGAAGATGATAAGTGAACTTTCATCAAATGTACATATCCTTTCTAACTGCAGAAAAGATAGGAACAAAATTACTAAAATTGTGTCACACAATTTATATGAGTCTGTTAGACTTTTTGAACATTTATTTTATCTTAACATTGTTTGTTCAATATCATAATCCATTGAGTACTGCATCTATCAAAACATAATAAGATAAATATGACAAACAAATATAATAAATGTTGAGGCAAATTTTGTCTATAAAATTCGTTTACTTTTGACATACATTGTGCACTAATTTCTCTGCAAACTCTAATTATTATTTTTCTTAGAAAAAAAGTTATATAACATCAATATCTTGGGACATCAAGATTTTAAGGTCTAAAGTAAATGTTACCGTACCTTTTATGGTATTTTTATTTTAGTAATCCTTTTCTAAACGTGTTGTAATTATAGTAGTAATTCTTTATTAAAAATAATCAAGCAAAATAAAAAAAAAATGTGATAAAATTGCTATGATACCACTTGTTAATAATGTAATGACGAGTTCGGAGTCAAAAAGGCTATTTTCTTTATCAAAAATATCAAAGAGGATAATTAATTGACGAAAAAATTAAAACGGATAAATCGCCGAGGGAACAACGACTTATAAGTTGTCGGACCCACATCGACTTATAAGTCGTCGGGTCCACAACGACTTGCACGTAATCTTTAAAAAATGTTGTCATGACTGATACAAGTTCAAACTTACAACAAGGAATCAAGAGAACAACAAGAACAACATCACTAGAGAATCAAAGGCCCCACTCGGCTTCTCTAGGTTTTCAAAGCAACAACAACAATTTTCAACAAGATAGATAAATAACACAAGATTGCAATAACTATAGTGAATCGAAAGAGCCCCACACGGCTTCACTATATCAAGATACAAACAACAAGATTACAAAATGATGGATAGTAATTTGACACAAAATATCCTAAAATCTAAGAACCCTAACATGAAGATTAGGACCCTAAGACTAAAAGATATTTACACCAAATTCTTACTTGAATCAAGAGGAACTCATGACCCTCAATACCCCAAGTTTCTAGCCAAAGAACAACAAAAGTGTTACTACACTTTGTTGTCTAGTTTTAGGTTCACTCTCAAGAACAAGAGAGAAAAGTTCTCAAATATTACAAGACTTGTGTAGTGAAAATATCAATAATGAACTAAGTCCAACAAATATCCCTATTATTGTCTATTTATAGTACTCCACAAAATAAAAGGAAAATAACCATTCTAGCCTTTGTCTTATGTAGCTTTGGAGTGTAATTAAAAAAAAGTGTTACTACATTTTTTGGAGTGTAATAAACTTACACTTCAAAGCCCCTCATCATACTTCAAAACATAAAATCCCTTAGATGAATTAATTACACACTCACACACGGCCATTTGCATGAACATGACTTGAAGTTTTTGTAACTCCCGAACTTGGCTACGTGTGAATGGTCTTGAGCTAGTTGTACTTGTATCATCCTCTCCATCTTGAAGGGAATTTGTCCTCAAATTCGATGGATGTTCATCCTCAACCGTGGCAATAGGAGAGAGGTCACATATATTGAAGGTGTTGTGCACTTGATATTCCGGAGGAAGGTCAATTTTGTAGGCATTAGCATTGATTCTTTCAAGTACTTCAAAGGGACCATCACCCCTCGGCATCAACTTGGTTTTCCTTTGGGAAGGAAAACGGTCTTTTCTAAGGTGCACCCAAACCCAATCACCCAGTTCAAGAATAAGGTTTCTTCTCCCCTTGTTTGCTCTCTTAGAAATCTCTTGATTTTTCTTCTCAAGCTTTTGCCTCACTTTCTCATGCAATTTCTTCATGGCTTCGGCCTTCTTACTTCTATCTAAGTTAATCATAGGATCACTTGGCAAAGGAGTTAAATCCAAAGGGGTAAGGGGGTTGATGTCGTATACACACTCAAAAGGAGTCATTCCCGTACTTGAGTGTATAACCTGATTGTATGCAAATTCCACCAAAGGTAGGTGGTCCTCCCATGAAGTCATTTTTCCTTTAACCATTGATCGTAACATAGAACCCAAAGTCCTATTTACAACCTCGATTTGGCCATCGGTTTGTGGGTGGCAAGATGTAGAGAATAGCAATTTAGTGCTAAACCTACCCCACATTGACTTCCAAAAGTGACTAAGGAACTTAGAGTCCCTATCACTTACAATGGTCCTCAGAATACCATCCAATTTGACAATATTTTCAACAAATAAAGACGCCACACTTGATGTATCTTCACTTTTTGAACAAGGAATGAAGTGTTCCATCTTAGAAAATCGATCAACCATAACAAAAATGCTATCCCTACCTCGTCTAGTCCTCGATAATCCTAACACAAAATCCATAGATATATCAAGTCAAGGACGTAAAAGAGTGGGAAGAGGGGTATACAACCCATGAGGGAGGAGCCGAGACTTGGCTCCCTTGTAATCTAAACATTGGCCGCAAATCCTAGCTACATCCTTGTGCATTCTAGGCCAATAGAATTGCTCCTCCAATATCCCGAGGGTCTTGTCAATCCCAAAATGACCCATTAAACCGCCACCATGTGCTTCTCTCACAAACAACTCTCTCCAAGAGCTAGAAGGTACACACAATCGTCTACCTTTAAACAAGTAACCATTAAATTTGGCATAGGGATTTGAACCCCTATCTGAAACCCACTTGTCCCTACCCAATTCTTTGCATTCCCTAAAGATAGAAGCAAAGTGAGGGTCCTCGAGATATAATGCCTTTAGTCTCTCGAAACCCATTAACTTTGAAGACAAAGTGAACACAAGTACATATTTTCTAGACAAGGCATCGGCAACCATATTGTCCTTACCCTTCTTGTATTGAATAACATAAGGAAAGGTTTCAAGAAATTCAATCCATTTGGCATGCCGTCGGTTAAGTTTGTCTTGTGCCCGTAGATGCTTCAAGGATTCATGATCCGTTCGGATCACGAATTCTTTAGACCACAAATAATGTTGCCAAGTGGCCAAGGTTCTAATCAAGGCATACAACTCTAAATCATACGTAGAGTAGTTTAGAGTTGCTCCTTTGAGCTTTTCGCTAAAGTAGGAAATAGGCTTTAATTCTTGCATTAAAACCGCGCCTATGCCAACTTTTCTAGCATCACATTCGACCTCAAAAGTCTTGTCAAAATTTGGCAATTGTAGCAAAGGGGCCGAGATGAGCATAGCTTTCAAGTCCTCGAAGGCCTTAGCTTGTTCATCTCCCCACTTGAAAGGTCGATCCTTTTTAATCACTTCGGTCAAGGGGGCGGCAATGGTGCTAAATCCTTTGACAAAACGTTTATAAAAACTAGCCAACCCGTGGAAGCTTCTCACTTCTCCTACGGTTTTGGGAGTTGGCCAATTTTTAATAGCGTCAATCTTAGATTCATCCACTTTGACCCCTCTTAAGCTCACCACAAATCTAAGAAATACAACCTCATGGACACCAAAAGAACACTTTTCTAGATTAGCATATAACTTCTCCTTTCGGAGGACATCAAACACACATTGCAAATGTTTTACATGCTCATCTAAGGACTTACTATACACCAACACATCATCAAAGTAAACAATAACAAACTTTCCAATAAATGGCTTCATCACATGAATCATTAGCCTCATGAAAGTACTTGGAGAATTTATTAGGCCGAATGGCATAACCAGCCATTCGTAGAGACCAAATTTAGTCTTGAAAGCGGTTTTCCATTTAGCACCCGGTTGCATACGGATTTGGTGATAGCCACTCCTCAAATCAATTTTAGAAAACAAACATGAACCACTCAATTCATCAATCATATCATCTATCCTAGGAATAGGGTGATGATATTTTACCGTTATCTTGTTGATGGCTCGACAATCAATGCACATACGCCAAGTCCCGCCTTTCTTGGGAACTAGTAGCACCGGAACCGCACAAGGACTCATGCTCTCCTTGATGTACCCTTTGTTGAGAAGTTCCTCAACTTGGGGTTACAATTCCTTGGTATTCGTCGGGTTGCTTCTATAAGCCGGTTTGTTGGGCAATTGTGAGCTCGACACAAAATCAATCTGGTGCTCAATGCCGCGAAGTGG
The DNA here is from genome assembly GCA_030864215.1 of Capsicum pubescens. Taxonomy (NCBI): domain Eukaryota; kingdom Viridiplantae; phylum Streptophyta; class Magnoliopsida; order Solanales; family Solanaceae; genus Capsicum; species Capsicum pubescens. The sequence goes on along the minus strand of CM061543.1, from coordinate 16,120,658 downwards.
AGGCAATCCTTTCGGCAATTCCTTTGGGAAGACATCCTCATAATTCTGCAAAACATGAGAAATAAGAGGAGAAATAGAAATATTAGTGGGGTTAGTATTAAAACAATGAGCCAAGAGGAGCATCAGAGTGTCCTCATCATAATCCACAAATAGTTCCTTTCTCCTAGACATTATCACCATGCTCTCGTGCCACTTAGAATTTAGGGACCCCTCGGCTTCCCCTACTTCTTCACTCTCGGATTCCCCTCTTTTCCCCTCACTCTCGGTCTTCTTTCCCTTTTCCCTCAGTTCTCTTATCTTTTGGTGTAATTCATTCACTTGGGAAGGAAATAAGAGATGAAGAGCAACCTTTCGGTCATCCTTCTCAAGTGTATACCGATTGGACCTTCCATCATGTTTGGTCGACCTATCGTATTGCCAAGGTCTTCCTAACAACAAGTGACAAGCTTGCATTGGTATCACATCACAAAGCACCTCATCATGGTAGTTGGCAACCTTAAAACGTATCACACATTACCTTGTGACCTTTAACTCACCGCATTCATTCAACCATTGCAACTTGTAAGGACTAGTGTGAGGTGTAGTCGGCAATTTCAAGAAGTTCACCATTGCAACACTAACCACATTCGCACAACTTTCATTATCTATCACCATAGTGCACACACTTCCCTTCACAAGACATTTAGTATGGAATAAATTCTCCTGTTGGCTAGGATCATCTATCACCTTACTAATCATGGCACGCCTCACTACAAAGTTTGGAATAACGCACTCCCTTTCTTGCGGATAAGCATTCTCACAATCATCATCATCATCATGTGGCTCCCTCTCGGTCGTCTCTCTATATTGAGGCTCGGCCTCACTCTCATCACCCTCAATACCCACTTCTTCTCCAAGAAAATACAACCTACCTTTCCTTAGGATTACATTGTGTCGGTTAGAGCATTCATTGGCTTTATGCCCCCAACCTTGGCACTTGAAGCATTGGAACCCTTTAGGATTAGGATACTTGTGAATTTATTGCCTCGAAGGGATTCTATGGGCTTTTTAGGGCTCGGGCAGCCTAGTAGTGACAGGTTGGTCCTTGTTTTTGGGCCAACCCGAAGAGGATTGAACCATATTATTGCCCATCGGCCAACCCGAGGTTGATTGTCCCTTTGCTTTGAACGACAACCTTTCTCTAAGTTCTCTTTTAATCTCAAGAGTCGCTTGGAAAATACCTTCGACGGTATCAAACTTGTGAAGTGTCAAATGAGTGGAGATCTCTTTGTTTAACCCACACTTGAACCGAATGATGTCATGACTAATGTGTTCTCCACCATGATCAAGCTTCAACATAAGTTGTTGAAACTCATCATAATATGCCATCACACTTTGATTCCCTTGCTGCAAGTTGTACAATCTAGCAAGCAACTCATGTCGATAACTCTTGGGAAGGTACCGTTGTCTCATTACGTACCTCAACAGAAACCAAGATGGTGTTTTCCAATCAATCAACTCATTGCCAAATCGTTTGATGTATCCCCATCATGTGTTAGGATAGCCTTCAAAGTGAGCTATGTCATAACAACTCTTATTCTCCTCCGAGATATCATTCACTTGGAATACTTTATCGCACGCCGACTCCCAAGCAAGATACACCTCAGGGTCACTTTCACCCTTAAAGATAGGTAGGCTCAATTTGATGGTATTAATGCCTACGTCTCTCTCTTGATATCGGTTTCCCCTTTCTCCATACCCTCGGTATCTCCTTGGATCCACACGTCCTCCTCTCATTTTATCCTCCCTCATGTAAGCATCATCAAAGGCTCTATACCCTTCATAATCCTCTCTACCATATTCCTCAAAGTGGACAGGATGGTTTTGGACGTTTGGAACTTGATTTGGAGGAATTGGATTTTGTGAAGGTGGTGATCTTCTGTTTAGTGGAGCTTGGAAGGGAGGGTTTGGATTTAGTAAAAATATTGGGCGTCCAAGTCCCTCTTGCGGAACTTGAGGATTTTAGGAATGGGTTGTTCTATTGGAGTCTCGGGTTAGGGGGTTAGGGGTGGTTTGGCTTGCGACATTTAGTAGAGCTAGGGAAGGATTTGGTAATTGAGGCCATGTTTCGGGAGTAACGGTAGCGGAGGAATTTCTATCATGTCCACTTGACGAAACACGTCTAGGAGTAGAAGAGCGAGAGTTCCTTTGACTCTCCACTTGTTCTAACCTCCTACTAATAGTCGTCACTTCCCCCTTTATGGCTCCCACCTCCGTACTCAACGTTTTAAGAGTTTGGGTCATAGCCTCAAGAATACCCTCATATTCTCCATTTTATTAGAATCCACGGTTTGAGACGTGGTTCCCTCCATTGTCAAGGTATCACCTACACAAACAACAAACAAGTTAGTTAAAAATCTCTTTCCTCACTCACACTCTTTCGGTTCACTCACACTCGAGCTCCACAAGTGTTGTAGATTGGCTAGTAACCCGTGAATCCTTAAGGTATGAGTATGCTCTTGTCCAGAATGGATTCTTGTTGGAAACTCAAAGAATTCTCGTCAGAATAGAGCCAAGAGTTACAACGTATTCAAACGAAAAAAGCACACAAAAAAACGTTGACACGAATACTAAGCTTCGAAGGACTAATTAACAAGCTAGTAGGAATGTACTAGGTTGTCAATTAGTGTTCGAACCGACAAACGAAACTAAGAAACAATAAAATGAAACTAAGAAATCTAAAATTTGAACTCAAAATGTTGCGTGAACGGTAATTTAGGGATGTGACAGTCCACTATTGGCCTCGGTTTTGTCAAAATTTTACTCTCCAATTTCAAGTCTTGACCAATCTACAATTTAGAAATGGTGGAATTGGTTAATGGGGGGAAATTTGGTCTTGAAGCTTCATATTTTTCAAGTTCAAAACAAGACTTGACCCTTTTGGTACTTTATCCTTGAAACAAGGTCCTTAAATCAAGAAAAGTAAGTGAAAAGTGGTTGTCAAGTCTTTTGAGTAATGTGATCAAGTTTTTCATCAACAAATACTACAACTTGGTGTTTCACCTTTTATGGATCTAATGTTCACTTTTTGTTTTAACAAAGATGAAAAGGGTGAAGAACAACAAGAACACAATAACAACACCAAGAACAACCAACAACAACACCAAGAACAGCCAACAACAACCAATAGCCAAAACAGTCCACCACAACAACAATGTTCAACAATGGACAACCAAGTTTAAGTTCCCAATAACAACATCAATTTTTTTAGAGCTCAAATCTAGATCGACTCAAAGTTTTAGTGAACAAGAGAGCTAACACTAGAAACAACACTCAAGACAAGTAAAAATCTTAGCCAAGACACAACAAGAATACAATTTTCGGCCAATAACACAATAACGGACAGATTTGACTGTTTCTGGAATTTTTCTGTTTTCAATTTTTTTTTTTTTTTTTTGTAGTTTTCAAGTCCCAAGCCCAAGATTGATCTTGTTAGAACAAAATCAAATATGACTTTGATACCAAATGATACAAGTTCAAACTTACAACAAGGAATCAAGAGAACAACAAGAACAACATCACTAGAGAATCAAAGGCCCCACTCGGCTTCTCTAGGTTTTCAAGGCAACAACAATAATTTTTAACAAGATAGATAAATAACACAAGATTTCAATAACTATAGTGAATCGAAAGAGCCCCACAAGGCTTCACTATATCAAGATACAAACAACAAGATTACAAAATGATGGATAGTAATTTGACACAAAATATCCTAAAATCTAAGAACCCTAACATGAAGATTAGGACCCTAAGACTAAAAGATATTTACACCAAATTCTTACTTGAATCAAGAGGAACCCATGACCCTCAAGACCCCAAGTTTCTAGCCAAAGAACAACAAAAGTGTTACTACACTTTGTTGTCTAGTTTCGGGTTCACTCTCAAGAACAAGAGAGAAAAGTTCTCAAATATTACAAGACTTGTGTAGCGAAAATATCAATAATGAACTAAGTCCAAGAAATAGCTCTATTATTGTCTATTTATAGTACTCCACAAAATAAAAGGAAAATGACCATTCTAGCCTTTGTCTTGTGTGGCTTTGGAGTGTAATTAAAAAAAAAATGTTACTACACTTTTTGGAGTGTAATAAACTTACACTTCAAAGCCCCTCTTCATACTTCAAAACATAAAATCCCTTAGATGAATTAATTACACACTCACACACGACCATTTGCATGAATATGACTTGAAGTTTTTGTAACTCTCGAGCTTGGTTACGTGTGAATGGTCTTGAGCTAGTTGTACTTGTATCAATGACGGATGATTTCCTGCAGCCTTTAAAAAATATTGCCATGATGTGATGATTCCCTGCATGTATGTAAAGCAACAATTGACCCTGCAACCTTTTTAAAATATTGTCATGATGTGATGATTTCCTGCATGTATGTAAAGAAATAATTGACAAAGAAATATGGAGATCACAAAAATAGTATGTAATCATGGGCTGACTATGCACAAAAAAGACAGATGCATGATGTGATGTCTCAAATTGCTGCATGTAAAAATGCATAGTTGCAAATACATGCTTTCAATTTTACTGTTTGCATGTGAGTTGTATGCTTACTGTTTGCATGTCAGTTGTGCCTATATATTCTCTTGCACCGTAAAATTATATCTTCTATCTAGTGTAGAAGTGTAGAACTATAGTGCAAAAAAATTCTAAACTAATTTTTTTTTACAAATATTCAAACAAAAGACAAGTTAAGACATCAATTATAAGGTATGTTAATATATTTTTTTTATGTTATTTTTATTTTGAAGTACAAAAATATTATATCGAATTCTTAAGCTTAAATCTTACATTCTTTAAATAATCTTTATTAATTTACTTTTGATCATAACAAACTGATTTATTTTATGTAGATATGAATCCATTGTTAAAATTACAAGCTAAACACCGATCTCAAAAAGTTTGAGATATCGAGGAACAAGATATGTGTTTAAATACATATCGTGCCGATACTGAATTTTTGTTGCACATAAAGGAGCGTCTATTGCATTATCGAATCCTTCAAATTTTAAGTTTTTGTGGATTTAGAGAAATTATAGAAGTAGGAAATATTTCTTATAACGGTGGACTTATAAATGCATTGATTGAGAGATGGCGCTCTGAAACGCACACATTTCACTTTCTAATTGGTGAGACACCATTAAATTACAGGATATCAAAATTTTGTTTGAAATGGTTGTAGATGGAAGTCCTATACTTCCAGAAGGTTCTATCGATTTAGGGATTGCAGCTAGATGACAAATGATGTGTGACTTAACAAGATGGGAACCTCCTCTAGATTGCTTTTGTGGAATTATAAGAATATTTGTATCTAAATTAGTTGCATAAGTAAAAGAGTTAGATAATATTACTGATGATACTCCCGAAATTGAGGTGCAACAGAGAGTTAGGTTGTACTTTTCATGGTTATGCGAAGGTATATTATTTTCGAATAAGGCCAATTTTTAAAATTTTCTTGGACTAATTAATTGAGATGCAAGACTTAAATGCAATGTTGACAGAGGCTTGGGGCGCAGCCGCATTGTCATTTTTATACTATTCTTTAGGTCATGCATTCATGTCTTCATCTAGCGATGTATGTGGATTTCTTTCCTTAGTTCAGACACATGAAACTTAATATTTGTGTTTTAAAATTTGTACTACTTAATTTTATTGTGTTATTAAAAATAGTTGATTTTATATTTTTTATAGGTATGGGCATGAGAGCGTATTATTCCACTTCAGCCAGCACCGCTCCCTCTGGGGGCAAACCATCATGAGGCCTCAGCTCCACTTGCACGTAAGTGGGGACAAGGTATAGTTCATGAAAATGAGGCGATAAATATACTTGTCATAATCAGAGATGTCCTAGATAACCTAACTATTGAGCAGGTAATTGAACTTTTAATACTAATGAATTGTCATATTGATTAAGAAAAATTACAATGTAAGAATTGAAAAGTACCATTTTTTGTTACTAGTAGACTTTCTTATGTATAATTTTAAGTATAATATTATTTCTATTTGAAAGGAGCAATATAATTACTGTTTTTTATAATGATCTATTTATTTTATAGTTTATTTGGGAGCCCTATTCAGAAGAAGTACGTAATGAACAGCCCGGGTGGTGCCAGAGGGGAGAACCTATTTGGATGGCTAGAGTGCCACTTATTTGTGGAATAGTCCGCGAGTGGCATACGGTTGATTGTGTTGTTAGACAATTTGATTATCTCCAGCATGTACCTGGACCGTGTACTTACTTTCACGAACAACATTTTAAGCGTGATAACTAAAATAGAATAACACAAGAAGTTTTAAATATGTATAACGAAACAACAAATACGTGGGCAGCACGTCGGGAACATACTCTTATGCCCCATCATATAAACAATCAATCAGAGTACATGCATTGGTATTATAATCATGCTCACATGTTAATTGGAAATCCAGAGCTTATTGTTCAAAAAGGATACCAACACATGGCAAGCATACACGAGGTCTTGGTACGTATATTCAAAAAATCTTAATACACGTCAGTGGTCTTTTTAATACATGTCAATGACCATTTTTATTTTATATTTTTAGGCTATGGGACATGAAACCATTTATCGGATGGCTCAACTAGTTTTAGATGATCCAACAGCAACTGGCGAGATGTATGGATTTGCATTAGAGGTTGTTCGTACTTCATCGGAATCAATGAATTCTGCCTATTTAGGTACACGATTGAGTTTTGCTCCTAATTATGCACCACCGACTCAATCTGCGGAATCACCAACAGTGCAAATTCGTCGTCAGGGATGTCAATATGCATCTAGAGATAGTATGCGCCAGGGTAGAAGAGGTGGTCGTAGAACAAATAGTATGGCAGATCGTGGCAAAGAACCACATGATAATTTTGGTTTGTCTTTGCCTACTACTATCGAGGCCTATTATCCCACGTTTGACTTTGATGAGCCCTCGACGGCCGTCACTGATTTTTCACGCGAAGAAACAGTTGGTTTGTAACGCCACCCGTTGTGCAATATGATTTTGCGCAATTAAGTGGATTTCATCATGCTCTCCAACTCGAAATCCGTGAATTTTTCATGAATGACTCTCCATTTACTGAGGCATTTAGCTTTTCTGATGTGAGTCGGTAATTTGTATAGTATATTTAATAATTTATGATTAATTAATTAATTATTATTTATTTAATTATATTTTATGTTATTACAGGCAGCAATGTCCAATGCAGAAACTTCTCAACCACATGTATGATGGCGTTTCTTGATTTACATACTTTATTTTATTTGTAGTCTTAAATAATCTTACCTTTAAAAATATTTTTTGTAGGTTGCGAGAGAAGATGATCGTCGAAGATCAACTAGACCACACGTACCAACTTATTGTGGCACGGATAGTCATCATGATCACGTTGGGGGACAAAATTAATCAAAAGTTTTGTTGGTAGTTTCAAAAGGCCAAATTTACGTGGGCTAATTTTGTGTAGTGTTATTTCATGCAGTATCATGGATGAATGAAGAGTCCACTATTTTTTTCCTATCTGATGTTTCATGTAATAAATGAAAACGTTCCAGGAACTATTAATTACTCTATATTAACTGTCAGTCGTCAGTTCTCTTTTTCTTTTTGTACTAGCAACCATACTCTATTAAGTATTGAAAAATAATAAATTCAAATAGAGTAAAGATTTACTGAGGTGTAAAAACGTTTTTAAGATTCTGAACTAGTACATAATAGAATGGGAATGACTTAAGAGTGTGAAAAAACCCTAATGCCCTTAAAATATAACAAAAATAGAGAACTATCGATGAAAATGGAGAGAGTTTGTGGCGTGACCCCCATCGCGAATCCTAAGGTTCATGAGGTGACCCCCATCATGAACCACAGGGTTCATGGGGTAAACCCTATCGCGAACCACAGGGTTCGAGGGGCGAACCCCACTGCGAACCCAAGGCAGTAGCCTATCGCGAGGGTATTCGCGTGAAATATCTCGTATTAGACTTAGCCCAGTTTAGCTCCTACTACATGCAAAGAGGCTTAAAGCCTGAAAATTTAGCTCAGTGTTGGGGACTTGGCCATTTTAAGACCTCCTAACTTCGAGGATTTTTAAATTGACCTTTCAAACTCCGTGACAATGATATTTGAGGTAATTCATGTTCAGGTGTAAGGAGCATGTCTCGGGTAAGTTTTAGACTTTTCTGATGAGGGTTGAGTTACATTTGAATTTTAATTCCAGAACCTCACTGCGATTGTGGTGCGTCGCGGTGGGTATAACGATGGACATGTCACTGCGACCTTCAATTCAACATTACAATTGAGAATTTAATCTTCTGAGGGGCAGTTAGGTTTTTTTCCATCGCCCCAAGTCGTAAAAATACGAGATTAAACGTCAGTTAGGACATTATTTGTCCACATTCTCTACTTTTACTCTCAATAACAAACCCTAATCACCTCCCCCAAGTTCATCCATTCCATCATCTTTTCTTCAAGAAAAAATAAGAATTTATGTTCCTAATCCAAGAATTTTAAGAAAAGCTTTCAAGATCATCTCCAAGGCTTTCAAAATCAAGTTTTCTATGCCAAGTCAAGCCTATCAAGGTATATGGGGTTTATGAACAAGGATACTCTTTCATTCTTGTTCCCAAAACTTGTTTAAAGTTAAGATTATGTGATTTGCAATTAGGGTTCATACCCAATCTATCCTTTTTTGAGTTTATGGATTTATAAAGTGATTTAAGTATTAAAGTGCATGCTTATTCTCATCTATTTATGTTTTGACTTAAAAATTCTCTATTATGATTTGTATATCATAAGTTTGATTTGAATGTTGATTAAAGATTTTCAATTGAGTTTTAAACATGATATTGTATTACAAGTTATATGAAAGGAAGCACGGGATTCAAGGCTTTAAGTGCATCAAGCTTACATATGCTCATGTTTTGATTTATAAGACTCATATTGTGATTTTGATTTCATTATCTTGACTGAAATTATTGAAGTATTTCAAGAAGATTATTGAGCATCAAGTTTTGTTACGAATTTCTAAGCATCTAAGCATATATATTATAAGCCCTAAGTAAAAGTTTTGAGTTTACAAGATGATTATGCTCTTAAGCACCATTGATAAGTTTTATATCATGATTTAGAGAAAACATTGATCTTTTGATCCTAAGATAAGATATGGAATCCACATTTATTCATCCCGATTATGATTTGAAGAAAGAGATACATAATTGGTTTTCATTCTATAAACCCTTGTGCTATTTTGAGGTGGATTTTCTAAAGTATGAGCATATAAGTAATATGAGAGTAGTATTTAGCACCGAGTTGGGTATGATTTCGAGGTCATATGCCTCAGAACTATGTGCCACCATAGATTTTAAGTCCCAACATGAGTCAAGTATAGTGATCACTCAAGTTAGGGTTCTATTCTAATGGCAAGGGTAGAACAACTCTTCTCAGCGTGGGTAAGACGTTGGACTCCATGATAGCTCACATGGTTATGTCGGTCAGAAGAACCTCCCAAAAGAAAGAGTAAAAGTAAAACTTTTAGAACTAAGTGTTATGGCTCACAAAGTTTATCATTTTGCTTTATTACTCATGAGTATTATTTCGCAGTATTGGTTTTATTCAAGCCCAAGGTGATTCATTTACACTTAGTATGCATTATTTGAAAGTCTATATGCACATTGAGTTATTATTTTACTTATGCATTTACCCCCACATACTCACTACATTCCAGAAGTACTGATCCACATATATGTCTATGTGTTACATTATTTCATAATGTAGGTTTTGGTGATCAGTTCCAGCAGTGTGATTGATTACGAGCATCTTCACCTACATCCTGACGCTTGGTGAGTCCTCACAGTTCGAGGACCCCTTTCATCAGACTTTGATATTGATGAAGTATTCTAGTTATTTGATTTCAGTTTGAGTTTGGGTCTGCTGGGGTTTGTCCCAGTAGTTCTCTAGTTAGAAGTAGAGGCTTGTCCGACTGTTTTCTGTTTAGATTCAATAGTGTTTGTTTTCAAGATTTCCAAGCTTAAGACTTTCAGTTAAGATATCGATTCAGTTATTTCAAGATTTCATATGTTGAGTTTGTTTTTATCACGAGTTTCAAGTTTAGCAGGCTTAAAGGGTTAGCTCGAGACTACCCGTAGTCTTGAGTATCGTGTGACGTCCAGGGTGTTCTTTCGGGGCTTTACGTCGCGTCGTGGGGCTGTTGCAGAGTGCCCATTTCGCGACGCAAAGATTTTTTTCTAAGCCTAAAAATGCCCTCAGCTCACTCAAACCCAATCTTAGGTGAGTTTTTTCGATATTGAAGTCTTAAAGACTCGTTTTATGCTCTTTTTAAGCATCAAGAGGCCGGGGGGGGTACAATAAGCTTGAATTAAGACTCGATTGTGGATATAACAATAATTAATCAACACAAAAATTTGACTTTAATTAAAAAAAAATCTTCAATTTATATAACTCTAAATATTATAAGATTAAATCAAAATCAATTAATTAATATTACAAAATGATTATTACTCAATTTTAATAGGAAAAATTTCAGAAATAGCAACTATAGAGCCTTAATTGTAACTTTATAGCAACAATTTCATAATTACGAAAAATAGCAAATTGTATTTTGTATTTAAGTAAACTGTTGCTATACAAATACATATACAACAAGATTTATCGTCCTTGTTTTACTTAAGTTGAGTTAAATAAGGAATAATTATCTCATCTAATTAAATTTCTATAAATTACTCTTACTTAAATTAGTAGATTTCTTTTTCAAATCAAATTCAAATATGAAGATTATTATTTCCATGATCTTCAAAATTTCAAAATATCATTCTCTTATATCTCTAACTATTTTTTCTTGTTAGTTTTTTCATTTTTTTTTTCTTTCCACTTTATTTTCTCTCTTCTACTTCTCTTTTTTTTTCCTTTTTCCTTTTTCCTTTTTTAATTCTTTTTTCGTTCTTTTTTTTTTCTTTTCTCATGGAGTATTTTTTTTTCGTTTTCTTCTTTTTCTTTTTTTCAATTTTTTTTTGCTTTTGTTTTTACACTTCTATTTCTAGTTTCTATTTCTCTCTTCTTTTTTTTTCCTTTTCACTTCTTTTTTTTTTTGAATTTTTATTTTTCATTTTTCATTTTTTTTTTTTAGTTTTTTACTCTTCTATCTCTATCTTTTATTTTTAAAAGACAAATATCTATATCATATATACATATTCAAAAAATATAAAAAATAAATAGACATGCAAATCTGCATATATATTTACGATAAAAAACATACATATATATCTGCATATGTATTTAGAGAAATACATATATGACTCATGTATATATAAACATATATGACACAAAATCTTTATAACAAAAATGATAATTATATATATATATATATATATATATATATATATATATATATATGCATGATACATATCTTAAACAGTAAAAGAAAACAAATAAGTACATATGTTATCCTCTAAAATGACATAGTATGTACAATTCAAAGATAAATTCAACACCGTATAAAATACATATAGCTTTGCATATGTATTTATATAATACATACCTGATCCATATGTATATTCTTATTTTATATGAGTCACCTTTGTATTTTGCAAATACATATGAAGATATATAGTATAGTTATGTTTGTTTCTGTTTAATATGAATATGATATGTATTTCGTAAATACATATGTGTGTTTTGTACTGTAGATACATATCCAGATCTGTATACCTATATATTTTGTATGTTTTTTAAATTTATGTATGTGATATACATATTTGTCTTTTCAAAATAAAAGTTAGAGATAGAAGAGTAAGAAAAGGGGAAAAAAACAAAAAGAAAAAAAGAAAAAAACGAAAAAAGAGAAGTGAAAAAGAAAAAAATGAAGAAAGAGAAATAGAAGTGTAAAAATAAAATAAAAAATGAAACAAAATAAAATAGAAAAAAGAAGAAAAAAACGAAAATATAAAAAGAAAAAAAATATGAGAAAGAAAAAAAAAAAGAAAAAAAAAAAAAAAAAGTGAAATAAAAGAGAGAAAATAAAGTGAAAAGAAAAAAATGAAAAAGAAAAAAATCAAAATAAAAAAATAAGATGAAAAAAAAAACTAACAAGAAAAAAAAGGTAGAGATATAAGAGAGTGAAAGACAGTAATGCTATTTTATTTTTAAATCTTGAAGATCATTGAGATAATTATCTTCAAATATGAAAAAGACGAAAAAAGAAAAAGAAAAAAAAAAAAAGAGAAATAGAAGCTAGAAAATAAAGTGAAAATAAAAATATGAACATAAAATAAAATAAAATAAATAATGATAATAAAATAAGATGAAAAAAGGGATAAAAGATATGGCTATATTTGGGGGAGGTGAAATAGTGAAGTGAAAATAGGAAAATGTAAAGTAGTAAGAGTAAAACATTCACTTGCCTAATTAATGAGTAAAATAATGTTACTCTTGCTATAAACTGTAATTTTACAAAAGTATTGCTATTTATTGTAATTATAGTATTAAATATGCTACTTTCTGTCATTTTTCCATTTTAATGCCTTGTTTAAACCAATGCTTTTAATATTAACTTGATCTAGGCATAATATTTAAAATAACCATGTGAGTCCTATTTTTTTAATGAACACAAATATAATGATCACTCAGTTAATCTAATCATTCATGATTTGTGCATAATAAAAATACTACTACTACAACATAAAGTGATTATATAAAATTACAGATATTTTTTATACTAGATTAACCGCACATGTTTCGCATGTATAATATTTGATCATTTAAAATTAAATAATTTTTATTGCAGAAATTTTTAATAAAGTGTAAAAGTTTAAATCCCTTTTTAAAGATTATTTACACTTTAATATAATAATGTAAACATAAACATATATTTTAGTGTAAGCACATATATATTTTTAATACCAAAAGTTTTAAGTGGTTGATGGATCATCGTTTTTGTGTTTGTCACTCAGTACCTCTTTCCCTTACTGCTAGAGGCTAAGAGAGAGTCATCAATTTGAATCATATTTGTGGTACAATTATTTTTTTTTATATTTAAAATCTTTCCTTCTTTTGAAAGTCAATGTACGATTATTTTTTTCTATTTTAATTTTTTTTTTTATTTTTAAAGTCAAATCTTTACAAAATCATTGATTACATTCTCATTACGTACTTCAAACTTTTAAACATTTGACACTTATTAAATTTTTATTATTCTAACGTTTTTATATTTATTCTCATTATGTATTTCAAACTCTTAAACATTTGACACTTCTTAAATTTTTATTATTCTAACGCTTTTATATTTATTTCTAGATTTTTCAAATCTTCTTAAAATCAAATTAGTTGACTTAGAATTCTTAAACTAATGGAAAAAATGTTAATTGTCATTAGTTCTGATGACTTCTAATAAGGAAAGATTTTACCTAAGTTATTTAATTAATTTTTAAAATATTTTTAAAATTAAATTTAGTTGATTTAGAATTTTAAACAGATGGAAAAAATATTAGTTGTCATTAATTCTGATAACTTTTAATAAGGAGAATTTTTATCTTAAATATATTTAATTAATTTTTAATTATTAAATATTAAAAAAAATAGTGTAAAGATGATTTTGACTAAAGCAAAATTTTTGAGTGAAGGGCAAAAAGTTTAAACGACATTTCTAAGACTTCACACTTTTAATATATTATAGATATAGATATAGATTATAGATATAGATATAGATATAGATTATAGATATAAATATAATAAAACCAAACAACAAAATAATAATTTATCACTCCCTCCGTCCCATTTTATCCGTCCCATATTTTCTAATCTGGTGTTCCATTTTACTTGTCATTTTTTACTTATCAAGACAAAATAATTTTTTTTCTTCATATTTTACCCTTTGCATTAATTATTTTTTTAAAAAAATTAAAATATAAACATCATTTAATAGGGGTACTATGGTAAACTAGCCATGTTATTTTTATTTTTTTTAATAATTGTGTCATCTCAATTTGGAACAAGCAAAATGAGACGGAGGGATTATTTTATAAAGAGTTTCTGACACCAGTCACCCTTAATCTTCTACAGTATGATTCACATACCACTTTAATTGACTGCTAAACTACTACTTATACAGTCAGCTAATCTGACTTAGATCTGTCCCTTTCGTCTCTTTTACACTTTTAGCCAATTTTTTTCTGGATCTTTAGCTCTTCCCATTTTTCTTTTACACTTTTAGCCACTTTTATTCTCACTTTCCGCCATTTCTTCCCTGAGTTTACAAAGCAAGGAGCTAATTTTGGTGAGTATTAACAATGGCGGACTGGGGCCCAGTGGTGATAGCGGTGGTGCTATTCGTTCTGTTAACTCCGGGACTATTATGCCAGCTTCCTGGCCGTGGAAAAGTGGTTGAATTTGGCAACATGCAAACAAGCGGGGTTTCTATTTTGGTCCATGCTGTAATTTACTTTGGACTTATTACTATTTTCCTCCTTGCCATCGGCGTCCATGTCTACACTGGCTAAAGTAATTTTACCTTGTAAGTTTGTAAAACAATGTCTCTTCAGATATTTATTCTCTGTCTCTCTCTTGAATTGTGTAAGAGTTGCAATTGATCTTCCATTTCGATTGTATCAATTGTAAAAGGTTATTAGAATCTGCAAAAAGTTTTATTAAAAAGTTATTTGGATTAATAGTTCTGCTTCAAGTACGAGGGTTAAAAATTGAACTAATCTTCGTCCCCTTGCCCCATAACCCGACAAGGGAGTAAATAAATGGAAGAATGTGAGAGATTGATTTTTGTAACAATCCCGGAGTGTGTGAAATATCTGGTAAAATATAGAGTGTGTACCTTTTTCATAACTACTTTGATTTGCTACAGTTGAGTCGAGGATCCTTCAGAAACAGCCTCTCGGGTGAGGTCTGCTTACCCTCCGATTTTACTCGATAAGTTGTTGTTGCTGAGCTGACTTTTCGTTAGATGCTGTCCGAAACATTAGACTGTATATGAAGGAGAATGACTGGTGGTCAATGTATACTTTTGTAGCCACAGGTTATTTTCCTAGTTGATTTTATTTTCATTGTTGTCAATGCTTGATAGTATTAGCTTCTGCCAATACGAGATCTGCAAACCATAACTATGAATGGATCTCCTGAACTGGAAGCAAAGGATTGCCATAGCTGGTCCAACTAATTTGATTGTGAAGAGTCGATCAATTGTCACTGCTTATTGCTCTTTATGTTGTTTGCCTGAACTGACACTTAATAATCGTTCCATGGTCAAGCCATTCCATTTACCCCCAAACTTCCCCTAATTTGAATCTTCAACCTTATCCTATATATCTAGAATCCTGTTCTTGCCTAGTTGAGGATGGGCATGTTGTCCCCTTCCATGTTCTACAATCTACCATCCAACATGTGGGCTATTTTGAGTTCTAGAGTTTGGTTAGATAGGAGCAGACACATCTGACTTTGATTATAGTTTCAAGTCGACTTTTCATACTGACACTAGAAAACAAGGGTTAATTTTTCAATTGTCAATCAACCATTTCCATATGGTTATTCTTTCTTCGAGAATGAAATTAAGACAAGCTGAGGCGGCATTGAAGAAAAGTAATGAAACCTACAATGGCTACTGACTTCTTTCACTTTCTCATAAAGCAGTTTATGTCTGAATACTAGCTCCTAGTCTCCCATGATGCCGTCCCCATGGGGTTTACCATGAGATACCTGCGTGTTGTTTATTCTATTTGTTCCAGTACCAAACTATCTTTGGCACCATAAGCTAACATATCATATCTTCTTTAAGTTGTACTACTCTCACTTCTCGAGTTAATTCACCTATGGTCACCGAACTTTACCCATAATAGCAATAGAGTTACAAAGTTATTTTGTCATCTTAAAGTTACTTTACTTGGTGCATTACTCCAAAAAAGGTACAAAGGACCAGGAGGTCAAACTTTGGGCGTCGGGGCATGATAAGTCACTCGCCAGCGTTCTTACTCTCTCCCATGACTTTGAAAGTTGAAAATTATACTGGTTTGGATTTCCTGGTGATTCTGAGAAGCCGGTCTCTCTCATATCCACCATATCTCATCATCAGGAGAGTCTCTTCGGGGGTTGCTGGTGCAGTTGCTCTAGCAATAAAAGCCTCTATGAATCGAGTGAAATGGGACTATAGAGCACAAAGTAGATCACTGCTCTTGGTCAGTGGACTGATCCCTAAAGGTGGTGTCGACGCTTATGCGTAGCGAAACATATTCCTTGGTGTTAGCAATCCTAGCTTGTTGACTTTATTGACCTCGAACACAAGCTTTACCAGGGATTGACCTTTGAGACTCTTTTCTCTTACTCAGTGTATCAGGCGTACTCTTAGCTCTTCACGCATTTGGCTAACACGGAAAAATCATACCTTTCTTATTTGGTGGTGTGAGCAGTGTGATTGGAGTCAGCTATATTTCTATTAACCAGTAAAAAAGGTTTGTAAGTGTCAGAAGTGAGCTTATTGTGCTGTCTCTACTCTGTTTATTGGTATCTCAGCTGATCAAATGCTGTTCTCTTGACAAGTTCTTTTACCGCTGTATAATTCTGGAATAAGCACTCATGCTGTACAATTAAAGGGGCTTCATTTTAAGGTGAATACACTCATTTACTTATCAAATAAAATGGGGGGGAAAAAGAGAAAAAGAAAGAAACCCCTATTCTTTAATTTGCTCAATATCTTCTGGGAGTTCGTCTCCGAATCTCAATACAGCAATCACATATGGTCAATATTTGGGCTGCTCCCAGGTTGTTGTAATCAGATTCCTAGCCGCCGCTTCTTTTGGGAAGTACAGTAAAATAATAAGTCAAATTATTGTTGTATGTAGCAGAAACGTTTACTAGTAGAAAGTTGGATTACTGTTGATGCATACAGTCTGTTACATTCCTGCACAATTGAGCATGAATGAGTTATCTGCCAGCATCACTAAAATGAGCAGTGTTACGAGATAAAGGTCCCCTTATATTCTCCAGAAATTTCATATACGTTTCCTAATTAATACTGCAAGACATTTTGAAAAATAAGTCTTCTAGTATTTGGTCGTCAAAATGTATTTCTCAACACACATATTCTTTCGTTCACCAAATGGAGGAGCATATATATGTATGTATACACCTTCTGTCATACTTCGGGTACACATATGATAAATGATACATATATACCCCGGCGTACTTTGAGCACACATATATGCCCCTACCGTTAATATGAGGGGCATATACGTACCATTTCATTACCGTTAGGGTCATATGTGTACCCAATGTATGACGGAGGGTATATACATACCATTTATCGTAGTTCGGGGATACATTTGTCCATTTTTTCGTTACCAATAAGGTCTTTAAAGCCTAAAGGGGTGAATCAGCTGTAGTCCGGATCATGAAATACTGGTGGAGCCAGAATTTTCGTTAAGGTGTTTAAAATATGAAGAGACACACGAAGAAACAAAGAGGATACAACATCGGGTGAACCCTCTGCGCCTCTGTTATGAAATGGAACAAGTCTAATGAGGTTCCTCGTTCGTTGGTTAATCAACTATACATCAAATGTCAAAAAGAAAGTAATAAAATGATTTTTAGCCCCTCAATATTTAACTAATACGACTACATGAAATTCAAATTTGTTTCTCTATTGACATTTTGTTGTAACATTTTCTCTATTGGTAAATTATCATTACTTCAACATTGTCTTCCTCAACCACTGTATAATACATTAGTCCATTATCATTTTAAATTTCGTGTCTACTCAAATATCATCATATATAACTCAGACAGAGAAGATTTAAAATTGTAAAGATGTAGTACAAATTCTATTTGCACGA